>JADLZN010006854.1:302500-898561 GCA_018155175.1 Sinocyclocheilus anophthalmus | reverse complement strand
TTTTATCATTTAACACAATAATGGTTTTAAATTATCTTTTGTGGGTAATTTTTCAGCCAATGCGATTAATATTTGATTAATTTGATTAATTAATCGGGACATTGTATAATTAATTGAATTAAACATTTTAATCGATTGACAGTCCAGTCCTACTACACACACAGTATATATATATATATATAATGTATATATACATCACTACCGGTCCAAAGTTTGGGATAAGTAAGACTTGTAATGTTTTTTAAAGATGTCTCATGTTCATCAAGGCTGCATTTATTTAAAAATACAGGAAAAAACTGTAATCTTGCAAAATGTTATTACAATATATAATAATGGTTTCTATTTTAATATCTTTAAAATATAATTTATTCTGTGATGCAAAGCTGAATTTTCCCATCAGCCATTACCCCAGATAAGTGTCACTGATCTTTCTAAAATCAGCTCTACCCCCAATAGCTCTCACCCTTTATTATTTGATTATCATGTGGCACGTGTACTGCCAAATATATATATCTAATATATATAATTAAAAGTATGAAAGACATTTTGTGGGGCTATATGACAAAAATCAAAAAATCTTTAATCTAAAATTTTATTAGAGATATATGTCTAATCGGATGAGAAATAGATATGCCCTGTATTATTTTAAATGAGGGAATAAATAAACATAAAGACGTCATTTATGTTTTATGTTGGACAATGGAATTTTAGTGTCTTCAGTAAATTCTTCTTCATGTCTTTTCAAATCCCAATCCAATATTTTGTGTCTCAGGTGTTAAAAAAGTGCAGATGTTCGGTACTTGCACTTGAAAACACCTGGCTCCAGTTCTCTATTTTTTTTTATTTTGCTGACGATGAGAATCTCCCCAGAGACCCCCCCCCCCCACCACCTCGCTCCCGTCGCCCCCCGCCCCCCCCCCCTCACAAAAAGCCCATTTGGATTACATTCACCTGCTTTTTCTGAATACTGCATTTAGACGTCCTACTTTTTTAAAAAATATTGCTTTTTGCATACTAGTAGTCAGTGTTGGGGTAACGCATTACAAGTAACGCGAGTTACGTAATCAGATTACTTTTTTCAAGTAACTAGTAAATATCACTCGCATGCGGTACTGTTGGAATTCCTCGTACAAGGAGAAATCTCCTCATCTAGTTATTTTCAGAAAGTACGCAAGTTTACTTTTTGTTCCAATTTTATTGACTTTGACAGCTCGGGGGTTCCATGGTGACAGAATCAGAGATGTCACTGTAGTGCCTACAAATGAAATTATGAATATCAGTAATATTATGCGAAGTGTGTGAATGTCTTCTTCTGCTTCTTCTGCATTTCTCGTTACTTCCCTTCAGCCTAGGCGCGATCTTTCACGTCTGCTGTGAAGAGGCTTTTATATTTGCCAAAAATATAACGTTTTTATTTTAAAAACAAACAAGCACGCCCTGTCCAGATTTAAAAAGTAACGCAAAATACGAACGCGTACTTTCCAAAAAAAAGTAACTTAAGTAAAGCAATTAGTTAACTTTTTTATTGTAATGCATTACTTTTAAAAGTACTTTCCCCAACACTGCAGATAGTTAGTATCATATTCACACGCGGGACAGAGTGGTAATTACCATACAAACGTCCTTCCACTAAACGTGATGAACGTAAATAATAAATGACAAAGTTTTCAGCTTGTGTTATGGATAATATCTGCGCGCGCAGTAACTTCATCATCCTCGAGTGTTGAGCAATGAGAGCGGTCACGTGATCGAGTGGAGCTCAGCTGCTCGTGATCACATGACTCGATCTCTCAGCTGAGCAGCAGCAGCAGCAGCATGGCATCTTCAAAGCAGTGAGTTTCGTGCTTTATTTTACGGCAGATTTATGTTTTTAGCCATAATCGCGAAACAGTTCATTCATAAACGCGTACTGAGTGTTGCTGCGCATGCGTGGAGCGCTGTGGTTGACGTGCAGGTGTTTTTAGTGTTTCTCTCAGATGTTTGTGTGTTTTATCTTCTTTGATTTGTGTTTCTGTTGTAGTTTTTTGCTTAGAAACTGATTTTGGGTGGTGTGAATTCCCATAAAAATACGTACTATAGTAATACCATAGTACAGTGGCGATGTTGGATGAAGTATGTCTGAAGTTGATTTAATCGTGAAAGTACTGCGTTAAATGTGTCTAAATTTGTATCTTTTTGTAGTTATTTTAAATGGTCTTGTGGTGTTTGTAGTGAAGTAGCCTATTGATATTTCATATAATCTGTCAAAATGTCTTTAACATGTTATTTAAAGTAGTTATATAAGCAGTGTTGGGGAAAGTTACTTTTTAAAGTAATGCATTACGAAATTGATTACTTTCCTAAAAAAGTTAACTAATTCAGTTACGTTATTTATTTTTGTTGAAAGTAGTGCGATGGTTACTTTTTAATCTGGGCTGGGCTTGCTTGTTTGCTTTAAAGTTCTATTTTTGGCAAATATAAAAGCCCTTTCCCACCCCACAAACCCCGATCGTTCCCCTCAGGTTGAAGAAAATGTAAACTCACGTCTGTACAGAATTCAGAAGAAGAAAGTTCAACACTCTTCAGCAATAAAAAAAAAGAAGGAAGGAAGAAGAAATGTTATTTATCTTCCCGCCCTGTAATTTTTGCTTATTAGTATGGTTGAATTAGATCACTGAAGGTTTTCCCCTTCTTGGTTGGTGGCAGCAAATTGTAAATCAAAGGGGAAAAGTTTTTACATAAAGGGATATTGTATTATAACATATTTATTATTGCCTTTGAGTCATATTCGTTCTGATTTGTGTGTTTGGGTTGTGTGTTGGCATTTAACTGGGGTTTTTTTTTTATTGTGGGCAATGTTTTTGAGGAAAACTAAATCAGATTTTTTTTGTGAGTGAGATGAATGAATGCATGTTCACATTTATTCTAGAGCTAAAGTAACATCTTACTCCTGATTTCTCTCAACATGGGGACAGGAGAGCTTTCAATCAATAAATGGGGGGAAAAAGTACTTATGGAAAAAATTAAGGCGTGTTACTTTACTAGTTACTTGGGAAAAAAGTAATCTGATTACGTAACTCGCGTTACTTGTAATGCGTTACCCCCAACACTGGCTATAAGTATAGCATATTCTGAAGGATTCATGTCACTAGCAATACCATGACACTGAATTGAAAGGAGTCTGATAATACAAAACACAAATCTATTCTGGACATTGATACCATGTCCAGAAACCCCTGCTTCTAGTTTGTACATTTAATTTAATTCTTAGTAGGTTTTACTGGAGGTTCATTCAGTGCTGTTTTGATTTGTATTCTAATTTATTCGCAAAATAATTGCTTTTATTGCGTAACGCATTAGTATATGTGATTCTGATTGGTCGTTTGTGAAATTCAGTGATCACATTTGCATAATAATAATAATTATTAATATTGTATGTCGGTGCAAATCTGAAATAACCAAAGTATTACTCAACTCAAATATTATATTTCATGTTCGACTATTTATTTTGCTAAATAGCTGCATAGTAAGCAGGATAATGTGCCGTATGCTGGTGGTTTATTTTGCGATAATGACCGTCTGACTGTACGTTACCTCTGAATCATGGCAGTTTTTATCAGGATGGGTGAGTGTGTAAAGGGTTTAATGTGCAGTGACATTAATCTGAGTGACCTTTGACCACATACAGACGCCCCTGCTGGCTGTTAATCTTTACACGCTCTATCAGTGATAAAGCACTCTGCTGATAAAGCAGTGTGAGCTTGATTTTAATGTTATGATATGGGATAGTTACATCTCAGGGTGTAAAAAGGGTCAAAGGAAAAGCTTCTGATTCTGATGGTTGATTCAGAATGGATGCTTTTTGATCAGTGACAGGGAAATTTTAACTTAATCTGTAAAGGAGTAGTTCACCCAAAAATGACATTTGCTGAAAATGTGCTCTACTCTCAGGTCATCCAACATGTATATGAGTTCTTTTCATACTTTCTCGCATGGATTCTCTGCAGTTAAGGGTCCGTCAAAAATGAGAGTCCAAACAGCTGATAAAAACATCACAATTATCCACACCACTCCAGTCCATCGGCACCCATTCACTGCAGAGGATCCGTTGGTGATGTTATGATGCATTTCTCCAAGTCTGTTCTGATGAAGAAACAAACCTGGCCTGAAGATGAGTAAAGGTTTCAGCAAATGTACATTTTTGTGTGTGGAGTCTATTCTCTTAAATGTTGCCTGCATGTTTTTCACGCTGCTCTGGCACACGAGATCAGGCAGAGCAATTTCTTCCCGTTCTCAGTGATCAAATCAGCGCCTCTGCATAGACATCTGTTGCCCACTCACATATAAGTTTGTTTCGCTCAGAGATTGAGTTACAACAGGAATTCGTTAGTGCTTGTTGAACTTCTTCGTAGTTAAAAAATGATCAACCATTAACACAGTTTGTGTGTATGTTGAATAAATAGAAAAGGGAAAGAGCAACAGCACAGTATTATTTGCAGTGTTTCATGTGTGTATTGTGTCGTCTATGACAGGAAGGCAGTGTATTGGCTGGGAAACGATACTCTGAGGGTATCGGCCGCCCTGTTTGCAGAAAACCGAGGGCGTTTGTGTCGAGGCCTGAAAGCTGAGAAGGATGTTCCAGCTGGATCTGTGGTGGTTCTTCAGGGAGGAGAACAGAAGCAGAGATACTGCACCGACACCGACGAGCTCTTCAGACAGGTGCTACACGCAGACTACAAGTCAAAATCAATTCGACATTTACTCTAAAGTGACTGAAATAAGATTAAAGAAGATTTTTGAAAGGCTAACAAAGTTTTGGTAACACTTTGCAAGAATGTTCCTTTTGCTAACATGAACTAACAATGAAAAATAAAGCATTTAAGTAAGCATTTATTAGCTTAATTTAATGTGTTTATAATACGTTTAATTTTACATTATATTAATACAACTTTTCACAGCATTAAAGTAAATCATGTGGGCCTGTTTTATTATAATTTTTCTTATTGTTTTTAGGGCTGTCACTAATGACATTTTTATTTCGATTTTTTTATTTTTATTTCAATTCATCTATCGACTAATTTAGCGATTAATCTTAACGATTAATTTCCCACAAAAAAATCAACAATTTTACTTATTTTATTAAACTATATTTCATTAAACCAAATTAAATTCAAATTTCTATGAAATCCTTTTTTTTAAAGCAAAAGTAAAGTGCAACATAGTGCAAGAAGCAAGTGTCCATCTCATGTAGGGGTGTGCGATATGTATGGTCTGCAAAAATATCGTAATTGTTGTTTTAACGATGTGCGATTTGACATTATCGAGTATTTTGCAAAAACCATTCAAAACATCCCTACAGAGCGCACGCATGCATTACGTGAAGTCTAGACTAGTGCGTGTGCGCATTTAGAGTGTGTTCTTTCACTGCGTGATTTAGTCTGTTAAAATGCATTTAGAATTATCACAAATTCAAGACATGAAAATGTATATACTTATACCACTTCATATAGTTATTCAATTTCACACGAAGAGTTTTTTTTTCTCCAAAAATTACCATGATTACACATGTGACATTGAATTCAATAAACAATAAGTTAATTAAGAGACGTACGTTTTAGACACCATATTGCTTGGTTTTGCTCTATTTCGCCAACAAAAAAAAATCATTCCGAATACAGCCACAGAGCTGTTTTGTGTCTCTGAGCAACATGACGGCGTTTCGTTTCTTGAATGATCCTCGTTTAAATGATTCTTTCACTCGCAATGACTCAGTTATAGAGGGATTTGCTGCCACCTACCGGCGTTTTACTTTTAAATTTTCTGCTTTTTTTTTTTTTTTTTCTTTTTTCCTTTTTCTTTTTTTCATTATTTAACTAATTTCAAATATCAGTATTCAGTGTTTTATGTTTAAAATAACAAAACATTATTTATGCATTTGTAACATCAGGTTAAATGCATTCATGTTCTGCATTAAACAAATACGTGTGTCAAATCCCTCTAAATTCCCACTTCAGATGCATCTTCTGTGTTGATTTAATTTGCTTGGTAACAGCCTAAATGTCTTATTATTCTGGTTGACTGAGTTAATGTAAGAATTTGACTCAAAAGATAGTGGACACTTTTAGAAAAAATTGCTTTATGAAGGTAAAAATGCCCATAAAATGTAAAAGTCAGTTTAAACTTATTGGAAAAGATTAATTTCTATCCGTATGAACTGACCACCACAGCACAGAATATGAAGAATATTAAAAACTTTATGAGTCAGCTGTCTTCGGCAGTCTTTAAGGTACCAGCACAATAACACACTCACAAATATCGTCTAATTATCGTTATCCCCCCCTCCTATATCCACGTGTTTAGTCTAACTAAATATTCAAGTTATATCAAAAAACGTTTTAAAGGAGTATTACCCCAGAAAAAAAATGTTATTTCCAGAATTTATTTAGGATAAAGTTAAATGGGCTATTTCTAAAAAAAAAAAAAAGAAAAAAAACTTTTTAAAAAAGTACAATCAATTAAATTAGAGATGCTTCCTATAATTTATAATAATTTTGTTAATCTGTGTGAGCATGTAAATAATTAAAGCTCATATACTGTATTAGAACGGCATTGCATATAATTAATTAAATCTTAGCATTTGTGAATTCACAATTATGCTTCATTATGATTTTTAAATGGGTATCATGCAGCCTTGGGAAACAGTCTAAAAATGTGTTTTATGGATTCTCGTCCATGAAATGCGGCACTTCCGGTATTTTGCCGGTTAGTCGACGCGAGCAAAATGAAGTGGAGGATTTTTAAAAGTCGAATAAAATCGAAGAATCGCGACAGCCCTAATTGTTTTATACAATAGCTTAGACTGTACATGGCGTAAACAAATCAGAAAGAATTAATTAATTACAATTATTTTTTATGTCAATTAATCATCAGCACAAAATCCGTATCAGACCTAACTAATACATTACTCAAATAAACTTGCATCTGTTGATATTATTTAATGGACCTGAACTAACATTAACTAACAAAGAACAGTTGTATTTTTATTAACTAACTTTAACAAAGATTAATAAATACTGTAACAAATGTATAGCTCATTGTTAGAGAATGCATTATCATATTTAAAGGGTTAGTTCATCCAAAAATGAAAATTTGTTGTTTATCTGCTTACCCCCAAGGCATCCAACATAAAGGTGACTTTGTTTTTTCAGTAGAACACAAACAAAGATTTTTAACACAAACCGTTGCAGTCTGTCAGTCCTATAATGGAAGTGGATGGGAATCACGGCTTTGAGAGTCATAAAACGTATACAAACAAAACCAAATTAAACCCTGTAGCTTGTGACGATACATTGTTGTGTAAAGACACAAAACGATCGGTCTTTGCAAGAAACTGAACAGTATTTATATTTTATTTTACCTCTGATTCACGCAATGTCCAAACTGTCCTGAGCGGCGGCGCGTCCTCAACAGCAGGCACGTGAGGCCTATTCTTCTTCTTCTTGCTTTACGGCGGATCGCAGACTTATAAGTGCATTACCGCCACCTATCTCTCAAATGGTCCATTGACACTCCTAATTGAGATTGTAGATAGAGTGTCAATAGGGCCTTTCGCACCGCTTTAGTTCCAGAACGAAATGTACAGTACTAAAGTACTGGGACGGTTTTGCGCTAACTATTCTTTTTTTGTGCAACTAGTTCCCCCCCCCCCAACCATTTTAAAGGTTTACAATCGCACCGACAGTGTGTACTAGGAACCGGTCGACAGCATCGTCATTTGTGCATGGCGTTCAACAACAGAAACAAAGAAAAACAACATTAACAACAAGAGGATGGAGGACGCTGTGATCGGAGCTGTGTTTTTGTTGTGTCTCGCGCGCTGCAACGTGATCTCATGATAATTCGTATGTATTTTACATAAAATGTGGTTCTATAAAACATACATTTACTTACGTTTTTACAAGCACTAAAACGTACAATACTGACGTATTTTCAGCATCTAAACGTACAAAACTTCCATCATTTAACTTACAAACACTGACGTATTGACGACACCTAAAAATGAATCCTTATGAATATTGAAATCGCGGCATTAATTTTATTAGTTTTTAGTTGTCATATGAATTAACTTGTTTTCAATTGCATTATTAAATTGTTTACTTAATATGAAATGATAACATTTTGTTTTGTTGTGATTTTCTGCTGCCAGCTCGTTTCCAAGAATAGCCTACGTAATGTTAAACACGACTTCACTTTAAACCTTAAAATAAATAACATTTCTGCAATCGTTTAACCTTTACTTGTCATATAATGTCATTTACTTTGATTGTCATGGGCCACAAAAAGCGTTTTCTCCGACATGCTGTGACTGACAATAGAACTATAAAATACACCAAAAACTCAACATAATTGCGAAATGAAACAATTTTATTAGTTCGCTGTAATTCAAATCTTCTGAATCCATAGGACTGCGAGGAACAGACTCAAATCCAAGCATTTTTTTGGCGATCTGCTTGCTTCTCCATCCGGAGCAGCGAGTCCAGTGACCGTGAGCAGCAAAGCCCACGCTGACTGATGCGCTCTTTACAAATTCAAATGTTGCCGCTTCAAACGATAGGTTTTACGGCAGGATAATCAAACGCTTATTGGCTCTCGCCTGCATTCGTCACATATTGCGACATGCCGTGTTTCTGGTGATGTGTGTTTGAATGGTGCGCCGCGCGTTCCTTCACGAGTTCATTGAGTGGATCTGGAAAATTATCTGGATAATATTTTCAGCGATTAACAACATAAATTCTGCTCTGGATCACACAAACCTACTGTATTCCGCCAGAGAGGACTGCGGGTGCAACGCATCGTCATTTGGATTACTTTTAGTACTGCTTTTGACATTTTTGCAATAAATAAATGATTGTAACGTTAATTGCATTGTCTGTCATGTTTTTCTTATAGTGTACAGATATGTTTAGGCTTTTTATGGATAGGAGTGGAAATAGCGACTATAAATATATTTTAATGCTATATTGTTATTAAAAGTTTTATTTTCCTGTGTATTTCGGTCATTTGCGTTTTATATCCTTTTATATTCGCTGTAAAATGGGTAGGTTTAGGTTTGGGGTTGGTTAAGGGGTCTAAAAATCGAAATCGTTTATTGATAAAATGACAAAAATGCATTGATACGAATATCTAAATGATATAAAAGATACGTAAATATTTTTAAGTTTTTTAGCTAAAATACGTAGTGATTTGTACGTTTTAAACGTTGAAATACGTACGTCTAAATTGTACGTTTTAGCATGGTTAAAAACGTACAAAAGTGTACGTTTTTGTGCTTGTAAATGTTACGTATTAATTCTTACGTATAAACATGAGACCAGGCTGTCTCGCGGGTTTCACAATAATGGACATGGAAAGTCGACGTATACGTAAAGCGATTGAAAGAACGGAAAGGAGGACTAAGAATCTCCAACGACAACTGGCAGTGTTACATTTGATACAAGTGCCTGCACTTCATCGTCCGTCCATCTATCGCTGTTCTCCATACTTGCGAAAAAAATTGACACAGTGTTTACAGTATGTTTACACGGCGTTTAAAATCATGGCGGGTGAGGGCGTTTTCATACGCGTTTGGCCAATCAATGTCTACTTGCGTCACGATTAGTACCAGGTGTGCTGGTTAGACCCTGCTCCAGAGTAGGAGCTAATTCGGTTCTCGAAAAAGGGAGTCCGGTACTAAAATCGCTCCCAGTACCGGCGGTGCGAAAACGCCAAAAAGTGGGTAGTTCCACAATTAGTTCTGATACTATGAAAAGGTTCCTGCCGTGCGAAAGGCCCTAATGGTCCATTTGAGAGAGAGGTGGTGGTGTTTTTTTTGTATACTTTCAAAGCCGTGATTCCCCTTTCACCTCATTTTATAAGACTGACAGGCTGCAACGGTTTGTGTTAAAAATCTCAGTTTGTGTTCTACTAAAGAAACAAAGTCACCTACATCTTGGGTGCCCTGGGGGTAAGCAGATAAACATCAATTTCATTTTTGGGTGAACTATCCCATTAAACTTATTTAACCAGATCAGGTTATGATAATAATTAGACTAAATAAAAAATATCTTTAATTTTTATCTATGTATAAACACACACACACCACACACACCACACATCCGTCACAGAATGTGAGTACACCCCTCACATTTTTGTAAATTTTATTATCTTTTCATGTGACAACGCTGAAGAAATGACACTTTGCTACAATGTAAAGTAGTGATTGTACAGCTTGTATAACAGTGTAAATTCTCAAAATAACTCAACACACAGCCATTAATGTCTAAACCGCTGGCCACAAAAGTGAGTACACCCCTAAGTGAAAATGTCCAAATTGGCCCCAAAGTGTCAATATTTTGTGTGGCTACCATTATTTTCCAGCACTGCCTTAAACCCTCTTGGGCATGGAGTTCACCAGAGCTTCACAGGTTGCCACTGGAGTTCTCTTCCAGATGTTAGAGACCTTGCACTCCTCCAACTTCTGTTTGAGGATGCCCCACAGATTCTCAATAGGAGGTTTAGTCTGGATACCTGCTTGCCAATCCTCACCTTTTAAACCGCGCTTTCTTTAGAATGCGTAATTGGAGTTGTGTTTGGGGTCGTTATCATGTTGGAATACTGGCCTGCGGCCCAGTCTCCGAAGGGAGGAGATCATGATCTGCTTCAGTATGTCACACTACATGTTGTACATGTTGGCATTCATGGTTCCCTAAATGAACTGTAGCTCCCAGTGCCGGCAGCACTCATGCAGCCCCAGACCATGACACTCCCACTACCATGCTTGACTGTAGGCAAGACACACTTGTCTTTGTACTCCTCACCTGGTTGCCACCACACACGCTTGACACAATCTGAGCCAAATAAGTTTATCTTGGTTTCATCAGACCACAGGACATGGTTTCAGTAATCTATGTCCTTAGTCTGCTTGTCTTCAGCCAACTGTTTGCGGGCTTTCTTGTGCATCACCTTCTTTTTGATGCAGTGTGCGGCGTATGTCTGAGCACTGACAAGAGGCTGGCAGCACTCATACGTCTATTTCCCCAAACACAACCTCTGGATATGACGCTGAGTACGTGCACTCAACTTCTTTGGTCAACCATGGCGAGGCCTGTTCTGAGTGGAACCTGTCCTGTTAAACCGCTGTATGGTCTTGGACACCGTGCTGCAGCTCAGTTTTAGGGTCTTGACAATCTTCTTATAGCCTACGCCATCTTTTTGTAGAGCAACAATTCTTTTTTTCAAATCCTCAGATAGTTCTTTGCCATGAGGTGCCACGTTGAACTTCCAGTGACCAGTATGAGAAAGTGAGAGCGATAACACCAAATTTAAAACACCTGCTCCCCATTCACACCTGAGACATTGTAACACTAATGAGTCACATGACATTTTCACTTAGGGGTGTACTCATTTTTGTGGCCAGCGGTTTAGACATTAATGTCTGTGTGTTGAGTTATTTTGAGGGGAAAGCAAATTTACACTGTTATACAAGATGTACATTCACTACTTTACATTGTAGCAAAGTGCTATTTCTTCCGTGTTGTCACATGAAAAGATATAATAAAATATTTACAAAAATGTGAGGGGGGTACTCACTTCTGTGAGATATATCTAATATATATATATATATATAGATATATATATATATATATATATCTGTTATGAACCCCCCCACTTTTAAGACTCACTCAAGAAGGTTCAGCAACATAAAAGGACGCGCAAGACGGAGATACATTTTAACCATTTATTACGGGTCAAACAGCTTTCGCGTTAACCACTTATGTAACCCATGGCAGATGTATAGTTCAGACAGTTAAACAAGAAATACCTCACTAGGTTTCAGTAAACGAACAAAACACAGACCAACCGAACATTAAAGACACACAGAGAGAGAAACCCTAGACACCGCAAGACGCCCGGGCCAACAAGCTCACTGGATCCTCCACGCGATGGCTGGAAACGTCAGTAGCTTCTCAACACGTTCGATTCAATCTCAAAGAGCGTGGAACTCGCTGTTGCGGACCAGGCGATGAGGCAGGAGAGGCTCTACCACAAGTGCAACTTCCGCCTATTTCATTCCAGAGCGTCTTACTCGACAAGCTGCAGTGTTTGGTCTCGCGCGTGCCCCACTCAACCTCGGGACAAAGAGAGGACCAATTAATATATACACACATACCCACCAAGAACCAACGAAAACTTTTGACCGTGACATATTAACACACTTCCTATATGTACTATTATAAACAAAAACTGCTAAAAATGACAAACGCACAACAAAATTACTAATAGATGCACTTTTTCTATGCACCGTCATTACAGTTACCAAAAAAATGCTGCATGCATCGTGCATCATTGGGTAATGTGTCAGTGACCTTTCTTTTGTTTCGAAATTATTATTGAGTGTTTGTCTTCCCATTATACTCGTTCATAAGTGGTGCTCTTGTTTATGCTATGCTAAATGGTAATTAGTGTTGGCAAGAGGCGCGTGAGTTCAGGCCTTTTATTTCAGCGCTACGGTTGGGTGTCTGATAGAGCCCCCTAATTTACTGCATTTACATAAGTTGATTGAACATAATGAGCAGCGTGTTTCTCATTCATTAGCTGCAAAAACAGGCACATCCTGTGTTGTTTGGCAGAGATTGCGTGCCGGTATCTCATGGAGCGAGTCTTGCGATTTTAGTGTTGTGATGTTTACTGCTTGAGGGCTTCCTACTTTCATCATAATTTAACTGTAAATAATTCATAACCATTAATTTGCTTGTCTTGTGTTGTAGTTTGTCTTCTTTTTGAAGTGTTAACGTGCACGTTTGTAACCTGAATAAAATGCGTGGCACTTTTCTAATTTGTGCTTGTTAATAAGTGCGTGCGAGTTTGCGCGTATCCTGCGGTGATTTTATTTTACTGCTCCATTATGCAATCCGTACTGAATGCACGTGAACTCTGCAATACACTCAAGACAATAAAATGACTCGAGCACAAACGACTCGTCCTCCGTGGATTAGATAGTGCGCTTATCTGATCATGTTAGAAAGCCAAGCGTTTAGCCTCGGCTGGAGATCTCACTGCAGAGAAGACTGACTAAGAATGGCCTCCTTTTTATTCATGAGTCTGAATTTGAATTAAATTGGCCGCTGCTTGCCTGCGTGATGGGTTTGCGAAGCGGGCCGACGGTGAGCCTTTAAGTTTTGATGTTTTGCGGTACAACTTTGAATACCAAATGACTGTTACTGTGACACCATGCGCTATGGGGGCCAAGACATGCAACGCCCACCACTCACGCGTGAAGAACTTGCATGACTTCGCAGACACAATTAGCGAAAGTTTTTGCATGCAAATTTCTAAAGCTTTGTTTGATTGGGTTACGCGTATGTATATGTGATATGATTACACGAATATCATATATCACTTGTAAATATAGACACAATTTTACAAAATTCATTTCTTGGTGGATTAGGTTTTTTATAAAAGGAAATGATGAAAAAAGAAAATGACTCAAGAAATATAAAAAAAAAAATCTCCCCTCTTGTTACCCCTGAGCGAGACATCTAAAATAATTCCGGTTTAAATGACAGGAAGTGTTGGTAGATTGGAAAAGATGGTTAAAAGAGAGTTACATCTAGTAGGGGGAAAGGATAATGACTAAAGTATTATGGATGTAATCGTGGAAAATAGTTTGTATCATTTAGAAAATTTGTGGTTATTACATTTTTATTTATTTATTTAGAGACTTGTTAAAAAGTTAGAATCTTTTAATTCTACATATTAATATCTGGAAAATGTTTGTAAAAAATTAAATGTGTTATTTAAACATCTACTCTTATGGCACTTATAAGACTTTTCTTTGAACTTAATTTTTTCTCTCCTCAACTTTTACTGACATAATTTTCTGAATCTTATTTACTTGTTAGTTAGCTCGGTGAGATTCTCTTCAAACTGTTGCTCAATCATGACAATAGTTAACCTGAAAAGAAAACAGACAGTAGAAGAAGACCTTTGCAATGTGTGCAAAGTGCATTGTGTGCAGTTTGTTGCATTATGAATTGCAGTCTTGCAAATTTTGTGGCACAACAATGCATAAAATGATGCTTGCATGGTTCATATTCACATACTTGCATAGTGTAGGTTTCAAAGCACAAAAAGCAGCTTTCATAAGGAAAATAGTATCTCCAGTTGTGACAGATGTGACATTATTCACGTCAGTATTAATAACACTGAATCCTCTCTGTTATGGCTCGTTGCAGGAATACAGTCCATAGAAACAGGGTTACACATGATGGATAGTGTGTATGTATGGAAATAAGCCACTTGTTGCTGTTCAGATCTGTGTAGTTGGATGATTATGTGCAGAAGAGGCTCTTGAACCTCTCACTGAGTTCAGTGTGTTGTAGATCACAAAACTCGTCGTACAAGATCTCGTTGATGGCTGGGTGTTTAATCGGTGGATGTAGCGCTAACTCATGTTGTTCTGCAGGAGTCGTTTTTCCACTGGACCTTCGGTGTGACGGAGGCCGACTGCTACGGCGCCATCGATGTCAACTCCAAGAAATCCATCCTGTTTGTTCCCAAGCTGCCGGAGAGCTACGCCACATGGATGGGCGAGTGAGTGACGCGTTCAGACTCTCATTATCTCAGATTCTCTCTGACTTTCGTGCTCACTTACTTCTGCTGATATGATTGCTTTGAAATTCTCTGGAGCCAGCAAACGTTTTATTTTTATGTCTCTTTATAGTTTCCCGGGATTTTCTGTTTCCTTCCGAGACCCTCAGTGATTTTATTTCACAGATTTATAGGTTTGCAAATTACAAAGGAACATTCCTGGCTTAATAAGTGAAAAGTGACATGATGTTGATTAAAAAAAATATATATATTTTGTTAAATTAAAAAAAAAAGTAAAAAAGTTGTGGTTGACTAGAAGGAAATATATGGTTAATTTTAATGGTTTAAATATTTAGTATGTAACTTTTAATAATGAATTATTATATATATAATAATTTATTTGTGTTTATACATAAGAGTATTTAAAGAAATATGTAATATATAATACAAATATGACTAGTAATTATAGATTACAACAGTCTATATACACCTAAACGTCCTATATGTATTTTATGTTATGTATAAAAATTAAATATAATATTTAATGTTTGTTTTTGTTTTATAGTAGTACTATATCTATATATATTTATTTATTATATAATGCAATTATATAACATATTTAGCAGAAAATATTTGGAAAAAAATTATTTGTACCTTATATAGTAAATATTTTATAATTAATTTGAATGACTATATTATTATATTATATACTTACTCTCTGCTCACTTATTTATAACATATATAATACCTTTATAGTTTCCATAATAATATATAATTATTTAACAATATCAAACTATAAATTGATATTATTATGTTAGATATTAAATGTGTTTGTATGTGTGTATATAATATCAATCTAATATAATATATATCGTAGCTATATATATATCGATATATAGTCTTTCACCTTCCGCAAGTGTAATATTAACAGGAGACTCCTTTCTCAATCCTCCTCATCTGGTGAGAACAGGTTCGATGATTGAGCTCTGAAAGATTTTGGGACAGGTACAAGCCTTGTGGTTATGTTGGTGCTATTGAAGCAGTCGTAGCTGTAAAGAGATCCGCTTTGAGATGGACGGTACAGTCAGAGCTGGCTGTCGAGCTTTGAATCAGCCTGCATTTAAATCTTCCTTTCAAAGGTGCTGCAGTAAAAGTTCTCTTTCTGGTTCAATGCTGCAAGCGCTGTCTGGATAAGCTGTTTCTCTCTAATACATACGGCTTGTGCTTTCCCTCACTTCATCAATAGTTTGGCTGCTGAATGGTTTGTTCGGGGCGTCGCGGGTCAGCGGCTCGTCTGATGTGCTTGTTTTTGTGGCTGCTGTGATCAGTGACCCGACATTCAATTATTGGTGTTTTTCTTGACATTACAGTGTTTCTGGGTGCAATATTTAAGGTCCTTTGATTTGCGAAAACGTGGACGGAATCAGTCATAAAAATGAAATTTATAACATGGAATGTCACAGAATTTCAGTTTAACTTGAAGAAACTGTTACATAATTATTATTATTGTGACTAGAATGTCCATCTTCATGTAGTAATCCAATTATTTTATACTATTATTAAATAAATATGAATAAATATTTATTTTTAAAGGAATAATCACATCTTTTTTATTTTTAATTTTAACAGTAAACCTCTTGTGCAGCACTTTGTTTACAAAAATGAGTTTAATTTTCATTTGATTAAAAGAGAAATTAAATGAATGCTTTTTTGCCTTCATTTGAGTGCCAGAAAAATACACAACTGAGTATACAAAAAAAACAAAACCTATTGTTGTAAAAATAAATAATAAATTATTTGTTTTTATCAATTCAGTTAATTACATGTGTTTTTGATTGTTACAATTTTATTAAACCATTAAAATAAAAAATGGATTCCACAAATATTAAAAAGGGATAAGCAGAATTTGGTAAAAATAAAACGTATTTCATACGTGCCGTAAGTTTTTTTTTTTGGGTTTTTTTTTTTACTTTTAATAAATTGCTGTTAAATTGTAGCAAAAAATTAATAATAATAATTCAGCATGTAACCCGTCCTTCAGCGTTTGTGCTGCAGAAATGAATGATTCCTCAGTTCACGCTGATCTCAGCGAGTGTTTTTCAGTGGCCTTGGTTCCAGACGTATTTATTGCATTCATTTTCTCCATAGGGATTTGAAAAATTCATCAATAAAGAATTCTAAGCCTTGAACCAAACCAGCCAACTAGAGATTAATTATTATACATTGTGATTTAAGCACTCACAGTTTTTCATAATTGTCTAATGAGGGAATTAATTAACTACTTTGTCAATGACTTGGCCTACAGTTATTGAATCAGCCATGACGATAAAATACAGACTATCGTTCAGTCATTGGTTGTAAGTTTAACAATGATAAGTTTATTGCAAATTATTCAAATAAAGATACATGTACGTATCGTATCAGTCTTTATTCAGTATGAAAAGCTTGAAATCTTTTGTAAACATCTTTACTGTCATTTTTTAATGCATCCTTGCTGAATAAAAATCTTAACTGGCCCTATACATTTAAATGTTAATGGATATAAATCAGTTTCTCTGTGGAGAATATGAATAGGTTATTAGCATAATTAATTTCTGGAAACCTTGTGTCTCTACTTTCTCTCAGCAAAGCGCAAAACTGAGTGTGTTTGCAAAACTTTATAGCCGTATATTAGTAAAGCTCTCAAAGTTATTGATGTGCAATTTGAAAATGAGGTTGGAGTGTGTTTGCATGAATACTTCATCTCCAAGAACCACAAACACTCGACATCAAGAGTCCATTTACTTGATTATCTGAGGACTGCAGAAACCATTAGCAGAATCAAGACGGAAGTCCAGTCTTTGTCCAACGTTCATGCAGAGTACAGTAGGGATGTCAACGATTAATCGACGATTGATTAATTGTCGATAAGAGATGCAATCAATTAAAGCTATCAATGGTCGATTTAGCCATTTAATTTTGGGCTGCGTGCGGCTCATGTTGATGACGTGACGGGGCTGTTGGCGAAAATAATTTACTAACGTAAGCAAATTACTTTTCAATGTGATCCAAACTTTACAAGTACGAGGGTTGAAACGTTTCCACTTCCTCACGGTTACAGTTTGAGCACGTTTTAGAGTCACTGTTTTCCGTCTGGTTTTCGGTATGTGCTATGTTTAGGGAAAACCTATACTGTTAAATAAAAATAAAGAAAATAAGAATATTCTATCTAACTACAAGCAACAGCGCAAATAAATACAATAGAGTAAATATACAAATAAATTAAACAGTGATTTTCAGTTTTTTTTAGGTTCTAACATTAGTTTTTAGGTACAGAAATTGAATAAAGTAATGAAATGTGAAACAGCATTGCATATTTGACTGTATAAAATTAAAGATTAATCTTTTATTAAAGTCCCAACCAACAAAAAAAAAAAAAAAACCTATTCAATCAAGAGCAGTGAGTGATTTCTTTGTTGTTGCTGTTTGATTAATATTAAGAAAGTGCTGTCACTTTAAGAGAATGCACTGATACAGTACCTTCAGCCAGCTATGTCTGCTATAGGATACTTACCAAGGCATTTTGACATCTTTTTTGTGTGAATTTGTCCATTTAAACACTATCTTTCAGAGAGAGCTTAATATTTGCGCGTGCGTTCTGAGGAGCGGGTTTGCGTGCTTTGGATGAGCACACGCACAAATCTTCTCACTGCGCGAGCGTTCCTCCTGCTTCTTCTGGTCAAGCTTAAATGAATTTAACTTAAATGCAGATATCAACGTGTGCTGTTCAGGTCTCACCTGTGCATGTGCGCTGTCAGCACGACGACGGAATACATGACTGCTTATATTCTAGCATACAGCATTCGCATTGAACAAGAGTGAATGGTTTGGCCACGTTTTTTTTTTCTTCTTTCTTTCATCGCTGTTGTTGTAGTGTATTGGGAAGCCAGAATGCGCATCCATCAACAGAAACATATATTAGCCGAACCATGTTTGTTTTACGTGTTATTTATAGCAAACCATATTACAGATGCGTTGTCAGATTTAAGTTGAAGAACCGCGGTTCCCCCCCCCCCACCCCACCCCCCCCCCCCCCCCCCTAAAAAGCGCGTGCTGAACCGTTGTAGAACGTAACGGTTTGATTTTTTTCCGCGAACCGTTCCACCCCTAAAAGTACATTAAAACAGAAAGTTATTTTGTATTGAAATGTAGTAAGCCATGTTTAATTATAATTTCCCCAGATAATTGTTTCATATCGGGCTCTACGCTTTGACAGGGATGCGGACACTAGCAGGACAGATACTGTATATATAGCCTGTATAGAATTCATTCCTACAACTTGTTAATTCGTTCCTACGACTTATTCATTTGTGGCCACTCTCCATGTTTCATGAATTTATAAAATGAGGGAACGAAATAAGTCATAGGAATGAATTCTTAATTCATGGCCACGAAATCTTTATTTGCGCCCGCATGTTTACCACAGTAAGAGATGCAAAAACATTGTTTAAAAGTGAACGACAATAAAATAAACCTGTGAAATTTGAGGTTGAGACGGTGAGGATTTGGGAAAAGAAACCATAAATATAATTAAATGCATGGAAATTCGGGACCAACCGGCAAAACAGAACACCATGTATCCGCATGACTGCAAAAGCATGGTTACGATGTAACATTTGCCTGCTAACCAATTATTTCTCTTGTAAACAAAGCTTGTGTCATACTCGCATTAAAATGTTTCATGTGAGCAGCAGTGTGTTTTGCCGCAGCACCGCCGGTGGAAGTGGTTCTCTGACACAAAAACACGCGCCAAACTTAGTTTGGGATCATTTTATTTTAAATGCCAATAATGTCAATTGCAAAGATTGTGATTGTGTTTTAAAGTACAACAACAAGCACCATGACAGCATTTAAAGAGGCACGTTCAGTGGTCTCCGTGACGGGATATGAAACAGCAACAAAGTAAAATGATCCCAAAAGTAACTACGGCGCGCTCGCTTCATTTTATCAAACGTGACCCTGGACCACAAAACCAGTCATAAGGGTCAGTTTTTTTTTAATTGAGATTTATACATCATATGAAATCTGAATAAATAAGCTTTCCATTGTTGTGTGGTTTTGTTAGGATAGAACAATATTTGTTTCGAGATAACACTAGTTTAATCTTATCTGAGGGTGCAAAAAAATCTAAATATTGAGAAAATCATCTTTAAAGTTGTTCAAATGAAGTTCTTAGCAATGCGAATTACTAACCAAAAAAGTTTTATTTACGGAAGGAAATTTACAAAATATTTTCATGGAACATGATCTTTACTTAATATCCTAATGATTTTTGGCATAAAAGAAAAATAATAGTTTTGACAATGTATTGTTGGCTATTGCTACAAATTCACCCGTGCTACTTATGACTGCTTTTGTGGTCCAGGGTCACAAATGATCATAATCACATCTATTCATTTTACAGTCCTGCTACTAGCATTTTATTCAGACTAAAACACCTTTAAATCAGGTGAGAAAGTGTTTTTTTTTAGTGGCTTTTGCACATCCAGTCATGCCAGTGAATATGCCACTGCAATAGACGCATTTTGCAGTATTAAGTTAACGATTAATTGATCATTAATTTAAACGACGATCGATCATGGAAATTATTGAAAAATTACATACTTAATGCAGAGTATCAGTTTTAATGCATTTAAAATAACGTCAGAGCAAAATGGCTGTCATAAAAATGGGAACAAATTTCGTTTGAGCATAAGAAGGAGGATCTAAATAAAGTACATCCACTCCATGGGATGTTCTCATTAAAGCTCTTTCTGTCTGTCTGTCTCAACAGGATCTACCCGCGTGAACACTTCAAGGAGAAATACGCCATCGATGAGGTGCATTACACCCCCCAACAACCCCCTTTTTTGGGCCCCCCCCCCCTTGCTGACGTGAGTGCAGTTTCACTTTAAAACACTGCGTTTATTAGTATGCAGCTTGTTCATTTGCACTCATTAGGTTTGTCTTATATTGGCTTATATAATGCAAATGAGTGTTTATATTGTGATAATGAAACTCCTTTAGTGGCCTTGAGCTGCTTTGTAACTGAGTCTTGTTTTTGGTTACTTTATTTCATGAAAAGAGTGTTTGTGTTCAGATGTAACTGAATTTTGTTATTTATATTAAAAGATTATTATATATATATTATTTTTAAATAATTTTCGGTACCATATATTGGATAAGGGCTCTGCTCGATTAAAATTTGAATCTAATTTTTACCAATCTCTTAATCACAATCAATTTGGCTCCGAAATTAACCCACAAAAGATCATTTAAAGCCTTATTGTGTTTCTGAGAAAAGCATGAGTAGATATACTACCAAAAATATTTTCATGATTTTTATTATGCGGGAAATATGAATTATATTTAATAAATGAATCCTCTAAATAAAGAAACTAAAACTGCCATTATGTTGCGTTAATTTCTTAAAGTGCTCCTATTATGCCATTTTTAAGGTTGCTAATATTGTTTTATGAGTCTCCTAAAACAGGTTTACATGCGTGCAAGTTTTCTCAAAAAATAAATTTAATTTTACCTAATTTCTTAATGATTCGTAAACGACTCGTGCGAAGCATTTCAAAGAATCAGTCTCTCTAAACCCATCCTTTCCCTGAGCCTGCTCTGCTCTGATTGGTCAAATGGCCTAGTCTGTTGTGATTGTTCCCCGAGGCCGTAGAGGATTGGCTCTGATGGTCTAAACCGCGTACAGCGTGGTCGGGAAACCAACCGCCCATTGCAATGATGAATGACCCCTGTCGACTGTCCCTACATAGAAAAGATGGTTCGATTGTACCTTTCCACTTCGAGCCGAGTCCTGATTCTGAAACGGTGAACTGGCTTATCGACCTGATACTGATTCGCAAGCACGACGGAGCAGGACGTTTCTCGTGTGAATTGTCAGTGTTGACAAACGTTGTGTTACATTATAAGTTTGTTTAAAACAAATTTACTTTCATAGTGTAGGACACAGTGTCTTCTCGACATGATGTTTACCACACGAAAATGTTTCTGTTTGTGGGCGGGCAAGTTGGCGATGTAGAACGTTATGCAAATGTGTTACTTTGTGACGTAGAGCCGTAACAGAATAAGATTCGAATTTCTGATGACTCGTTTAGACGATTGCAAGCCGCCGACTTTTTAAAAAAAAATTTTTGACTCTTTATTTATCGTGCACTGTTGGCTTCACAACTTTGCCGATAGTTTGTGTTCACATACAGATACATGACACTGCATGAAAGGTAATATTCAAAAAGGCATAATAGGGGCACTTTAATGAATAAGTCAGGGATTCCTTGATTCATTCATTTGATTTGTTTGAACACTGATTCATTCAGGAGTGAAGTAAATGACTCCCGTTATGAATGGATCATTGAATCATTGATTCACCCGATTTTTTCCAAACTCGTTTCATTCAGAAATTGTCTCTTGCTTGGAGTTTTTTGTTGGAATTTTGTATATTTTGCAGTATATTCTCTGAAATTGGGCTCTTGGATTGCTCTTGTTCATAGGATTTAAACTGTAGTTGCTGTCCTCCAACTTTTATCTGAGCTCATTGCAGTGCTTTGTGGAATTGCCTTATCTGTGAAGCACTACCTTAGAATTTGGCCAGAATTAGGCGTTTAATAAGAATTTTGCTGCCTTTTGTAAAGTCCTGAAGGACTAAAATGCTGTCTAGAAAGCTCACTTGGAAGCAGAGCTGTTGACAAGCAAACAGAAATAGAAAACATCTATGAGGGCGTTTAAAACAGTGAATTATTCATAATGTAAGCATGACTGCTTTCCACATGTGGAGGACTGACCCATGGCTGTAGGCACCGATATGCCAGCTAACAACTTACAATTGCACTTAAACTTAAACTGCTGCATCTTAACATGCAGCGTGTGTCTGATACCGCTGGAGAAAAATAATTAGCTTTCCAGAGTCTGCTATATGCTCTCATTTCATTTATTCTGATTATCTTCTTATTGCCTTTAGGATATTAAAATGTGAATTTCCTACATTAGTTTTCACTAAAGTGCTAAATCTAACGCATTGACCGACAGCACACTGTTCTCACTCTCTCTTAGACATAAATACTACTGATGTATATTGACCAGTCTGATTTTTTAAAATGCCAAGAGATTGTATCCATTTTTAGCATTTATTGCTATTGGTTTCTTGGCGAGCTTAACATTCTACATTGAATACGAATGGAAAGCGTACCTTTGTTGTAGTGTTACTCCAAACGTTATACCTTCTGGTACTTCAAAAAAAATTCCCCTGTCTGCTCTATAATTATTTGCAATTGCACATCAGTGAAAGACTCATTAAATCAGTACTGGAATTATTCCATGTTTTTTTGTATCAGGACATAACTAACAAATGTTCTGGGCCTTGGCCGCTTAGCGTTTTAAAATTTGGAAAATAAATCCTCAGATAAACAACATCACATGATATATCAAACCATGTCATTATTTATTTAACAGAAATAAAGCCAAGAGGGAAAAACCATGTGTGACAAAGTTATGACACCCTATGATTCAATTGCCTGTAGATCCATTTATTTCATTCATTTATTTAACAACAGTAACTTGAAGCATTCATTTTGTCTTTGACTTTACATCAATAGTTTGACAGTATTAAGATTCAAGGGTATGTTCAATTCAATTCAAGTTTATTTGTATAGCGCTTTTCACCATACAAATCATAGCAAAGCAACTTTACAGCAAATTCAGTTTCCACAATATTTAGTGGTAGCTTATCAGGGTGACTGCAGTTAATGTACATATGGCAGAATTACGGAAAACCAAAATCAATTAACAGATGTAATCAAAACAGCGCATGACATATTAACAGCAATTATTATTGAGCAACAAACTTCTAGCAAAAGTGTCTAGTTCTATGTGTTGCAGGGGTTGGGCATCATCTGAGGTCCTAATCATCTCTTCTCAGGTGTTCTGGATCCAGACTGAAGCTTGTGTAAATCCTAGTCAATCCTGTGGCAGAAGCAGAGAAACAAATACAACAAATAGACATATTGCGTGTAGTGCTGTTCCAAACCTAGCAAATGATTTGTTGACCCAAGCTAAAGATAATAAGTGCATTTGATCAGATATAACTCAGCCAAGATTATGAGGCTGCATTATTTGATGCTGGGCAAAGAGATGCGTCTTTAATCTAGATTCAAACCGTGAGATTGTGTTTGAACCCCGAACGTTATCAGGAAGGCTTTTCCAGAGTTTGGGAGCCAAATGCGAAGAATTTCTACCTCCTTTAGTGGACTTTGCTTTCCTAGGTACTACCAAAAGTCCAGAGGTTTTTTTTGCGACCTTAGGGAGCGTGATGGTTTGTAGCGTGGTAGAAGACTAGTTAGTTATGCAGGAGCTAAACCATTTAGGGCATTTTAAGTAAGTAGTAATATTTTGTAACTGGTACGGAACTTAATAGGTATCCAGTGCAGAGACTGTAAAATTGGGGTAATGTGATCATATTTTAATATGCATGCTGGTCCGGTGACGCTCATCCTAAGTTGGTGACATGATCAGCATAAAAAGATGCACATAAAAGCGACCGGCTCACTCTGTGCTAGAGATTTGTGTGTTGAGTGTGACTTCAGCATAACAAGGTGCTTTTGTGTTTTCATTGCTCATGTTTCGTGCTGCTGCACAAATGCATCACAGTTCCTACTTGGATCTTTTCTTCTCTGTCTTTGTGTGCGTGAGCGTTAATGACCTTCTGCTGAGGTTCCTCTCAGCGCTGCTTAAACAGATCATTTGAGAAGGCAAACAGAGCTGCTGGGAGCAGAAAACAGAGGGAGATATCTGTAATCTTACAAAACAAATAAAATCTCCAAGGCAAATGCACAAAACGCACACCCACAAACAGACACTTTTAATTCCGAGCGCTAACAGACCCTGAGAAGGGACTGAGACACGCTGAGGGACTTTGACATTTAGGAACGTCCCCGTCTTTGGCTGTTGCCCTCAGCTGCTAGATAATGTACGCAAGAATGACTTTGAGAGTCCCACTGTGGAGTGTCTTGGTGTTTTGTCTGATTTATGTAAACTAAGCCGCATTGAGGCGGTCATGGTTGGTTTGTGCTGTGAAAATGAACTCGGATGTGGTGCATCTGATACAAAGTTCAGTTTATTCAGTCATTCAGATGTTGATTTCCCATTGCTTTTGGTTCGTTTGTTTTTGTTTGTTGTTATTGTTTAAAAATAAAAACAAAAGCATAAAATGAATTACTTGAAAACAAAACCAGATCGTTACTTAAAATGAAATAAACATGAACTGAAATCAAATAAAAACAAATGTATTTTATTTTTGCTAGTTGCCAAGTTAACATTTCTCATTTTCATTTAGTTTAAGTACTAAAATCAATAAAACGAGTTCAGTTAATGAAAACAAAATTTTCATGAACTGAATAAAGTAAAATATAAAAAATAAACGTATTTTATTTCAGTAGTTTGCCAAAAGCAGTTTCTAATTTTTATAAGTATAACATCTAAGACACAAAACTAAAAATAAGACATTAAACCATATTGGTCAGCTAGTTGCTAAGGCAGAAAGAACTTATAAAAAATCAAATAAATAAATAAAAATAAAACAACAACAACAACATTTTATTTACTTGAAATAAAATCAAATGTAACTGACATTATAAAATAAAGTAAAATATCAAAATTGATTTATTTCAGCTAGTAGGAAAATAAACATTTCTCATTTTCATCTTGTATAAAGTACTAAAATGACTAAAAAATTTAAACTAAAATCTAAAACGTAATAAAAACTATATAAAGAAAAAAACGAATAGAAATGCAACAAAACTACTGAAACCTAACTGAAATTAAAGTGAAAACAGAAAATATAAAACGTGTATTTGAAATGACAAAAAAAAATAGTGTATCAAAAAAATACAAAATAACACGGTTTGTTTGAGAAATTCATTGTTTTGGAGATTTCTGGAAACCTGACATTATATTTTCAATTCCGTTTGTTGACGCTAGTGGAAATGCTGAGAGGCATTATGCTTGATTTACTTGTTTAATTTAGCTAAATGATGATTTTCTGTCAATGAGCTCTTGGAGTCTGTGAAGGTCTGTGATCATCCGCAGCAGCTGGATTTCCAGACCTTGTGAGCCTGGTTTGTGCGGGTTTGTCCTGATCTGATCCCGTCTCTCTCACAGCTGCTCGACGACTCATAATATTCAATCAGGCTCGTACTGATTGCTTTAATGACCGTCATTTTCCACTTACGCTCAGATGTGTTGCTATTCTGCACAGCAGGCCAGAATGTCAGATGAAAACACTATTGATTTTGTTTTCATCGACTTTTAGACATTTTGAGCCCATTAATCTTGATCACTGATTTCTGCGCTCATAAAATTAGAATAATTAAGGGTCTATGACACGGCTGCCAGACCCAATTAAGTTTGGATTTTTGTTAAAATGTTTTAAGAGTCGGTCATTAATCTTGCATGTCATTTGTTTTCTCCTCGCCATCTGTCTTGAGCTCTCAGCAATAGATCTGACTAAGCGCTTTCTTAAAAACTTCTCAGTTTTGGTTTAGTCGGGTTTCATTTATTTATTAACTTTGATTAATGTAATATTTCAGCCCTTTGCCATCTGTTCACTGTTTTTTGATTGAACAGTTTGATCACTCGTGTTTTGATCTATTTAAGAGCAGGATTTTATACTATCATAAAACACAACAGGCTACATTTTTATGTTATTAGTATTGAAAATCTGTTGTTTAAACTTCTTCACGCTTTTACCATTTTATTTGGATCTAACACAGTATTTCTTTAGTCATTAATTAATACAAATGACGTACATAATTATGATTGTTTGACCTTACCTGAAAAACAACTTTCAAAAATCTGTTTAGGAAAGAGTTTTTTAGGATAATCCCATTAACCTCTACTATAAACAAGATGACCGGTACCGTTTTTTATTATTTGTACTTGTTATATAAATATTACATTGTAATTAACAATGACTATATAGAGCTTATACACACATGCATGCACTTATCACTAGATATATATATATATATTATATATATATATAATAGATTCATATAAGATATATTATATATAAGAAGTAAATAATTTTTCATCTTGTTACTATACTACGATACTTAATATTAATATAAAATAACAAACTAATAAACCTAAAAATAAAACTTAATCAAAACTGTAACAAAATTGTTTTTACAATAAGTTATTAGAGTAATATAATATAAATACTACAAATTTTAATAAATGACAAAGAAAAACTAGCTATCATTAGCAGGGATACGCTTGTATTTTTTAATGTATAATTAAAGCTCAATTCTTTTGATCTAATAAGGGGAGCAGAAATAAATAGCGACAAGACAAGGTACAGTTTTTTTAGTTATCATTTGAAAAATCTATTATTTTGATCCATTTCAGAGAGGGATTTTTATAGATAAGGTACTTTTTATGTTGTTATTTTTATTCTATTATTTAAAAAATTATCTTTTGATCTATTTAAACGCAGGATTTTATAGCGATATTAATTAAACAAGACAAGTATTATTTTAATTCTATTTCATAATATGAAGCTGCAGTTCACACTGATGTCAGACTGCATGATGTGAGAGTTTGCTCGTCTTTACCTGAGCTAGGTGTTAATTTACTCTCCACACACATCAGCTCAAACACATTAGCACGTCATGTCCTGAAACATCAGTTTAGCTTGAACTACTTTCTAAAAGCTGTGAAAAACAGTCCTTCATGTAGACGCAAGTATTGTTTTGTTTTATGAATGTAACCGCAATGCTTTACAAAACACTTCATTCTGTTACATATTAGGGATGTAACGGTATGAAAACTTCTTATCACGATTATAGTGATCAAAATTATCTCGGTTATCAGTATTATCACGATATTGTTCAAATGTGCTGGAGATGTTAAAAAAGTACGACACATAAATCACTTCAAGTTTTATATTTAAAAATAAAAAAAACTACAAATAAAATGACTTTTTGTTTGCTTAATCACTAAAACAATAACCTTACCAATGATGTTCGGATTTTAAATGACAACTTGACTGACAACAGTTTATCTAATAGCATGTTCAAATATCTATTGTAAATGTTCAAATAAAGCTTTGAAAAGTTTCATAAAAAGGTAAACCTCCCATTCAGCCTTTAAATAAAGAAAATATACAAGTCAAAATGATAATTGATTAATAAATGATTATATGTATTTTATCTGCTTCATAAATAATTCTAGATAACTTAGATCTGAATTGTTTAAATGTGTAGAATCCAAAAAAGCTTGTTTTTCATCAAATGGTCAAAATTTACAGCAGGGTCTGTTTTTGGCCACGAACACTGCACACCCGGTGAATCTGTAAATCCCTCGTAACAGCAGGTGGCGTAAGGACTAAGCTGAATTAGGTGTTCCCCGTAACCCTACGTGGACAAGCAGCATTGCCGATTAAGAACATTTCCTTTAGGGTATTACAGCGAGCGAGATGAAAAAACAAAATGCCATGAATCGTGTCGAAGACCGTCCAGAACTTCCGAGGTACCTTTAGAACTCTTTTAAAACCTCCCAGCTTTCCACCAAGATTTCACACAAGATGAAACTACTCTGTGTGCTGTGCACATGTGAGACTGTTACTTAAAACTTTGCTTTATGCGGGAACCATATTTATTTATAGCCAGTTGTCAAATCACGGTAATATAATACAGTTTTAATGATAATTACAAAGAGAAAACGGGTAATACTACGGGGGAATTTATCATGATTTTATCATCAAAACCGGTAATCGTTACATCCCTCGTTAATATGAATACTTCTAAAGATTTAGTTTAGTCAGTTTCCTCATTTGGAATCATATTAAATATTTAGTAATACATGTAACATTAGTTAATACACACTAAGAAGTGGATGTTAGCTAAGCATTCATAATGTTAACAAACCACTCTTTATGTTTTGCTATGGGTATCGACTTGTATTGAAAACAAGTGTGACTTTCTTCAGAGTCATAAGTCAAATATAGTCTAACCAAAATAATCAATATTATGCACACTGACCCGTAAGATATGTACAGCTGCTGCTCGAGTCTATTTATTTGCAGGTACGAGGCGTTTCAGGAGTTAAATCAAAGAAACATTAGTCAGGTCAGTACTTGATAAGGAACTGCCACAGGTAGCCTGCGTGGTTATGAAAAACTAATCACTTTTATATTATTAGAAAACCAAGAGCATTTAAAATTGAGCTGTTGTTTGTAGTCTGTCAATTACGTAGAATAATATCCATCCATCCATCCTCCATCCATCCATCAATCGTTCATACTCACATCTTCCAGCCATCCCTCCATCCATCCGCCTCCCATTCCATCCATCCATCCATCATCCCTCCTCATCCATCCATCTCCATCCATCCATCCATCCATCCATACATCCATCCATCCATCCATCATCCATCATCCATCATCCATCATTGTATAATTTTTTTTTAATTAAGTAGATCATTTTATTTTTATTCAAATATTATTTTTATTTGAAGAAATTGAATAAATTCAAATACTATAATATATGATAAGAATTAATTATAGTTGGCCCTTCTTGAAAACACAGAACATTCTAAAGTAAGTCCCAATAATAATTAATAGCTTATTTACAATTTTGATTTTAATATTTTTATTTTTGTATATGTTTTTATTTATACCCATGTTTAGAAAACATATGATGTATGTATGTGTATGTATGTATGATGTCTATTTATGATGTATGTAAATTTTGCTTGTAGTGTATTGTAATACAAAATTGTTTCATAATGAAAAAATTAAAATATAATATATATAATAAAAGTAGTTAGTAATAATTAATATAATAATAATAATCAAGTGTCCTAATCGGTCTCTCAGCTCATATTCTGTGGATGTGGTCAGGGTGTCAGTGCTGTCTGTCGTTGGGCTCGCGGCGTGTTTGTAATTTGTTGGATAAGGGCCTTTAAGCACACGGCTCCCGCACCGCATTAATCTGATGTTCTCGCTGGGTTCATTTGTTCAGGATGCCGAAAGCTTCATTTACTCCTCAGACTGTCGTCACAACTCAATCTGTTTTCCTGACAGCTCTATTAGAATATGATAATAGATCCTGACGCTTCTGCATGAACAAAAGATGTTCAACAATGTTCTGTGTTGCATACAGGTGTGCACTAACATGAGGCTGAGTAAATACTGACCGACTATTGCTTTAGCATTCAGCGCTGGTGTTGTCTGTATGGATTTCTGTTGGATGAAGTATCAGACAGAAATGTGGATTCTGCTCCGAAATCTGCCCTGAGGTGAAATAGTCTGCGCTTGATTCGTCCTGCGGGTTTAAAATGCTGCTTATCCACTCCTGGGAGCACATAAGACAGCTCAGGTGTTCCTTCCCACAATCCTTTGCTCGTTCTGTTCGTGCAGATTATTGGTGATTCATTCTCTCTTCGGTTGACATTTACACTGTCTGTCTGTCTGCCGCCACCGCTGGATCTGCTTTTCATAAGAAATCTCTCCTCCAAGGCCATTTCTGTCGTTCATTAGTGCACCTGTCAGCGGCGTCCGGGGATTTTCACTGATATTCCTGCAAAGCCAATGATATTCCGCTTAAATGATCCGCTCTAATGAAAGCTTTTCTCCACAGATTGCTGATGTGCTGACTAAAATGAAGCCGAGTGTCCTGCTCACACTGGTAAGAGCTTTCTCATTTACTTTATGTAAAGTCTTTCAAGATGCCAACCTTGTCTTGTAGTGATATTTGGACTATGGTATAAATAAAAAAAGTATAAATAAAAAAAATAACATAGCAATTTAATTTATATACAGTATTATTAGTATTAGTATTATTATTATTATTATTATATTATTATTATATTACGGTACCATCATGGTAATGTACATAGTATACATTTAACACAAATTATACATTTTTATTTTAATAGTGTATTATTGCCCAAATATAAATATATAAAGTAAAATTGTGTGTGTATGCTTCAAGTAAAACCTTATTCAGGGTAAATAAAAATGTAAATGTGTATATATAACTGTGGTGATGTAATATTTGTCAATTAAAGAGAGAAATATAAATTGAAATCTACATATATATAATAAAAAGTAAATTATAGTATTATTAGTGCTATTTTATTTATTTAATACTAATAAAACTGTTAAGAATAAATCAATAAGAGTTAAAAAGAAAATTATTGATTTTAAATTTTTTTAATATTAGTTATTTAATAATACGAATCATAATATCATACATTTTTGCTATTTCTATTATTTATAATAGTTTATTGCTATCTTATTATTAAAATGTTTTAATAAATAAGTAATAGTACACAAGCATGGTTTTATTATTAAATATGAGTTTAGTTATAATAATAATAACAGTGATAATAAAATAAATAAATAGTAAACAATTCATCGTAATAGTAAAAACACTTGATTATTAGTATGTCTAATAATAGTAATAATACAGTATTATTAGTTATTAATAAAGATAATAGTAAAACAACTTTTTATTATTTTTGTTTTTACACTTTGGGGTGAATAGTGACCTGGTCATGTTTTCATAAGACTCTCTCAGTTAGGGTTTTTGGTAAATTTAGATGTTCAGACATCTGGCCTAGCTGGGATTTTAGTTCTGTCTATCTTGGCGAATGGGACATGAGTAGGTTTAATGTCTGGTCTGTGTGTGTGTGGTGTGGTGGTGTGTGTGTGTGTGTGTGTGTGTAGCGGGGAGATTGTGCGAACACGATAGCGGAGAGCAACTGTCGCGAAAGCGTCCTTTGAAGGCATCAGCCAGTGAGTTTCATCCATTATTCAGAGCTCTGTTCCTAAAACTCATTCCAGGGAAAGTAGCACACGCGTCCTCTGTGTGCTCGGATAAAACGACCCACCCGTTTAGACTGATGCATGAAAAGACTCTGATCCTAATGAGAAATAGTTCTAAATATTAGTTATTCACTCATTTATGCATCAGAAAGTATTTAAAAAATGTTGAATGTCATTGTATTGAATAAAAAATATCAACACAATTGTCATCTGTTCTAAAGCCTTGACAAAACATTGACAAAAGGAGGATTCAGATACTAAAACAATAGCAGACTGTCTGTATTGTGAGACATTGTTGATGATGTTTTTCCTTCTCTTCTGCAGGTTTCAGGTGAATAATTCCCTGCTGCACCCAGTGATTGTGGAGTGGTGAGTGTCAGATGCAAATGTCAAAACATTTCAACCGTTTTACACCATGCTTTACGCAATTTAGCCATTTTCTTCTGCAGCCAATTGACGTCTTAATAACTAAAGCACAAAACCTTGCTCGTTACTAAAGCCCAATTAACAAAATCAAAGCAAGTTTGCCAGCTACTCCAATTAGCAAACGTTTGATGTTTTGATGAAAGGTAAAATAGAAAGCAATTACTGAAGCTGAAGTTGAATTGTTTCATCTTTATGTGTTTTGATTGTCATTGCATCTTTTTTTTAAAGTTTGAGCAGATCAGCTTGTTTAATCTGCCTTGTATTTAATTAACGGAGCATCATTATGCATTCAGACACTATGGAATCAGATGTTCATTATTACTTCATAGAATGGGTGTTTTGTTGGGAAAATGACATTCAGACAAAGTGCTCTTCTCGTCGCTGTTGAACCGCTTCAGCTAATTTCAGCCGAATGACTCTGTCATGACTGAGAGCTCTTCACTCTCATGTCGACAGCTCAGCCACATTACACACAATCCGCTATCAGTCGCTCTTTCTCTCTCAAGCCTCCTGCGTGTCTCTAATGGTCTGCGTGCTTCTCTCGCTGGCGTGTGCATTAGGTTTTCTCCTCTATTACTCGAAGGAAAGCGGCTCATTATGGTTTCCCTTCGCTCGCCTGCTAACTTTGTTGTTTCCTTCTCTTCCTCCCCTTCGCTTATTACCTCAAGATTTCCAGAGAGAGTTTGCTGCTTGCTTCTCCATGATGAAGCAGATATTAAAGACCTGCACACAAAGCAGATACACTTGCATTGTTAGAAAAACTACTGAAGCCAGGTTAAGATGGTTAGATGGTCCACAAAACCGCTCTAAAACCAGCAAACTAGACCAGTGCAAACCAGACCTGTAGACTGGTTTTTGAGCTGTTTTTCTCACTAACACCAAAACATTTTAGGCAAGTATTCACTTTTTGTAAATAGCAGCATTTGTTTACAAAAACAAACATAATTTGCTAATATGGCTGGTGAATGATTGATAGATTTGCATGAGTTCTGATCAGTCCTTCAGAAAATAGCTGGTGTCCATCCAAAGTGCATTGGATTCATTGAGATACTATTATAGCTTATTAATATTTGGAATATTTTTTTTTTTTTTTATATTTTCAATTTTATTTTACTGTAGTTTTAGAATTTTGTTGTGTATTTTGTCATATGTAGTATTTAAAGACATTTTAAAATAAATATCTTCATTACATTTATAAACACAAAAATAATCACGTGTTGTGTCCAGTTTTGTGATACCTCACACACCCCCACAAGGAACAACCTAAATGCGATCTTGTATGTCGTTAACCGATGGAGACTGACTTAATGCAGACGCTTGCACCATAAACCACATTTTTTGATTTCCTGTTGCCCTTTAAAGTCGTGCCACAAAACAACATTAAGCCCCTGTCAATTTAAACAAGTAGAGATTTTAACACACATCATCCCATACTTTATAAAAAGAACAGTTAACCCAAAAATAAAAATTTAGTCCACTCAAGATGTAAGTATGAGGTTGGTTTCTTCATCAGATTTGGTGAAATGTAGCACTGCATCACTTGCTCACCAATGGATCTTGTTTAGTGAATGGGTGCCGTCAGAATGAGGAGTCCAAACAGCTGATAAAACATCCCAATAATCCACACAACCAACTCCAGTCCATCAGTTAATGTCTTGTGAAGCCAAAAGAAACAAATCTTTTGAACACGAAACTAATTAAAGTGCTTTTATCTTTAAACAGTTGCTTCCAGCTAAAATACTTTTATGGAGTGCTCTATCCATTTTTGTTATAGTTTATCCCGCCCGCCGCCCCCCCCCCCCCCCCCCCTGGAAAAAGTCATATGGTCTGAATTAGGAGAGAAATATTGTATCCATTGGTGAGCAAGTGATGTAAAATGCTACATTTCTCCAAATCTGATGAAGAAACAAACTCATCTACATTTTGGATGGCCTGAGGGTGAGTACATTTGAATTTTTTTGGGTGAACTATGCCTTTAACAACCACGTATTTAATGATTGCTGATTTATGAGATTCCATGATCTGCGTGTTAAATGTTCAGTTCTATGGAATAGAGCTGCTGATAAGAACCACATGGCAGATCGTAACCATGGGTTACTGCAGTGTGTGTTTGTTTGATTGTGTGTGTGTGTATATGCAGTGATATATTTAGATGTGTTAGAAAAGTTGGCCAGCTTGTTACCCACAACTGGTGAGGTCACACGCACTCAACCAGAATAGATGGAGGGAGAAAAAAAACACTAACAGGATGGCAAAGTGCTGAATTTCTCGAGTCGTCCTGGGGTTGGGCTAAGTTAGGAGTTTCTAGTTTATCGAGAAGTTGTTCTTCAGTTAAAGGCACAATATGTAATTTTCGCCGCTAGTGGGCACGTATTCAAAATGAAAAAACAAACAAAGGCATAGTTAGATGACGCTGTGACTGAGTGTGGAATCATGGGAGTTGTCGTCTTCATCCCCACAGCCGATGCAATCCATCGGGACTCGGGCAGAAATCATGTTCAGGGATGAGCTAATGATTTATTAACGTAACAGAATGAAGCAGGGTGAGGCTGAAAGCCGTCAAAACGAGAGGTGGAGTTATGATTTTTATTGTTGAGCGTGACCCACGCCGAAAGCAGCGGGCTTTATGAAACCACAGTCGACCGCTTCCGCTGCTTTCGGTCGTGCGTATGTGGGTTAAAGCAGAGGAGCTTTTATTATGCCACAGTCGACCGCTTCCGCTCCTTCTGGTTGTGCGTATGTGGGGTAAAGCAGCTGAGTTTTTATTATGCCACAGTCGAGTGCTTCTGCTGCTTCCGGTCGTGCGTGTGTGGGTTAAAGCAGCGGAGCTTTTATTATGCCTCAGTCGAGCGCTTCCGCTGCTTCCGGGCGTGCGTATGTGGGGTAAAGCAGCGGAGCTTGTATTATGCCACAGTCGACCGCTTCCGCTCCTTCCGGTCGTGCGTTGTGGGGGTAAAGCAGAGGAGCTTTATTATGCCACAGTCAAACGCTTCCGCTCCTTCCGGTCGTGCGTTTGTGGGGTAAAGCAGCGGAGCTTTTATTAGGCCACAGTCGACCGCTTCCGCTCCTTCAGGTCGTGCGTATGTGGGGTAAAGCAGCGGAGCTTTTATTAGGCCACAGTCGAGCGCTTCCTCTCCTTCCGGTCGTGCTAGTGTGTGGGGTAAAGCAGCGGGAGCTTTTATTATGCCACAGTCGACACCTTCCGCTCCTTCCGGTCGTGCGTATGTTGGGTAAAGCAGCTGAGCTTTTATTATGCCATAGTCGACCGCTTCCGCTCCTTCCGGTAGTGCGTATGTGGGGTAAAGCAGCGCTGTTTACCCCACATCGGAGCGCTTCAATACCTTCCGGTCGTGCGTAAGTGGGGTAAAGCAGCGGAGCTTTTATTATGCCCCAGTCGAGCGCTTCCGCTCCTTCCGGTCGTGAGTATGTGGGGTAAAGCAGCGGAGCTTTTATTACGCCACAGTCGAGCGCTTCCGCTCCTTCCGGTCGTGAGTATGTGGGGTAAAGCAGCAGAGCTTTTATTATGACACAGCCGACTGCTTCCGCTCCTTCCGGTCGTGAGTATGCGGGGTAAAGCCGGAGCTTTATTTGCCCCAGTCGAGCGCTTCCGCTCATTCCGGTCGTTGGTATGTGGGTAAAGCAGCGGAGCTTTTATTATGCCACAGTCGACCGCTTCCGCTCCTTCCGGTCGTGCGTATGTGGGGTTAAAGCAGCAGAGCTTTTTTATGCACAGTCGAGGCCTTACGCTCCTTCCGGTCGTGAGTTGGTGGGTTGGTAAAGCGAGCACTTTTTATATGAGTACGTTTGATAAGGTTGTGATAAGCTAATATGTGCGGTCGTCACCTGTCTATTAAAACACAACATATTAAAGCATTTTTGGTTTTTCCATGTTTTTTCTACAAAACAAAAACAGAAATCGAGGGGTTATGACGTCATTAGCAGGCAACACAATGACACTATGTCACTAAATGACACACTGACACTAAAATAGCTTATTTCTCTGGATTTAAACATTCTTCGAAACATTTGGGATAATGTAAGTACACAAGTCAGCAAAATATATAACACTGTTCTAGTGGTTTTTGGATATTTTAATTAAAAAAAATCTTACATATTGTGCCTTTATCTTCTGGCCAGTAATTTGAAAAGTGACAGTAAAGCATATAATGTAAAAAACGATTTCCATTTCTAATTAAAGCTATTCTTTTGAACTTTCTTATTCTATCAAGAATCCTTAAAAAAAAAAAAAGATAGTATCACAGTTTCCACAAAAATATGCAGCAGCACTGTTTTCAGCATAAAAATCTGAAATGTTTAATTAGCAGCAAATCAGCATATTAGAATGATTTCTGAAGGATCATGTGACACTGAAGACACATCAGTAATGATGCTGAAAATTCAGCTTTGATCACAACAATAAATTACATTTTAACATATATTAACACAGAAAACAGTTGTATTAAATTATAAAAATATTTAACATTTTTACTGTATTTGCTTAATAAATGCAGAGGACCTATATTTGGTGAGCGAATCTTACCGACCTTGAACATTTGAACAGCAGCGCATGTGAACATTTTTTGAGTACCAAACAGGTTTTAAGTTGTAGCTTCAGGTCGTGCCTAAGAGCACTTTAACACACAGCCTCTTGTAACTTCTTGATATATAAGATATTATATCTTCATATGCATATTTTTATGATGATTATCATTGCCCCTCTCTCTGTGTGTCTGCAGTCGTTTGCTGAAGACTGACATGGAGCTGGAAGTTCTGCGCTACACCAACCGCATTTCCAGCGAAGCCCACAAAGAGGTAAAGCAAGCTTTTAGGCAGATTTTCTTCCGTTAGTTTTCTCATTTAAAAACTGTTACCCTAAAATATGCCCTAAAGAATTGAATTGAAAGTAGTAAGATCTGATAATTACTCTGAAAGACCAGGACTGCATTTCTCGAAAGCATCACAAGCTTTCTGCGATCTCCTTAGGCTTACGATGCTTTTGCAGAGAGTTTCGCTGCTCTCCTGAGACACAGACAGTTGAGTTTGGGTCATGAGCTGTGCGTTTGGCACAGTTTTTGTGTGAATGACAATTTAGAGGAAGTTTCAGGGGGAAAAAACTCATCGAATCTCTCTTAAAAACACTATTAGGCTGGAATTTTAGCCTCTGTTTGAAAGCATTTTAAGTCAGATCTGTACTGTATACTCTTGATGTAAAGCTACCAAAATCTTATACCTCGCCTAATCAGTATCTAGGCCAGCATTGCATTTATCTTTCACAGATACAATACAATACCAGAATACTAAACAGTTGATCTTTCAGCACAAAACCTGCATCTTGACTAGGTGCTACACTGAAAACAAAAATGGTGTAGAAACACTTTTCACTGCTAAATTGCTTGTAAATTTCACAGTTAATTACAAAGAAATGGCAATTTCAATTTTTTTTTAGCCATTTTACCTAATAAGGCCTTAGTGAATGTGAATGGGATTCTGAAACAATACAAACTAAAAACATCGTTTGCTCTTCATAATTGCTCTTTAATACAATCTAAAGTGCAGATCTGGGTCATCAGTCTTGTACAGTAACACTGTTATATTGTACGTCTAACATATGGACGCAGACTCTTGATATGTGTGCTATTAGACAGTATTTATTAAAGGAACATGATGTTTGAAATGTTTAATGCACAGCAGTCAATCAGCCAACGTGAGGAAAACTCGATTTAATAAGTTGCTGATATCCATTAAAGGATGAAAAGCCTTTTTAAGAGTGTTGGATATTAATGGGCCAGTCTGTGGTTTTTACATAAATTAATACTGTGTATTTAAGCTGGGATCATATTTATCATAGTGACTGCTATAGCTGTAACAATGATCGTTACATCAAAAGGGTTGTTGAACATCAGTTCATGTCACAGTTATTGAGAGATTTCCACACAGCCCTATTTATAGATATATAGGCACCCACTTTTTCAGTGGCGTTGGTATTTTTTCATTAATTTTTTCCCATAGGGCTTTTAAAAAAGTCTTCATTAAAGCATTATAAGCCAGGAACCAAACCAACCTGCTACGAGGAGAATCACAACATCATAAACTTTGATTTGAAGCAAAAACATTTGAAAATTTGACAAAGACTTTGAGGAATAGAACTACTATCCCATTAAGCATTATGAATGAATTTTTCAATGTCGCAAACAATGGAGAAGTATAAAACTATCCAATCAAAGTTGGTGATTATATATATATATAGAAGCCACGTTTATTGCAAAATATGCACATTTATCAAATATTTAAGTGTTTTGAGAGAGTAGGAGGAGACTGAGTGGAGTGAGTGGAGCTCTTTTGATGCGCCTTGCTAGATGCAACTCTCTCATGGTTGATTTTCTGTACAGAATCATGGGTATGTAGTTTAACACAAATTTCTGCCTAAAACATGATGGTTTAAAGGGGTCATATGATGCTTTTTTAAAGATCATTATTTGGTGTATTTGGTGTAACAGAATATGTTGACATGCTTTACCGTTCAAAAAACATTATTTTTCAAATACTGTACATTATTGTAGGTCCTATATGCCCCGCCTCTCAGAAGCGACAGATTGTCATAGCAAAAGTCAGAATTACCTCCTCTCCTAGGTTAACGAAACGGTCGTCCATAAAATGCATAGCTATTCTGTTGTAAGTAATCTTAAAAATTCCCAAATGCATCTACTTTCGGAAGGCCAAATAAAGTGCTTTTGCTTTAGCCTAGAAACACACAGCGTGGCCCTGATATGCCTGCTTCAACACTAACTGCGGTTACTAAAACCACACCTTCTTTCTTTGCATGAACATTTAGGCAGCGTTATGCAAATCTTCCCACATAGTGAGGTAGACAGGTGGGGGCGTGTTAGAACGAGCCGTTTTAGCGGGGCGTGACAGAGTCTTAACTTTGATAAAGAATATCTCTTTGGTTTTGAGACTTTAGTCTTTGCAACTTCAGGGATCTTATCTATGCACAATCAGCTTGTAACACTCCAAAGAGAAAGGAAACCTTGAAAACGCATCATATGACCCCTTTAAAATGTAACTTGAAGTAATGCGAACTGATGGCTTCAACAAAAGCATATACCATTAATTAATAAGCCCAGAGCTCACAGTGGGTCTGTCTTTAAAGATGTATAAGTTATTATTAAAAATGAATTTCCCTATGGCGAAAATGAGTAGCATTTTTGCTTCTGGAACCTGACTGTTGCACTCCATAAGGAATATTTCATAACATTTCTGTCATTATTTACTTTATTTACCTGTGATTCCAAAATCCAAAGGACAAATTTCTATATATTCTATATTTATAAAATAGACTTCTATTACATACTGAAAAAAATAATAATACTGGGGTAAACTATTCCTTTAAAACTGTATAAAATGCAAAAGATTTCCATTTGATTTAATTCTGCTGTGGTCAGGATTCATCCACGTGTGCAGGCGTCATTGTAAAAGCGCAGTGAACGTTAAACATGTCCTTCAGACCCTCAACTGAAGATCGACCCGGTCTGTCAAGGTCATTCTCCATTTGATGAGGTGCTGGGGCTATTTCCTTTAGATAACAAGGCTCTTTTGATCTCTCGTTTCCAGCAATAAAGGCTTCGGCACATATTAACGCACATAGGTCTTCGTAAGTGCCAGTCTTAGCCAGAGCTCATATAGACAAACGTCTGGCACTGTAACCTCTCGTCTTCTGTTATTGCTGGATATTCAGTTTAAGAGGGACATGAGTCATGGCCACAATGGAAACAAATTGTTTTTTGAATGTCGAAATGAGGAACGAGGGATTTTGAGGGGTTCACTGTACGGTCACGTTCAGACGAGGGTTGAGAATCCAAATTGAGTTCTTATTCAGAATCACTTCCATTTTTTTATTACTTTCCATTCCGTTAATGGATTTGAACGTCTCTACTTTTGCACAGATGAGAATGGAAAATATTTCCAAACATTTTTCTTCCTCAAAAATACAGAAAGCTTCATTGATAGAAATCAGAATTAATAGAATTATCATTAAGTGAAATCAGAATCTTCAAAACCAAGCAGCGTTCCAACTTCACTTAGTCCTTTTGTTTTTTGTTTTTTATGCATGGTTCAGTTTTGTCTCCATTAACATATCTTGTTAATGAACATTTTAGAGGTTGTCAGAAAAATTAATTTGCACATTCTTAGTTTCATGCATGGCCTAAAATGCTTGTCAGCTCGATTTAATGTGGTGGGATGTTTGGGAGAAAATCTCAGCCAGAGGTTGTGACTAACAGAACAGATTCTGGATGATTTTTCTCCTCTTTCTGTCTCCAGAGAGAAATTTCACCCCAAAACGCACATTACACCACCTTATCATGTTTGCTGAATGAAACCCAATATCTGTTTCTTACTAATTTTAGGTTGCCGATTCCAAAAATAGTGATGGAAGATTTGCACACTTTCCCACAAAATATGATGTTTGCTAGCATTTTTGCTTTTGATAACCATTTGTACAGTGAAGGAGTCTTATATTCTTCCTTAATCAGCAGAAAAACACCATAAACATGATTTTTTTTTATTTTATTTTTTTTTAAACTTTTTTTCACTATTTTATGACTTTATGCTTGATTTCCACTTTTTCTGTTACTTTGCAGATTGTAAGTTAAATAATACAGTTTGAATACTTCTGTTTGTCATTAAAAAAAATAAACTTTCAACATTTTACTGCTTTTGTTATCTTGAGAAATGCATTAAGGTTATATGTAATATATATGATATTAGGCCTTTTTGCAAATCGGCAGAATTTTTTGATGCTTAAAAATTTCAAGACTTTAGTTTCTTTAAGCAAAATGCTATATAATGCGTGTATAATGTCCATCTTTATTTTTGGTGTGAAGTGACCTGGTCCTGTACTTGCCAGGTTTCGTGAGATTCATCTGAATGTGCCGTGGTCTGTCAGTGATGCTTACAGCAGCAGGTTTTGCTAGTTTGAAATGTAAATGCTGATTTTGTCTTTGCTGTGAGGAGAGCTGAGACGAAGGTCGGTTTCAGTCGAGCAGCGATTAAGATTTCAGCTCCAGTCCAGAGAGTTTTACTGTTTCATTGAGTTTGACAGGAGCGGACGACCTTTGATTCTCCCGGATATGAATAATGGACTATATGTACATGCAAATGTAGTTTGAAGCATTTATATTGACGTGTAGGTAATGCAACTAGCCATGCCAGAGTCAACCGTTCGATTCCTGGCTTTCATATGCTGCAAGTCGCCCAGGATAGATGCATAATGCCAAATGCAAATATCTGAAGAGATACTGAAGTCATGATATTGTGCATCAGTTTAGAGATGCATGATATAGTTTTGTTTTATATTTCTTCAAATAACATTTGTTATCTTAATCAATCATGCATTTATTTATTTTATCTTAAACAGCATCATTAGCCCTATTTAGATGCCAGTGACTAGTATAATAGGATGTCCACATGGACTTTGTGATTTCAGACCCATCAGAATTGCATTTGTCAGTTTTTCTTGCTTATTACCTACCGTTTCTCTGCTAGAAATCTAAGAATTTTCTCATACTTTGTGTGCATTTTTAAGAAATTTAAGCTAGTGTTTACTCTTTTCTTTGCTGCCATAGAAACTCATTGCTGAAAGCAGCATCACGTTTTCCAATGAAAAATAATAAAATAATTTTACTGCATGTGTTGCAGATAGCAGATGCTTTATCCAAATCAACTTACATTGCATTCAAGTAGGGTTGTGACGGTGAGGAAATTTTCCCACCGGTTAATCGACGTGTGACAACACCGATAAGACCGGTATCACCATGGGGGCGGGGGAATTCCCTCTTTTCCTCGCTTTCCTTCGCTTTTAAATAGCTTGTAAAAGCTGCGTGCACATTTTACTTTCACTTTCAAATAGCGGCAATTCTGCGTAAAGCAATTGTTCATTTTTAGTTCGCTTGAATTTCCCCTCTTTTCCTCGCTTTTCTTCGCTTTTAAATAGCTTAAAAAGCGCCGTGCACATTTTACATTTTCGAATTAGCGGCAGTTCGACGTCAATTGCTTGAATGCAACAACAAAATACGACGTCAAACTCACTTTAGCCTATATATAAAACATAGAACTTTTATTAACAAAACAAATAAAAATACACCATGCTATAGGGCAGGCTATGCCTAATATAAAATAATTTGCATAAAGTTTAAATAGGTATACAAACTGGAAATAGGCTAAGTGAATGAATGATGCATTTATATAGCGCTTTACTGTGTATTGTTGTACACCCAAAGCGCTTTACAATCATGTGGGGGGGTCTCTCCTCAACCACCACCAGTGTGCAGCATCCACTTGGATGATGCGACGACAGCCACAGGACAACGGCACCAGTGCGCTCACCACACACCAGCTACAGGTGGAGAGGAAAGAAAGTCATAGAGCCAATCAAGTGGTTGGGGATTTTTTAGGAGGCCATGATTGACAAAGGCCAGGCCATTTGGCCAGGACACCGGGGTTACACCCCTACTCTTTACGAGAATTGCCATGGGATTTTTAATGACCACAGAGAGTCGGGACCTCGGTTTAACGTCTCATCTGAAGGATGGTGTTTTTTTTACAGTATAGTGTCCCCGTCACTGTACTGGGGTGTTAGGACCCACGCAGACAACAGGGTGAGCACCCCCTGCTGGCCTCACTATCACCTCTTCCAGCAGCAACCTAGTTTCCCAGGAGGTCTCCCATCCAGGTACTAACCAGGCTCAGCCCTGCTTAGCTTCAGTAGGCAACCAGTCTTGGGCTGCAGGGTGATATGGCTGTGGCATGTGGCATGTGGCATGTGGCAAGTAAACATGTATAATATATAACCAAATAAATAAGAAACGTAGAACGTTTATTAGCAAAACGAGTAAGAAAGCTTGGAGGCACGGCATACACCTTGATGTAAAAAAAATAAATAAATGACACAAAGTTTAAAAAGTAAAAATCATCAAACAATGTGGAACCAATTAAATAAAAAACAAATGTTTTAAAAAACTTCCAAAATCACCTTAGATAAACGGCAAAAGTCAACATGCTTTTCAAAATCCAAAATATTGTCAAACAGGCGTTTTTGCATCTCGTTTCGAAACTAAATCATCCGCGATCTTCTTGTCTGTCTCACCTCACTCTTCTTGTCTGTCTCACTTCACCTCACTCTTCTTGTCTGTCTCACCTCACCTCGCTCTTCTTGTCTGTCTCGCCTCACCTCACCTCACTCTTCTTGTCTGTCTCACCTCACTCTTCTTGTCTGTCTCGCCTCACTCTTCTTGTCGGTCTTCTGTCTCGCCTCACTCTTCTTGTCTGTCTCACCTCACTCTTCCGGTCTGTCTCACCTCGCTCTTCTTGTCTGTCTCGCCTCGCTTTTCTTGTCTGTCTCACCTCACTCTTCCGGTCTGTCTCACCTCACTCTTCCGGTCTGTCTCACCTCGCTCTTCTGGTCTGTCTCACCTCACCTCAGGTCTATATCACCTCACTCTGCCCGGTCCTGTCTCACCTCACTCTTCCGGTCCTGTCTCACCTCACTCTTCCGTCCCCCTGTCTCCCCTCGCTCTTTTCGTCGGTCCTCAATCCCCCTCACTCTTCTTGTCGTCAATCCCATCACCTCACTCTTCCCGTTCCTGTCTCATACCTCACTCTCCGGCTGGTCCTCACCTCCTCTTCGGTCTTCTCAACCTCGCTCTTCTTGTCCTGTCCTTACCTCACTCTTTTTGTCAGTTCCGCTCGCTCCTCTCCTCGCTGGAGAAGTTAAATCTGATCTGTGATGCGACTGTTGTTCGGCACGGTGCATTGAGCAGCTGCGTTCAGTTTTTAATTTTAGTGTCTGTTTTTTTACTGAACTAAATGATTTTTATTACTGTAAAAAAATCTAAACGACGGTGGGGGCAGTGCCGCGGTGGGCAATGACATAACCGGTGTTGCTGCTTAACACCGTGGTATCACCTCAGCACCGTCTATCCCCGCTCAAGCCTAACATTCAAGTTTATACATTTTGTTAGATCACACCTCCTAATCGAACCCAAAACAATGAAATTTGCTAGAACTTTTTTTTTTTTTTCTGTTTGAGCTTCAAGAGCTCAATACATGACATTTTGTAACTGTAACTCATTTAGAAAACCAATCCCATCTGAATAGTGCTAACAGAATTCATTTTATTTTAATAGATTGTTTTGTAGCCTATAACAATTCAGTATTTCTACTTGCAGCACTGAATTACTTTATGTATTCTGTTGAGTTTCTTGTCACTTGTGTGTCCTGTGTTTCATGTTTGTTTGTTTTTTACATGCCTGTAACCCTGATCACTTTCAGGAGACCATGACTGTCCCCCCCCTCACCGCATCAATCAAGTGTTCATCCTTTTTGCTCTTGTTTTTTAGATGATTACAGTAAGAAATATTATTACAATTTAAAATGACACATTAAACAAGCTTCTAACTAATAGGAGATAATTACCATTCAAAAGTTTGATTTTTTTTTGTTTTTGAAAGAAGTCTCTTCTGCTTGCATTTACTTGATCAAAAATACAGTAAAAACAGTAACATTTTGAAATATTACAATTTAAAAGAACTGTTTTCTGTGTGAATATATTGTAAATGTAATTTATTGCTGTGATGCAACACTGAATTTTCAGCATCATTACTCCGTCTTCGGTGTCACATGATCTTCAGAAATCACTAATATGCTGATTTGCTGCTCAGGAATCATTTGGTTAATATAAAAATATATATTAATATTATTGTTTATAGTAGTATTACTGCATAATGTTTTTTCTCATTTTTGTGGAAGCCATGGTTAATTTTTTAAGGCTTCTTTGATGAATAGAATATTCCGATGCATACTTTCATGCTTGTTTTGACTTATTTTAAAAAAGTCATTTACTTGAATAGAAGTCTTTTGTAATATTATAAATGCCTTTCCTTTCAGTTTTGATCAACTTGTTGCTTTTTGTTGAATAAAAGTGTTCATTTAACTGTAGAGAAAAAAAATTGGTGTTCTTTGCGGAACAAAACACAGCAGCATAATTTATATGAACATCCAAAAACATCCGTTTTCATTTTTTTTTTGGCGAAAACCATGACACTTTTTTTTTTTTTTTTTTTTTTTTCAGTATTTTTTGCCTAGAAGTTCAAAAACATTTTTTGAAACGGAAATCCTTTTTTCTCACTTTTAATAAATTGAATGAGTCCTTGCTGAATAAAAATATAAATTTTCTTTAAAATAAAGAATCTACAGACGGCAGCCTTTTGAACAGTATATACTAGCAACGTTTTATTCCTACAAGTATCATATTACCTCTGTCACCCAACATACTAACATTATCTACATCAACCTGATCTCCGCAATCTCCCGGGGATCCTTCAGCGCCGCTATACAGTGTGACTCATGATTCTCGATTGAAATAAAAGCTTCCTAACCTACAATCATCAAACAGCCCTCGACACTCGCTCTCCCACATTTCTCTCCGCCGCGCTGCAAATGACTGTTATCTCATCAAATGGATGAGTCGTTCTGTAATTTGAAGGCAATTGCTGGTCATTTTCAGAGCCGTTGTGCAGCTCTCGTCTGTGTCTGTGCGCTCCAACTGCCGGCGAGAGTTCATTGAGATTATTAGGCTTTATCTGGAGAGGGAAGGGAAGCCCTCGGCTGATGACTGAGGTGGATGACTAATTGAATATTTTGTAAAGCGCACTTATCTGATTACTGTGTGTGTTTCCTTGTAGGTGATGAAACGTGTGAAGCCGGGCGTGAAAGAGTATGAGATGGAGAGGTGAGTACTGATCGATTGATTGATTTGATTGATTGATTGCACTGCCGCTGTCTCCTGTGCCCTGATTAAATCCTCTCTCCTAAAGTGTAGCTTAATGATGTAACTCACACTCTTTTCCCATGACCTCGCTCTCAGAATCAGCTCATGTTTGCACTCACTGAGAACCGAGCAAAGTAACGGTTTTATTACATAACCTGCTCACAAACAAATGTGCATCATAGACTTCTGTGCTGTTTTGGCAAGATATTTTAACATCCGAAAACATCCATTTGTTTTTTATCAGTCTAGTGTTGTTGTTTTGAAAACCAGATTGGTTTGAACGGTTTGTTTGAATGGTTAATGTAAATTATGTGGTTTACAAACAATTAAAGTGGGATTCACATAAGTACCTCTTTAACGTGTTTATTTTTTGTTTGTTTGATTTTTTTGTAGTGAAATTTTATAGTTTATTGCTGTTGATCTGTTTTAGATTATTTTAAGTTTCTATAAAATATAAATTCTGTTATTGGAATTTTAGTATTTCATGCTCATTTCTTAATTTTCTTTACTTGTTTTTATTTATTTATTTTGTATGTTTTTTTTTTGTTTGTTTATTACTATTTTGACACCATTTTCTCATTTGGCCTATAGAGCCTGTTCTCTTTGAATTTCAATATAACTTAAATATATATAAGTTATATTGAATTATATGATATAATTATACTTGTGTGATTGTGTTGGTATGGATATCAGAGTGTGATTTGTATGTATGAGAAATTTGTGTGTATGAGTGATTAATTTTATGATTTTTTTTTTTTTAATCTGACACTGCACAAAAAAATGCATCATGCAAAATTAATGTTGTTTCTAATCATTGACTTGTCTAAGACTGTAATAACCCTAAAAAAAATCTGCTTGGCGTATGCGGAAGATAATTGATTGTTTGTATTTTTCCATTTAAAAAAATGTAAACTGGCATTTAATGGATTAAAATCCTGAAAATCAATGCATTTTTGGTAGTTATGATCAGGGCTGATGTTGGTAAAAACATTTATTAGTGTAAGTGGAATAAGTGAATTCATCAAAGAATACTGAAAAAAATAATCTGCCCAAGTGTGAACCAACACAACTGTTTTCAACATTAATTCAACATTAATAATCATAAATGTTTCTTGAGCAGCAAATCAGCATATTAGAATGATTTCTGACGATCATGTGACTGAAGACTGTAGTAATTATGCTGAAAATTCAGCTTTGATCACAGGAATAAATTACATTTTAACGTCTACTTACAAAGAAAACAGCTAATTTAAATCATAATAATATTTCACTATTTTAGTGTATTTTTGATCAAATAAATGCAGCCTTGGTGAGCAGAAGAGACTTTCAAAAACATTTAAAAATCTTACCAACCCCAAACTTTTGTGTCGTTTTCTTCTCATAGAGTCTAGTTCTACCAGATGCAGTTGTGATTCCTCACGACATGTACTTATCTGTCAGGAAGCAGTAATATTTTATGCACGGTCTTCAGAAACATCACTTACACCACCTTTAACTATGTTACATGATGAGTATCTACATGTGAGGTGTTGATCATCTCGCGGTGTTAGTGTTTTTGTGTCTGATAAGACCATCCGACCTCTTCTCTGCTCACCAAACAAAAGCTCAGATAAGCTGCTGCTTTTTCCAGGGATTTTCTCTCAATATCTGCTGCTGGAGACATGTAAGATAAGACCGACTCCCTCCACTCGTTTTGTCCTCTAAAATAGCGCCGCTGTGGCATCCGGAGGTCTCGAAGCGGACCTCGCAACACTGGCTTTGTCCAGACCTTCAGAGATTGTGATGCATGATCTACTTCCTCTAATGATACCGTCCCTCTCAGCTCCGGCCGCCCAAGTGCATGCTGGGATGTGACCTCTGCATTCATCTCTACCCCTCTGTGCGGTCAGGAGAAGCCAATTTCCATCCAGTTTTCTTCTAACTTTCTTTTTCCCCGTGAATGTCAGTCTCCTGCAGGGATCATGAGGGTTTTTAATGTTGAGTTCCTTTATGTGTCCGCTGCAGTCATACAGTCACATTAGGCCATTAGGGGCCAGTGATTCACTGATGACTGGACATAATGAGAGAGGCTGCGGCAAACAGGTGTGTGTGTGTCTGTGTGTCTGTGTGTCTGTCTCTCTGTGTGTGTTGTGTGTGTGGGTGTGTGTGTGTGTGTGTGGGGGTGTGGTGTGGGTGTGTGTTTGACAGACCCGCAGGCAAGGTCACGCCATGCAGCAACTCGCTAGACACACATCAGTACAGCAGCAGTCAGATTTACTCACACACGCTCACTAGGGACCAGTGCACAAGATTTGAAAGTTCTTCATAGAAACAAAAACATTGTAAGTTTATAAGTGTGTACTGACTAAGGTTTGCAAACAAGTCTCTTGAGTTGAACTACATTAACATTCAGAAGTTTGAGGTTGGTATAATTCTGAAAGAAGACTCCTCTGCTCACCAAGGCTGCATTTATTTGATCGAAAATACAGTAAAAATTGTGAAATATTATTAGGATTTAAAGTAGCTGTTTTCTATGTGAATATAAGTTAATGTAATTTATTTCTGTGATCAAAGCTGCATTTTCAGCAACATTACTAGAGGTCGTAATTACGCTTTCGAAACGGTCTGTTTTGCCCTGCCATCATTAGCTGAAGCTGTGTGTGAACAAGAAGCGGCTGTAGACAGAGTGTGAGTTGCTCCGTCTCTCACGCAGCCAGAGAGCGATTCTCCAGTGTTCTGCAACAACACTTAGCTGCCCGCAGATGCGCCTGCCTATGAATCGGCCTAGTTTGCAGCACAATCGGCCGATGCCGATTATTTAAAAATCAATCGGTCGACTTCTAATCATTACTCCTGTCTTCAGTGTCACATGATTCTTCAGAAATTATTCTGATATGCTGATTTGCTGCTCAGAAACATTTCTGATTATTATCAATACTGAAAACAGTTGTGCTGCTTTATATTTAAATTTTATATAGTAAATATCTTTATCTCAATATTTTTTCAGGATTCTTTGATGAAAGTTCAAAGGAACAGTTTTATTTGAGTGGCAATAATGGCACAGAAATCGACTGCTGAAATTAATTTATCAAATGTATGTATTTATTTATTTATTTTAGGATTCCTAAAAAATATTTTTTATTTAATTTTTTTAAGATCGCTGCTTGGCTTTTTGACAGATCAGGTAGAAGTAAAAATATATAGTAAATATAAATATATGCATAAAAAAGACTATACTAATAACATAAGCTAATTATGTAATTAAATTGGTTTCTTTTTTAGTATTTTAGGACTTCTTGTTTGTCAGTATCAGTAGCTGAGCCTGATAGAAACTCTCATTGAATGTGCATTAGTGGCCGCACACAGGCTCCTGTGTCCCACGGGGAAAAACCATCCAGGATTTGAGACACAGAATCGATTTAAATTGAGTTTTGGTGCAGGAGTGAGCGCAGTGGAGGATCCTCTCACCGTTGCACAAAGCTGGAAACTTCATTATTTATTTTTAACTCTTTACTTCTCTGAATGGTGTGGATGTGTGTGTGGGATAGTTTGGAAATTAGACGCACTGAGTGCTGGCAGATTTATAGGTGCTTTCATCATCGGTAGAGGACATTTGGAGAACATGAGTTTACTGAAAACATAGGAAACATGAGAAGATAACGGCAGGAAAATCCATTGATTGCCTTCTTTTTAAAGCGGCAAATCTCGTCTGTTTATTCTAAAGGCCCATTCACACCAAGGACGTGAAGATAACTATAAAGATAACGATATTAGCGTCCACACCAGTGAACGATATCGTCTGTTTATTCTAAGCACACGCGCGTCTGCCGCTTTAAATTCTTGAGCTCGTTACAGCAGGATGGATTCTGATTGGCTGTCAGTGTTTTATCGTTCATCAGCTGGAAAAAAATAGTTTTGAAAGTGATCACAACGATAATAATTTTTTTATTGACAAAATTACTAAAACTTTGACTAAAATAAAAATAGTAAATTGAATTTATATATATAATATAAATCATTCATATTTTCTATGTATTTTAGTCAAAGTTTTGTAGTAATTTTTGTTGTTTTTATTATAATTTAAAATAACTGTTTTTACAAACCCAATTCCAAAAAAGTTGAGACACTGTACAAATTGTGAGTAAAAAGGAATGGAATAATTTACAAATCTCATAAACTTTTTTTTATTCACAATAGAATATAGATAACATAGCAAATGTTGAAAGTGAGACATTTTGAAATGTCATGCCAAATATTGGCTCATTTTGGTTTTCATGAGAGCTACACATTCCAAAATAAGTTGGGACAGGTAGCAATAAGAGGGTGGAAAAGTTAAATGTACATATAAGGACAGCTGGAGGACCAATTTGCAACTTATAGGTCAATTGGAGGTTGACATTGATTGGGTATAAAAAGAGCCTCTCATATTGGCAGTGTCTCTCAGAAGTCAAGATGTGCAGAGGATCACCAATTCCCCCAATGATGCGGTGAAAAATAGTGGAGCAATATCATAAAGGAGTTTCTCAGAGAAAAATTGCCAAGAGTTTGAAGTTACCATCATCTACAGTGCATAATATCATCCAAAGATTCCGAGAATCTGGAACAATCTCTGTGCATAAGGGTCACGGCCGGAAAACCATACTGGATGCCCGTGATCTTCGGGCCCTTAGACGGCACTGCATCACATACAGGAATGCTACTGTAATGGAAATCACAACATGGGCTCAGGAATACTTCCAGAAACATTGTCGGTGAACACAATCCACCGTGCCATTCGCTGTTGCCGGCTAAAAATCTATAGGTCAAAAAATAAGCCATATCTTAACATGATCCAGAAGCGCAGGCGTTTCCTCTGGGCCAAGGCTCATTTAAAATGAACCGTGGCAAAGTGGAAAACTGTTCTGTGGTCAGATGAATCAAAATGTGAAGTTCTTTTTGGGAAACTGGGACGCCATGTCATCCGGACTAAAGAGGACTAGGACAACCCAAGTTGTTATCAGCGCCCAGTTCAGAAGCCTGCATCTCTGATGGTATGGGGTTGCATGAGTGCGTGTGGCATGGGCAGCTTACACATCTGGAAAGGCACCATCAATGCTGAAAGGTATATCCAAGTTCTAGAACAACATATGCTCCCATCCAGACATCGTCTCTTTCAGGGAAGACCTTGCATTTTCCAACATGACAATGCCAGACCACATACTGCATCAATTACAACATCATGGCTGCGTAGAAGAAGGATCCTGGTACTGAAATGGCCAGCCTGCAGTCCAGATCTTTCACCCATAGAAAACATTTGGTGCATCATAAAGAGGAAGATGCGACAAAGAAGACCTAAGACAGTTGAGCAACTAGAAGCCTGTATTAGACAAGAATGGGACAACATTCCTATTCCTAAACTTGAGCAACTTGTCTCCTCAGTCCCCAGACGTTTGCAGACTGTTATAAAAAGAAGAGGGGATGCCACACAGTGGTAAACATGGCCTTGTCCCAACTTTTTTGAGATGTGTTGATGCCATGAAATTTAAAATCAACTTATTTTTCCCTTAAAATGATACATTTTCTCAGTTTAAACATTTGATATGTCATCTATGTTGTATTCTGAATAAAATATTGAAATTTGAAACTTCCACATCATTGCATTCTGTTTTTATTCACAATTTGTACAGTGTCCCAACTTTTTTGGAATCGGGTTTGTATATATATAAGTCATCTTGAGGTCCCTTTGGAAGTTTTCTGGGGTTTGCTGTTGAAGACCCCTGGTTGAGAACCACTATCTTACAGGAATATAAAATCCAAACCTGTATAATATAACTATAAAAAATTGTCTTCGCTGAAAATCTTCCTGTCTATTTGTGCTCGCATATGTCCCTATCAAATATAGCGTGTCAAAACACGTCAGAGCCAGTTGGACATCAGTGATGTCAAATGTCTTTGGTTGAAAGTCTCTTCTTTGGCATCAGACTTGCGTGACTCGTCTTGACGTTCACTGCATCTCCTTTTGCATTGCACAAGAACGTCAGTCCTGAGGGTGAATGAATGTTGGCTGAATTTTCATCTTTATTCTTTAATGAGATGATTATACACAGCAGTAATTCTAATGCTGCTGCTGTTGTTTTGCAGCTGAATGGATGCGGTACAGACACTGCATTTGTATTCGTCACGTAGCGTTCAAGTAGGACAAACGTGAGCGTTAGGAACAGAAACTACAGGACTTGCTTTCTCAGATTGATGATACTTCCTCTCATCACCGCAGGCTGATGAATGTTTCTCTTAACTTCATGTGTTGTTATGAAGTTTGGTTTTGTTCCTCGAGGACTGAGTTTTTTTTGTTCTCGTATCCTGCAGACATTTTCAAGAGCAAATAATGAAGGTGTTAAAAATGAACCTCAAACTCGGCCTTGTCCCCAGGCAGCAGATGATGAAGATATTCAGAGGTGAAAGAAATGAAGTGGAGGCTTTGTGAAGCATCAGTCTTCACGGCGAGCTGATGATGGGTTTGCTGTGTCATGAGCTTTGAAACCATGAAGAACTGAAAGCTACAGTTGCTGATGACGGCGGGTGAGAAGAGTTGATCTTCCTAAAAGTTCACGCAGAGTGCGGTCAATGTGGCCAAACAGAGCTTTGCGTTATGGTTGTTTCTGACACTTTTACAACTGCAAAGTGGATTTTTGATTGCTGATGCTGCGCGATGATTCGTAGTTTTATCTCAGATTAGAGTTAAAACGTAGATTTAGTCAGCATCATCGTTTGCAATTTTTATCTGCTGATTCTTTATCCTAAAAACTTTGCGGTGCCAGATTTCAAGAGCTCAAATCCCCCAATCAGAGCTTGGATAGTTCATATAAAGAAAATTATAACAGCGTTATTATAGTAAACTAAAACCATGAAAAAGCTTGAAAGAAAAAATAATTAAATATGCAAAACAGTATTACAGAGTTTGACTTTCAGTTATTAGATAGAACTGACAATACAAAGAGAATAAAATACAACTGCACTCAGATGCTGTCAGAAGATAAAAACTTAAACATTCTCTCAATTTAGAAAGCATTATGGTTTGCCTTTGTCTGCTGGCTCCTTATCCTGAACGTTGCGGTTGCCAGATGTTCAAGAGTCAAAGCCCCCACTATAGCTGTTAAGAAAACGTTTTCTATAAATAAATATTTGAGAAATAATCACTTTGAAAAAAAATAGTTAATCAAAAAAAATCTGTAAATCATTATTCATTAAATGTTTATCGTCACCCTTCAAAAAATTGTTAAAATGCTATTGGGACAGGTCGACAGTATATGAAAAAGTACTTATAGAGCTGAATGTGTTGCATATTTGAGATTGTTTTATTTTATGAATTTACATAAATTAAATTACAATTTTAAAATGAGTTTTTTTTATAGCCAGGTTTTCCCAGGGACCCAATATGATAAAATTAATTAATTCAATATATGTTTATAATTATTTATATTTTAAATTTATTTATTAATTGTATAAGTAACTCTTTTTTTTAATTAAATTTAGTAATTTACATGAATTAAATTACACTTCTAAAATGGGTCTTCCTCTTATATCAAGGTTTTCCAAGACCAATAACAGCGTTATTATAGTAAACTAAAACCATGAAAAAACTTGTTACTTGAAAAAAATTAAAAAGAAAAAATAATTAGATATATGAAAACGTATTATAGAGTTTGACTTTCAGTTATTAGACTGAGAGAATGAACTAAAGAAGATGGAGAATGGGAGCTCCTGTGCAATCAGCACTGTCAAAATAAAAGTCCCACTTCCAACACTAAAGTGCAAGTCTGAACTTTTTTTTTTGTTAAAAATGATCCAAAATCAATTATTGAGCATGTACATAACCAATCAGTGTTCAAAACTGTCTCCTTACTTTAGCCCGATTCACAAAGGTTATCTTATAATAATGTTTTCTAACTTGAGTGTTACGGGTAGGTTTTCGCGGGAAATTCAAGCATGCCTCTGTGTCATTACGTCACGTCTGTAAACAAAAAAAGTTGTCCCGGCTACTAGGCTATTGCATGTGAGGATCCTTGGGCCCCACCCCAAGGTGGCCGATCGTTATAGCCTTTTCTCACAGCAGCCAGAATAATTAATTGTATCATTTTGATGGCGGATTGTAAACCAGAAAGGATTATGTGTTTATGAAACACATCTGAATTAAATTAAATTATATTCCAGTTTTAAATGTGCTTCTGATTACAGATAGCCTGGGATTACAAAGATTAGTATTTTAAAGACGACCAGATCGAAGGGAGCATAATTAGCTTTTTGAGTTAAAATTATTTCTTAATATGAAATTCGAATGATATGACAATTAGAGATTAGACTGAAATTGAAATCTACACGCTAATACACACTATAGGCAATGCTGATGTTGTTAACATTAATAATTTGAGAAGTAAAACAATAATAATAATTTGCACTGTTTGACATGATAACTTTGCGATCATTAGATTTAATCACCATTGGTAGCGCGATTTATTGTAATGCTTTTTTCCTCAGTGGGTCAGAACAAACGTGGCAGCCTTTCAGATGACAATATATGGTGAAAATTCTTATTTGGGTCAAATATTCCAAGACGTAGTCTAGAATCTGTGATTAAGATATAGGATTCACACCGGTGCGGTGACTGACTGCCACACGTACTCTTCAGAACATTAGATTAATCCGCGCTGGAGCCACGCCGGTGCACAACCCACGCAAGGAAGATAATTACGCACACAGCTGCAATTCCAGGTTTTAAAACAGAGATGGCGACAAAGAGGCAAAACATACGGACTACAGCTTACTATCCCGTAAGGTTCATAGAAAAAAATGCAGGGGAAAAAAGATATATTTTAAATGTATATTTATATAATTATTGTTGTTTTATTATTCATTAATATGAGGTATATTAGCAAAATTAATTATTGGGTATTGTTAACAATGAGGCACATTTAAATGCGTTTTTTATTTTTGTGAAATATCCTTTAAGTTCTATTAAAAAGAAAAAAAATATTATATATATTATATATATATATATATATATATTTTATATTTTTATTTCTTATAGTATGTATTCTTTATTATTATTATACTTTTGCATTTTTCTGATCATTGCAAAATGGCATGTTTTTAATGTGTCACAAGTATAGTTATAAATCTTTAATTTTTGATACTTCATACACTTAAATTACTACAATTATTGCTGTTTAACCTTTGTGCTGGTCAGGTGTGTTTGTAACGTACAGAAATAAAGATATGCATGCTTTTCCCCACTTTTTTTTCAATCATTGCAGTCAGTGCATGCATATGTACATGGAATATAACTACATTTCAGTATTAGTGTTTTAATGCAAACATGTTCAGACACATTCACTGTCAGATTTCAGTGTTTGCACTTGTGTGGCGAGGTTTCTTCTTTAGTGTCATCCGGTTTCTATGTGTTTTTGATGTCAGGTGCTTCATCTGCATGCACGAGAGAGGTTTTGGAAGTGAAACAAAGATATGCTCGTATCTTTTTATCTTTCCTGTCTCAGCGTCTCTGAAGCTTTCACTCATCTTTTTGTTTAATTTCATGGGATCTCTCCAGACAAAAAGTGAAAGTGTCAGACGAGCTCCTGATTTATTGTGTTCCTCTAATGTCTTCTGCCTTTGCGATCCAGATGAAGAAGAAGTAAACATTATTTCCTGCGCTCTGACAGGGATTCTCTTATATTTGTAAAGCAATACAGCTGTTGTCATGGTTACAAGTCATAAATAGGCAGGGCAGGTGACAGGGGAACCGTCGATACGCTGCAGAAATCTATCCCACAATTCCCTGCTCCTCTCTGAGTGCATTTCTAGTTTGCTTTTACTAAATGTGAAGGCATGACCTTCTTGTCTGAATTAATAACACGCATTAGTCAAGACCGGTCACCTCTTGTGTATCAGTACAGCCGTAACTCTTAATTGATTTAATTAAATCTGCAAGAGAATAATCACGCGCAGATGTGTTCGCTGTGTTATAAATATGCTGGAGATGAAGTCTGCGGTTATTTATGTTGCTGCGGTGGCGTTTGTCCCCGTGCTGCTTGGCATTTATATGGTGCTCATTGTTCTGTAACTCTCTCTCATTTCCCTCGTCTCTCTCTCTCTTTCTCTCAAGCCTCGGAGAAAAAAAAAACTCCAGATACAGCTGCAATTAGAAGCAGTTTGAGGATTTCATTAGGACTCTCTTGCGATGGCCACTGGCTGAGACTTCAAAGCGGCTGATATGAGCTGCATCACAGAAAAGAGATACGCTGCTACATGCGGAAAACAGAGCTGCTCGACTCTCAGGGCATGCAGACGACCTCGCTGACTTCTGCACTGTGAATTTGATAGCAGTTTTGTGATTTAATGATTCCAGATGGGAATTTCACTCCATCAAAACTTTTTCCAGTGGAGAAAGTCACAAAGTGCTCGTCTGCATCAAAACACGCAGTCAGACTGAAGCAAATACTGAAATTCAGAGCAGGCCTGTTGCGCTTATTGATTTATCACCTGATTGCGGTTATTTGATTTAATCACAATTATTTGAGATAAGCACTATGATTGTGCAGTTTACATTTCATTCACATTTAGCCGTTTAATAAGAGTAATTAAAAAGAAATGCTTGTAAATCTCTCATTCTGCTTATGCTTATGCACCTCAGGTTTTGATTGAAAAAAAACATTATTTATGGGTATTCTTGGCAAAATGTTTAGTTTGAGTAATAATAAAAAAAAAGCATTTTTGTTTAGAATTTTGGCAATTATTTGAGTGAAAAAGCATTTGTGGATAATTTTGGCTATATTACATTTTTGAGTGACAAAAGCAATATTTGTGGATAATTTTGGCAATATTCAGTTTTTGAGTGAAAAAAGCGTTATTTGTGGATAATTTTGGCAATATTTTTAGGTTTTGAGTAAAAACCTAAAAACAAATGTGTTAATTTTGGCATTATTCGGTATGAGTGGAAAGAAGCATTTGTTGATCATTTTGGCAATATTTAGGTTTTAAGTAAAAATAAAAAAATCAAACATTATTTGTGGATAATTTTGGCAATATTCAGTTTTGAAGTTTAAAAAAAGAGCATTGTTTGTGGATAATTTTGGCAATGTTCACTTAAAAACAGAGGAGCATAATATCAGATCAGTGAGGCATATGATCAATCAGATACAAAAAGAAATACAAAACTTGTTTTAATTGAAAAAACAAGTTGATGAAAAGATTGAATCCAAGATTTTTTGGTGAAAAGCATAATGGGAGATTTACAAGGTGTGTGTGTGTGTGTGTGTGTGTGTTGTGCGCGTGCATTTTTGTGACAAATGAGGACATACATTTGTATAATGACAAAGGTATGACATAGGTATTACAAGGTATTAGAAGGTGACTTTTCAGGACATTACCCCATGTCCCCACTTTTCAAAACGCTTATAAATCACACAGAATGGAGTGTATTGAAAATCTGAAATAGCACAAAGTTTCCTGGAAGGGGTAGGTTTAGGGGTAGGGTTGGTGTAGGGCAATAGAATATAAGGTCTGTACAGTATAAAAACCATTACGCCTATGGAGAGTCCCCACTTTTCACAAAAACAAACCTGTGTGTGTCTGTGTGTGAGACAATGTGGGGAAAAAACCCTAAAAAAAGGACTAAAATGATCAAAACATTTTTGGGAAGTTGTTATGCCCTATGTGAGCGAAGTCAGTAGGTTTTAGCCTGGTGCAATTACATTAACAAGCATTTTCAGGAAAAAGAAATCATCTCCAGGTCAGAATGACCAGAACACAACATGAGGCCCATAGAGAAATGTCATCAAATGTGCACTGTAACAGCATTGAAGAAAATCATTCGGGTATGTTTGCAAGGAAAAAATAAAAATGTATTAGGCTTGCACTGTAAGTGACACAACCAAAACACACAATTGTTGCAATTGTTAATCGCAATGATTTGCATAACAATTACTCGTCAGCAGAAAATGCATGATCTTGACGGGCCTAACTCAGTTTACACACAGAATGAGTTGTGAGCTGTTCCAAGTGCTAGTGAACCACGTATCGAGACATTTTATACATCATTTTAGGCATCATTTGTGCACTCACGACACATCTGTTCCAAATGTAATTCTGCTGCCTTCTAAGGGAACTTTTTAGACCACATTTAAGTATTGCATGTCATCCATATGCAATATGCTTACATTCTAGGATTAAATATGCAGTCTAAATATATTTATAAAAAATTATGAAAATTAAAAGTAAAAAAAAACTTTTTTGGGGGCTTATTTAACTATGTTTGCTTGTAAGATTTTTTTTTTAAAATAACACATTAGGCTTACACTGTAAGTGAAATTTTAAAAAAGGCAATTAAATTGCTAATGGTAATTATTTGCATGACAATATTTGCATGCAGTATAAAAATATGTCCAGTTAAATTAGTTTCACCCAGTTTTGGTGTAGTTAGCACAAACTTACAATGCACTATTACAACATGAGCCTCTTGAGTTTTTATGGTGTGATACAGAATCAGTTTCCTCTTGGATTTTGAATATTCTGCTGTCGGTGTCCCTGATGAAATCGCACGCAGAATGAGCAGAATTTTTTATCTCCAAACTCTCTTGAAGTTTCAGGCTTGGCGTAATGTGGAAATGTATGACTTTTAGGAAGCGTTATGCCTTGATGTGCTTTGATATGAGTCTGCGATTGCAGACAAGTTTCACTGTGTGATGTTAAACTTTCTGGCTTAGATGAAACTGTGGAATAAACAAAATTGCTTCAGTTTGAATCCGCTCTGTATTTTTTAGAATCACTGATGTTTTTCTGTGAAGGTTTGAGAGTTGAACATTTCTTTATCACTCCCTTTTATGCCTTGATTACAAATCACCTCCTTAATTGGAGTCGTTTTTTTAATGCTGTACACAACCTATTATGCGTCTGTTATTTGATATTTCTGAGTGAAACAGATGTTCAGTGAGTTGAAGGGACTTGATATGATTGATTAGAGGGTGAAAGTGGCCATTACTTACCAGAATGACGTAGTGGATGAAGGTCAAGTTCACCATCAAAAGCATCTCCATGAATCCCAATGGTAGCGCTTCTTTTTCAGATCTGTCTATTTGCTAATATTGCTGTAACCTTTATTATATTTAGTGTTAAATCACTGTTAAATATTCCCACGAGTTAGAAAGACAGCATAACCCACAACAGCAGTCTGAAATAACTAGTAGCTTGTGAAACATAGGTGATGGAAGTTTAAAGGATATTTATATATGTATGTACATATTTACTTATACATATTTATTCATTGATTTAATGATTGCAATGGCAGTCTTTAGTTTACAGTAACTAAAGTGTGTTTGTATACATGTGTATATACATACACACACACACACACACATAATTATCACTAAATAAATACATGTGTATATATACAGTAAATTATGTAACGAATCTTGTTATTGTAAATTAAAGATCATTGCAATCATTTATATTGTAATCATTCACATATGTTGATTTAGATTTTTAAAATATAATATATTTTTATATGTACTGTATATTCTAATTCATGAATACATGAATCATTCACAATAAGACAAGGAGCATGTTTTTAGAAATTAATTTTTGATTTCATGTTGACTTTAAAAGGACTTCACAGCATAGTTTGAGAGACAAAATTCCATTTGTATTCGAGTAAATTCATTCTCACCTCGAACGCTTCTAAAAATACTCAGCTGATGTGAGACGACTCAGCCTCAAATCTGTTCCTCTCTGAGACTGAATGCATGCTGTATTCATTTGCAACTGTTTTTTCTGATGAAAGATGCTCTCGCAGAGTAAGAAAGAGAGCGATCTGTCCCCACATGAGATTCTCTTACACTTCATTTCTGTCCGTCATGCACTGAACAGCAGATAAAACTCTGCTCGCTGATAGATGCCCCTCCAATTGCATCCAGCCATTTTATAATTTGATTTATTATATAAGTTTTATAATAGAATTGCTTATGCATGAGTTTCACTTTTATGTAACCGAATAAAGAACTAAATTTAGGCTGCAAGGAAGTATCGGCCAGAACATGATCTGAGACGACATCTCAGAAAATGTGTTGATTCCCAAAACTGATTACAAAGCGCTCCTCCTTTTCGGAAGCTGGAAGTCATGCAGAGCCGCTGCTCTCCAGGAAAAACTAGGATTTCACGAGCCTTTAAATAAATGCAGGAGGCATTATGGGCCGTAGGGCCTTCAAAAACCCTGATCTTTGAACTGAAGCAGTGTCATCAACACATATTTCTCTCTGTAAGCGTGTGCTGGTGTGACAGTCGTGTCGAGCTGTTGTACTTGAGTCATGGTCAACATCAGTCAAACTGGTGACAATTCAGGAGCTAACAAACAGAAATCTTCGTTTTACAAGACATTTTGTCACTTAAAGGAATAGTTCACCTAAAAATTAAGATTTGCTAAAAATATCCTCACCCTCATCCAAGATGGGTAGAGGAGTTTTTCTTCATCAGATTTGGAGAAATGTAGCATTGCATCACTTGCTCAGCAATGGATGCTCTGCAGTGAATGGGTACCGTCAGAATAAGAGTCCAAACAACTGATAAAAACAAATAATCCACACCACTCCAATCTATCAGTTAACATCTTGAGAAGACAAAAGAAACAAATCCATCAAGACGTTTTTATCTTCAAACCGTTGTTTCTGGACAAAATATCCATAATCCATAGTCCATAATTCATAATGCTTCCTCCAGTGAAAAAGTCATCTGGTCTGAATCAGGAGAGAAATTTGCACAGATTAAGCACTCTTTACAAGCCAAAACAGTCCAAAACGGTTCTAAACCAATATGTGTGTTGATTTTGATGTGAGAGACAACAGGAGAATCAGAATCAGAATCGGAATGAGTTTTATTGCCAGGTATGTTTACACATACGAGGAATTAATTTAGTGACAGAAGCTCCACAGTGTAACAGAATGACAGTGACAGAACAAAAACACAGATAATAAAAAAATAGAACAAGTAAATAAGGAATAAAAATATTAACGGTTAAGTTTTTTTAAGTTTGTTATCTAATATTTCTGTTATGTAGTTTCAGCTTTATTTTAATTAGCAAAAACTATTTTAAAACAAATAGATTTAGTTTAAGTTATGTGCTTTTCATTTTATTATTAGTTGTTGTTGTTGTTGTTGTCTTTAATATTTCTATGTAGCGGTAATTTATTTAAAGTTTTCATTTTAATAGTTTTAGTACTTCAACCTAAACCTTTTTTTTAATTAGTTGCCAAAATAATATTTCTAATTTAAGTTAAATTTCTTCATGTTCATCTAATATTCTATTTTTTCCATTTCAAAAATTGTAATTTTAAAACTAATAGATTCAGTTTAGGTTTTATGAGATTTTATTTAATATTTATTGAAATTAAAATTTAAATGTATGTTAAACGTATGTTACTTTCACATGCAAAGTGTTACCGATACTATAATTAAATTGGTTGCTAGGTATCAGTAAAGCAGGTCAAGTTTAAAGTAAACAATTAAAAATTTAGAACAGAAGAGTCTTGGTGAATAATTTGATATTTTGTTGAAGGAAAAATGAGAACTTGAACGACTTTCCTTTTCGTTTGACATCACTAATCCCTCTCACTTTTAGCCCCGCCCCTTCAAGCACCTGACTCATGCTGAAGCTCTTTCACAATACAATCAGTTCCTGCTCTACTTTGTTTCCTAGTTCACTAACCGGTTTCATTCAGAAAGAAATCACGAGTAGAATGCCTTTTAAAGTCAGACCGTGTTTCCATCTGTACTGCAGAATCCCGTAAATCATCAGCAGGTTATTCTTAGACGGCACCTGGGCTCCGTTTTCAGTCGTTATTCTAATTTATTCTCATGTCATCCGTCAGTGTGTTCACTAACCTCTCGTTAAAACTCCATCCCTCATTTACTTTAATTGCAGTTTGTGTGAATATAAAGACGTCTTGTTAAAGTGGCCTTTTTAAAGCACATATTTAAGGGTGATTTAAGTGTGCTGCAGTTCCTGCGAAATGAAGACGGAGCCGCTAATTACAGCGTGTATTTACTGCAGCCACTCTCACAGGGAACATCCCAGAAAAGAGGGAAAGAAAGAGAGGATCATCCATTAGAAAGCACTGGAGAAGAGACGTACTGACTGTTTGAACTTGGTGTAAAAGTCACAATCTCATAATGTTTTTTGTGGTTAATGCATTCAGTAATGTGTCAGGGAAAGAAAACTAAATTCATGTAATATTTGGGTTTGATGATAATTTCTTTGCGAAATATCTGTAGACTCTTGTTAAAAAGTTTGGGCTCAATAAGACTTTTGTAATATTTTTGAAAGTCTTTTCTGCTCACCAAGGCTGCATCTGTTTGGTCAAAAATACAGTCAAAACAGTGAAATATTGTGATTCAAAATAACTGTTCTATTGGAATATATGTTAAAATATAATTTATTCATGTAATGCGCAGCTGAATTTTCAGCATCATTCCTCCAGTCTTCAGTGTCACATGATCTTCAGAAATCATTCTAATATACTGATTTGCTGCTCAAGAAACATTTCTGATTATTATCAGTGTTGAAAAGAAAACAGTTGTGCTGCTTCATATGTTTGTGAAACTGTGATATATTTCATTTTCATATGTATTAAATTGCGCCAAAGCATGGGAGCAGGATTCTGAATTATATAATATAACTTTGCTCACAATTTATGTACATAATATGAAAAACTTAATTTGTGAAGTTGAAATGTTTTTTGTCAGTCTTCATCTTAATGCGTGCACATAATTAAAATAAAATTGTAATTAAAATGAATTAAATCTTAAAAATGTAAAACTAACGTGATTTTTAAATGTTTTTTAATCATAAGAATGTAAAATGTAAATAATTTAAATTGCATTCTGAGTCTGACTTATATAATATAATTTTCCTCAATTTATGAACTTAATCTTAAATGCATAGTGTAAAAAGGTGTATTTCTTACATTTCTTCTGGCTTTGATAATTAAATTAGGTCATACAGGCACATCGGAATCTCAGTTACACTGCAAATTAAGCAAATGTGTTACCTGCTTGTTGAAATATTAATAGCATTGACCTGAATGGATTGCATGCGTTAACGTTGACAGCGCTTGGACTGATGCTCATCATTTTAAATATTCTCATCTCAGAGTTTGACGGACTGGTGTGTGCATGACAGAAACTGTGTTTTGCTGTAATTATCCTGTTGAGGTTCAGTTGCATGATCAGTGAAATGATTTTATGCGACTGAAACATTTGGGTTTATCTCTGAAAATAAGACTGACCATGGATAAATCCAGATGAAATTTGAGTGAAGGACGGCACGGCTTGTCCTAAAAATGCAAATCCAAGTGATAAGCAGCTGTCCTGGGTTACCGATGGGAAATGTCACTCTAACTGGCCACAAATACGGCATTTGATTAGGATTTACTGCACTGAGATTATAGATTATCCAGCCTGATCCGCTCCACCATCTGCTGCACTTTCCGTATTTGTGTTTCAATTTTTAAGCACATGTACGTCTTAGTGTGAAGATGAGCGTTCGACCTTGGTGTTGATGCTGACAGCAAAGCATCATGGGATTGAGTGACTGGGTTCGTGGGGGTCATCGACTCTTCTGTTTGTAGCTGTAGGTTGTGATTAACAGACAAAGGTTAATGATTATTTGAAGGTTAATGATTATTTAAAATCATAAATGTCAAATATAAATCATTTTAAATAAAAATTACAAAACACAGTCATAAAAATGGGCAAAAACCAAATAAAAGTAACATGAACACTAAATAGAAGACTAAAAAAGAAAAAGAAAAATCCATTTTAAATATTTTAATTTTAAAAATGTAAAAATTCACAACTAATTACAATATTTAAATACAAACATTCCAATGAAACACTCTTAAAATCATAAATTTGAAAACTAAATTTTTTTAAATTAAAATAAAATAAAACACTTACTAAAATGTATGACATCATAATAGAAAATTGCATCTTTTAAAATAAAAACACTTCATACAAATATTAAATTCATAAAAATGTATAAGTAAAATAAGTAAATTGTTAATAAAACATTCAGAATGAAGCCCAAAAAGCAAAAAAAAATTTTTAAATCATAATGTAAAACTAAAATTAACTTAAAAATAATTAAAAAAAACACTAAAAAATAATTTCATTTAAAAATGTAATTTAAAATGAAGCACTTCATTAAAAATGTAAAACTAAAATAAATTCTTAAATAAAATAGATCAAAAACAATTACTAAAAAGTAATTTTAATCATAACATGGTCAAGTGAAAAGTAATTGTGAAATAAAAACTTTCAAAATGAAACACTTTAAAAATATTTCAATCATAAAAATGTGCAATTAAAATGTAATAGTAATGTTAATATATAAGTAATTTTAATTGTTTGCTTAGCTGCGTGTCATTTGACCATTAACCGACTTCAGATAGCTATAAACATGCAAGTGTGATTTAAAATATTCACTTAAAAAGAGGGAATATAGCACAATATAGAACAGCTTATAATTCAGCTTCATGGTTTCATTCTTAAAAATGTCTCCATTGAAGAAAATCATTTGGGTTTGGAACCACATGAGTGTGAGGAAATGTACTTTATTCAGTGTTGATATACAGGAACTGTGCACAAACATTTCTGTAAATGCACCAGTTGAGCTTAAAGTCCTTTTAAAGTCCAGTTTTTGTGCAAAGCTGACCTCATACGTCATCCGCCCGGAGCTGCTTCTGTTTACAACTGTTGTTGCAAGCTAGATTCAAGTGATTATTACGTTTTGAATATGGATATTTTTCTTACAAAAACACATCTATTGGCTACAGAAGGCCTTTGTTCACACCCCGGAGCCGTGTGATACACTTTTTTATTATGTATTTGCGATTTTTATTCAAGTTCTTTTGGACTGATGCGTGCAACAACCGCTGAGTGGCATTAAACAGCTTGAAAGATCAAAGACTATTTTTAATATAACTCCGACTGGATTCGTCTGAAAGAAGAAAGTCATATACACCTAGGATACCTCCGGGGTGAGTAAAATGCAGCTTAATTTTCATTTTTGGGTGAACTAAACCTTTAAGGTTATCAATAAGGCAGTGTGCTCCAAAACAGTGACAAAATTCGCATTTAGAAGATATAAGCATTCAAAGCTTGCAGTGCGTCACTTCTGCCAAAACGGCTCAACGATTTTTTTTGACGTCAGATCGTACTTCAGCTTCTCATCAAATCTTCTAACCAATCAAACACTCTCTAGAAGCCGAAGTGCCCGCCCCCTACACTATAAATAGACGCTGAAGCTGCGGCTGAGATCGGTCGCTTGTTCAGATGTATTGTAGTATTTCCGGTACAGTGAATGGCACGTAGTGCACAATGTAGGTGATAGGGAACGATTCACATAGTGTAAATTTGCTTTTCGCCATGGGTGGCAAAATGGGCTGATTTTCACGTTGTTTCACGCGAACCGTGGCAGCGCACACAGTCTGATCCGGACTTTGGCTGCTTGGTCGAGACGCGGGCGGTCGGTGGCGGGGGAGGGGCAGATCAGAGGGGCATGGAGGTTGCTCGGTCGGCATATATTAAACACTTAAAACTACACAGCCTCAGCATGATTATGATCATTTTTGTTTTACTAATATTGGGTCAATTGAATCTCTGGGGTAATCTAATGTTAGACTGTGGCTGTCAAATGTCGGCTTTAATACCTAGCTCACCGGACGGCTCTGACATCCTGCAGATATAACAACGCTGTGGCTAATTTCACCGGGACTGGGCTGCTCTATGTCCCGCCCTGTCTTCCTGTTTCAGTTGAAATTACGTCACCACATAGATCAACCCTGCGTGTTTCAAGGCACTTCAGGGGACCTTTAAAACAGGGCATTGTGATGTGAGGACGCAGTGTTCATTTTTGGGTCATTACACATGTGCATGCAGAATTAATTATGCATCATCACACCTGTGAGTGAGATTTACTTCTGTTGTTTCTGTTTCTGGAGCAGCTCTCTTTGAACAGATGAACTTAGGCAGAACTGAACAACAGAAAGGGAGTTAAAATCAGAACCGTTCATTTTAAGAGGAGCTGCAGATGGTTAGACTGCATAATGCACAGCCGAGATGTTCTTCCAGGTGCGCCACAGCCCCAAAACACCAGAGCATGATGGGATATCGGTCCTCATGTTGCTTGTTATTGTGATACATCATCATTCCTCTAAAGCAGGGAGGAACTGCGGGGGTTTGTGAGTTGATGAAAAGCTAATAATTCGTTAAAACACAAATATGTAAAGGTAAAGTCATTTTTAAAAACATAATAAAACACTTTATCAAAATTAAATCATAAAAATTTAACATTTTCAAATAAAACAAAAATACTAGAAGTTAAATCATAAAAGTGAAAATAGTTTTAAATGTAAATAATTTAAATAATTAAATCATTTATAGGTAAAGTTAAAGTTACTTATTTTAAAATAAAAACAAACAAAATAAAACACAAACATTAATTAGGTCATAAATGCAAATAATTAAAAAAACTAAACTATTTATTAAAATAAAAACAATTTAAATAAACGGACTTACTAGAGTGATTAAATCATAAATATGTCAAGTTACTTATTTTTAAAATATAACTCATCAAAAGATACCCTAACATTAGTTAAATTTGTAAAAATGCTATTTAAATGTCAAGTAATTTCAAATAAGATTTTAAAAACGTTATCTAAAATAAAACTCAGAATAAAACACTTACTATAAATTAATTAAATCCTAAATAAGTTAAAGTACTTCTGAAATAAAACAATCAAAATATAACAGTAAATAAAAATGAATTAAATCATAAAAATGAAAATTTAATTAAAATAATGTAAAATGATTAAAAGCAATTTGTTAAATCATAAAAATGTTAAGAAAAATAAATATTTGTAAGTAAAAATAATAAAAACACTATGCGCTTCCTTATCAGGGGTTTTCAACCTAGGGGGGCGCCAGCACCTGGCAAGGGGGGCACGAGCATCAGGTAATTCAGAGACGTTCCCTTGAGGATTTATGAATATGAGTTAGAAAACCTTTAGCCATCCACTAGGGGGCAAACTGACCCCCACTGCTAGTCGACAGTTAGAGCAAGAGTTGGCTCGAGTATCAGTCACGCTATTGACAGTGTAAGGATGATTTACGAGTATCACTTGTCGGAAATCCAACACGGATTGCATGTTGTTATCTCAGAAACAGGCTCAGCCATCATTGAATCAGGTAAACTGGTTATATATTTGTTTCAGTATAATTACGCACGCTATACCAGGGGCGGTTCTAACCCTTTTTAGGTGGTTTTCAGCCCCCCTATCTGTCACCTTAGCCCTCCAAAACTATCTTAACGATCAGGCCACTGCTGCTTCCTTGAAAGTTTTTCATTCTCACGTGTTTTTTAGTCTTGTCAGTTTAAACATTAAAGTAAGTTTAAGCCATTTAAGCCCAAGACATCTCAATGCGGTACTCACGCGCTGTGATAAAGCGTTTCCATGCGCACCGCTCTCACACACCTGAAGTGCACAGACAGATAGCCTTCTCAGACAGCAGGTACCAATGGCTGTTTTGACAAGTATCCTTGTAAGCACAGTCTGTTGTTTTAAGTGAATGTAAACAGTAAAGAAAATATAAAATGTACATCAGTATAACGGATCCGTACATTTCTTATATAAATGTTAATCAAAAAGAGCAAAAGAAAAATCATTTGCATTATGTTGATGTTAATAAAATTCGGTGTGATACAGTGAGATAGGGGGGGTCGGGGGGTGCGAGTGAAATTAGACAAACTTGGGGGGCGCATGTCCTAAAAGGTTAAAAACCCCTGCCTTAATATACATTGCAAACTGAAAAGAGTTAGAAATAATCATTTAAAATACAAACGTCAAATAAAGCGCTTGCTATAAAATTGAATCATAATGGGAAACAAGTCATTTGAATATAGAAATTAATTATCAAATATTATAAATTATTTTCATGTCAGTTGATTAGTAACGGTTAATGTGTTAATGAAATGTAAAATCTCAGGGAGAATTTTAAAAAAAGTACTATATATTAATATATATATATTTAGTATATCTAAAGCTCAAAGAAAAAAAGTTTGTATCTACTACTAAATAGAAAGTCAAATTCAGAAATGGATACTTTTACACACTATTGTTGTGTACCATGCATGTTAATGCACATTAGAGGATCTTGTTGCGATGCTCTCAGTGCAGACAATGTCAAATCAGTGTGTAATAGTGCTGTCAAAGAAAAATTTGAATTTCGAATATTCGTCGAATTTAAAATAAAATTCCACATTCGAATGCAAAAACCGTTGCACTCGCGTCTCGCACAAAAGAGCCATTTAGATGTTTAGAAAGCCATGTAAAATTTATGCAAGTTCAACTGTTTAAAAACATGTCTCAAGACTTTATGCCAGTTTTTCCGCATCCCACTGCATCTCATGTTTTTAAATGAAGAAAGTACTCTTTGTGATTGTTTTTCGGGGGGTCCTTTTTTAATTAACTGTAAACTATACATGCATGGTGCTGTTTTGTTTCTAATCGTTTAAGCAACTTTAATTATATAAGGTTTATAAACATTATTTTAAACATTATGCACTTTTTTCAAAGATAGTCGTGTTATTTTATTATGCTTTGAAGAAACGTGCATAATGTTTTGCTCGATGTGCCCTCTTGTGGCCTCAGGAGAGAAGCTAAAAGCTTCTAACTGAAATTATGCCTTTTAAATTCAAATATAATTCGAATATTGATCATATATAAGTACAAAATTCGAATTGAGTTTTTCAGCCATTTTGACAGCCCTAGTGTGTAATGTCAAAAAGAGCAGTTGAGGTTCTCCCACATGTGAGTCTCGTTTCTCGACAGTTTTTCATAAGACTTTGATTCTAAGAAAGCTGGAAGTGTCCCTGAGCCCTGCGGCAAGCCGGCGCGTTGGACGGAGATCAGTGCAGCGTTTGGCGAGCCGTACCGATGCTAGCGCTGAGGGAGATCCCGCTGCAGAGGAGGAGTCTGGGATGCCGGAGGAATGGAAGCATTTCAAAGAAAAAGCATCTCAGTTTTCAGGCAAAATCAGCCCACTCAGACTCTAACTGGGCTTTTTCTGTCCTCTGGGTGTGTGTGAGCTATTCTGAGCCACTGTTTCCACATGAAGTGCTGCGTAAGGTATAATATCAACACAGCCTTACGAGCAGGACAAATGTGCGGCTCCTACTGTTACTATTTGTAGTTATTTTTAAGTGTGATCTACTTGGTTGCTGGTTTGTTTTTTTTGGTTCAGAATATATACATTGTGCGTCGGTTTGTTAATTGGTGTTGTTTGTCGTTTGAGAGGAGTTTTCAGCACTTAATGCTCATTTTAAGACGTCTGTAGCGTGTTTTCATTTCAGGGCCCATATTAACACATTGCAGTTTGTGATCAGTGCACAATCACAGCCTGTTTTACTGCGTGTTGCTAGCTGATGTGAAAATGCCCTCTGAAGCTAATTATCTACAATACATGTTGTGGCTTTTCTAAGAAGCATTTGTAATAGTCCACAGGCGCTCATACTGATGCCGTTTTATCATTTATGGCCATAAAAGGAGAAAAGAAATGTTAAACCAGAGAAAAGTTTGACATTTGTTTGTGTTTTTGCTGACGTTCTGCAGGTGAAACGGCTGGAAGTAGTTTAGAAGGTCGTTGAGATGTTTGTCAGAGCTGCGTTTAGATAGTTTAGACATGGCTGATGTTGTTTTGACCTATTCAACCCTTTCTCACATTTATGCTATATATAAACCCTTTTAAATCTTGTTTAGGTCCGTAGTTTTTTTTAATGTTTTTGAAGAAGTTCTCTTCTGCTCCCAGGCTGCATCTGTTTGATCAAAAATACAGTAAAAACTGTGAAATATTATTGTGATTCAAAATAACTTTTCTATTGGAATATATGTTAAAATGTAATTTATTCATGTAATGCGCAGCTGAATTTTCAGCATCGTTACTCCAGTCTTCAGTGTCACATGATCTTCAGAAATCATTCTAGTATGCTGATTTGCTGCTTAAGAAACATTTCTGATTAGTATCAATGTTGAAGTTTATATTTTTGTGATGCATTCTATTTTTCAGGATTCTTTGATAAGTAGAAAATTCAAAAGAACAGATTTTTTTTTTTTACAATAGAAATCTTTTATAACATTATAAATGTCTTTACTGTCACTTTTGATCAGTTTAATGCATCCTTGCTGATTAAAAGTATTAATTTTCTTCTTTAAAAAAACATTTCCTGGATGCAGGTTATAATTAGTCCTCCATTAAAATTAATTTCAATATCAAATCTCTTGTCAGCATGATTTAATCTAGCATAACTGAATAATACAATCTATAATAAACAGACACAGTGATCAAACCCTGAAGGAAGTGTTTCCCTGATCGCTGACATAATTTCCTCATAATGGGAAAGAAACCAAGCATTATTTTCATGACCGTCAGAAAGAATCTTCTGAAATCAGCCAATTAAACGTCACATGACCTTTCATGTTCCGACGGCTGCTGTGAACTTTCATTCTGCATCTGAGTGATTTCTGTTTGGCGAGAGCTGAAATTAATTATAGCTCCATCAATTATTGTTTGCTTTTTCTCAAGAGAACAACAAGAAATGGCTTCATGTGCAATATTCATGCTGTTGGTTCATAATTTCTCTAACTCTTTTATAACCTAGTTTAAAGCCACATTTAATTTGGGGTTAAGCAACGTTTCACACTGTCTGAAGTTGAAGAAGGTTGTTAGTAACAATGTAACCCAGCGTGATGAAGCTCACTTCCTGTGATACAGTGTAATGCTAGAATGTAACGCCATATCGTTGAATATTAATGAGCTTTGAGCAGTTGCATAAATAATCACATGCTGTTTAGTTTCAAGCGTCTGAGGGGAATTAGTTAATTGAAGTCATGAAGAGACTTTTTTTATTTTACAATTTTAATACGAAAAGTCAGTTTTAGATGGGCAACTGTTAAAACAGTAGTTATTATATATGTGACCCTGGAGCACAAAAGCAGTGTTAAGTTGCTGGGGTATATTTGTAGCAATAGCATACATTGTATGGGTCGAAATTATTGATTTTTATTTTATGCCAAAAATCATTAGGATATTAAGTAAAGATCATGTTCCATGAAGATATTTTGTACATTTCCTACTGTAAATATATTAAAACGTAGTTTTTGATTAGTAATATGCATTGCTAAGAACTTCATTTGAACAACTTTAAAGATGATTTTCTCAATATTTTTAGGGTTTTCTGCACCCTCAGATTCCAGATTTTCAAATAGTTGTATTTCAGCCAAATATTGTCCTATCCTAACAAACCATACACCAATGGAAAGTTTTCAGATGATGTATAAATCTCAATTTTGAAAAATTGACCCTTATGACTGGTTTTGTGGTCCAGGGTCACATATGTCCAATCAGTTTATTTACTGTGTAAATATGCAAAAATAATAACACCCTTTCAGAATTGCAGTAGTGTGTGAAATGTTGTTTAACCCTTTGAGAGGGTTGGATAAAATCAGAGCAAATTCAAGCTCTTCCTTTGTAGTTGTTTTTGATCAGTTTCTGAACCAATATTAACTTTTTGTTTTAGTGTTTTATAATTGGCATGTTCTGTTTTTAATTGTTTACTGACTAGAAATTAGTTTAAAGTGAAATGAAAATCTCTTTATTTGAACTGCATTGGTGCTTTATATTAAAACATCTGTCGCATCTCAAGTGAGTGAATCACCCAGAACACAGACTTGACAATTTGCTGTGTTTTTATTTATTTATTTAATTAAAAAAATGTTTTTGGGCTTGTTTCTTTTGAAAGCATATCTGTGCTGATCACAGGCGAAACCCCCAAACAGAGGCGAGTCAAGAGTCACTCCATTAGAGGACGAGAGCGTCGCTGTGATTCAGAGCCTGTCCTCTGATGGTCTGATGTGTCATGATGGTTTGTTTTATGTGGCGGCAGCATCAGTCTCGCTCACTGACATCCTGATGGCAACGGGTGATGCTTTAATTAAAGCTGCGACGAACCTCACACACACACACACAATCAGAATAATGGACTGCAGCAATTTCAGAAACCCATTGCACATCCTCTTTGCTCAAATTGGGGTGAAGGATGTTTGATGCTTCTGTCATCTCCCTCTCTTATATGTAGTTTTAAAATATATATATATATACTTATTTTGAGAAGGGAACTTGCTGCCATGATGCTGAGGTGTTGTTTGTAGTTGTTTGTGATTGTTAGTGTTTCTGAGTGGTTGTTCGTGTGTTGCTAGGGTGTTTGCGTGGTTATTAGTGTGTTGCTATGGTATTTCAGTGGTTGTTACTGTGTTGTTAGGGTGTTTGAGTGGTTGTTACTGTGTTGTTAGGGTGTTTGAGTGGTTGTACTTGTTACTGTGTTGTTAGGGTGTTTGAGTGGTTGTTACTGTGTTGTTAGGGTGTTTGAGTGGTTGTTACTGTGTTGTTAGGGTGTTTGAGTGGTTGTACTTGTTACTGTGTTGTTAGGGTGTTTGAGTGGTTGTTACTGTGTTGTTAGGGTGTTTGAGTGGTTGTACTTGTTACTGTGTTGTTAGGGTGTTTGAGTGGTTGTTAGTGTGTTGTTTAGGCGTTTGAGTGGCTGTTGCTGGGGTGTCTGAGTGGTTGTTAGTGTGTTGCTAGGGTGTCCTGATGTTGGTAATGTTACAAGTGTGTTGCCGGGTTGTTAGTGTGGTTGCTAGGTGTCTGAGTGTTGTTAGTGTGTTGCTAGGGTTTCTGAGTGGTTGTTAATGTGTACAGGGTGTTTGCCGGTTTTTTAGTGTGTTGCTAGGGTTCTGAGTGTTGTTAATGTGTTGCTAGGGTGCTTGACTGGTTTTTAGTGTGTTTTAGGGTGTTTGACTGGTTGTTAGTGTGTTACTAGGGCGTTTGAGTGGTTGTTAGTGTGTTGCTAGGGTTTTTGAGTGGCTGTTAGTGTGTTGCTAGGGCATTTGAGTGGTTGTTAGTGTGTTGTTACGGTGTTTGAGTGGTTGTTAGCATGTTACTAGGGTGTTTGAGTGGGTTGTTAGTGTTTTAGTGTGTCCGAGTGGCTGTTCGTGTTTTGCTAGTGGGTTTGCTTTTGTTTAGTGTGTTACTAGGGTGTCGTGGTTTTTAGAATGTTGTTAGGGTGTCTGAGTGGTTGTTAGTGTGTTGTTAGGGTGTTTGACTGGTTATTAGTTGTTGCTAGGTTGTTTGAGTGGCTTTCATGGTGTTTGAGTGGTGGTTAGTGTGTTGTTAGGGTGTTTGACTGGTTATTAGTTGTTGCTAGGTTGTTTCAATGGTTTTCATGGTGTTTGAGTAGTGGTTAGCGTGTTGTTAGGGCGTCTGAGTGGTGGTTAGCGTGTTGTTAGGGCATTTGACTGGTTGTTAGTTGTGTACTTTGGGTGTTCTGGCTGGTTGTTATGTGGTTGCTGGGGTGTTCTGAGTGGTTGTTAGTGTGTTACTTGGGTGCTTGACTGGTTGTTAGTGTGTTGCTAGGGTGTCTGAGTGGTTGTTAGTGTGTTGCTAGGGTGTTTGAGTGGTGGTTAGTGTGTTGTTAGGGCATTTGACTAGTTGTTAATGTGTTGCTAGGGTGTCCGAGTGGTGGTTAGCGTGTTAGGGCATTTGACTGGTTGTTAGTGTGTTGCTGTGTTGTTTGCTGATCATGTTTGTGTGATCTCCCGGCATCTGTATGTTTTGGATCTCTCCTTCACTGTGTGTCTGTGGGTTTTATCGCACAGCAGATGAAAATCTCTCGTCTCTTTGCTTGACATCAGTGTCTATCTGTGTTTTGTTTATCTGGAGTTATGAAGTTATCACTCAAGGTTTTCTGAGGCTGCCACTTTTTTCAATCTATATCGACTGACAGGCTCTTTCAGGCTTTTCATGTTGCATTTTGTAATTGTAGTGCAGGTCAGTGTGGAAAAATGAAAGCGCTGCTGCTCTGGGCTGATACCTAGATGTCAGTTTTTGTACGTTTCTTTGAAATTTGCTAATTGAAAATTAAAATTGGTCTTGCAATGCAAACAATTTTAATAGTTGCATAATTTTCTTTCATGCAAAATTCAATTTCTTATGATTTGTTTTGATTTTGAGTAAAGTCTGACTGAGATTGACTGATACTTGTGTGTTTCAGTCTGTTCCAGCATTACTGTTATGCTCGTGGAGGGATGCGACACACCTCATACACCTGCATCTGTGGAAGGTAAACTCACCACCAACAAACACAAACCATTTGTAAACTTACAAATCAGCCACGTGCAGAAAAGAAACGCTCCGGTCAGCAGCACAGAGACTGTTGCTGTAATTACTGATGTTCTTACTGAGTGTTACACAAACAGCACAAGACCTTACAGTGCAATAACAGACCAGAAGAAATCATTACTGCTGTGTGTGTGTGTGTGTGTGTGTGTGTGTGTTCTCTGAGAGGCTCTTAGTGTCAGATATCATTCTGTCTCCAGAGCAAAAGCACGTCTTGGATTACAAAGTTAAATCACAGCAAACATCTGGATGAATAAATACATTACAGACGTGTTTTGGATTCAATCTTAAATGCATAGTTCACTTTAAAATGTTTTGTTAACCTGCAAAAGTGTAAAAGACTATAACAGTGTAGTGCATTATTTTCCAAGTGTTTTGCAGTCATATGATTGGGTGTGATGAACAGACTCTAATTTAAATCCTCTTAAATCTTTTTCATGCATATTCAAACCTGGCACATCACGATCAGTTATAATAATAACCTAAATTTCAGGTTTTGTCACACAATTTGTTTTTTGTGCGAGTCGAGTGTAATTTCATATCTGAAAATACAAAGCCAATGAGAGGTTCAGTATTAATGTGACCACTATTGAACATAGAAGCATTGCAAAACTTCACTGTACCACTAATGCATTTGTCACTGTGACTGAGTTTTTTGAGTTTTATGTTAACATATACATTTCGGTCAGTGGGAATAACTCCTCCATCCTGCATTACGGACACGCCGGGGCTGCCAATGACAAAACCATCCAGGATGGAGACATGTGGTGAGTTGTTTCTTGATTACTTGAGTCAGATTAGTTCTGTATCAGTTGTTGATTGTTTCTGGTTTTTCAGTCAGTGTAGTTGTTGTATATTTCTCTCTTCAGTAGTTCAGGCTGCATCATCTCATTATGAACAGTCGCACACTGACCCCTGCTGGACAGGAACTAGAAAGACATTTTTCATTTTTGCAAGCAGGTTTGAGATATGAGAAAATCATGAATTATTTACAGTAGCAGCTAATTTACTATAATCAGAGCATCTATCCAGGGTCATCTATTTTATATTACAGTTTAAAATAATAATAATCATTTAAACATTTTAAAAACCAAAACAGGTCTCTGGAAGTTTTAAATTTTTTCGTAATTTAAAATTATATATCCATACAAAGAATAATTAAAGCAATACTAAGTGCAGAATTTCCCCCCTAACCCAAAATTTGGTAGTACCTTAATAGTTATTAATAAGATCTTTTTATTCTTATAATTATTTTTTCCTGTGTTATAACAATATTTTAAAGTATGCTTTCTATGTATTTTTATTTTTTCCCCTCTTTGTATTCTATGAAACTTTTTTTGTAATATCCTGTACGTTGAGTTCTGTTAAATTGTTTGTTGAAATCTGTAATAAAAAAAATAAAATACAATGTAAAAAATGTTATATAAATAAATAAATAAGACATTTAAATGTTAATATAACAAGAATAGAATAGAATAGAATGGAATAGAACAGAATATCATATTTTTGATGTTGTCACCAAATCATAAAACTAAATCCAAGCCATAGAAGTGGCTTTAGATCTGAACTCAGGCTGGTGTGGAGGGAACGTTTCTTGTAAAAACTCTTCTTTTTCTGTCTGATTGTTTTCCTGGCAGTCTGTTTGATATGGGCGGTGAGTATTACTGCTACTCCTCCGACATCACCTGCTCTTTCCCAGTCAACGGCAAGTTCACCGCAGACCAGAGAGCCATTTATGAAGCCGTGCTGAAGTCCTCCAGAGCCGTGATGGCCGCCATTAAACCAGGTACAAACACAGAGGAATCACAGCCGGTCAAAATCTACAACCAAAACTGCTTTCAGACTACAGAGACAAAAAAATGACATGTTCGCAGTATGGAGGAGCTGGTCTGGTTCTGTTTTGACACCTAGCTAACATTTTGAAAGAAGTCATTTCTGCTCACCAAGGCTGCATTTATTTGATCAAAAATCCAGTAAAAATTTGAAATATTATTGCAATTTCCAATAACTGTTTATCATTTAAATGTTTTGAAATGTAATTTATTGCTGTGATCAAAGTTGAATTTTCAGCATCATTACTCCAGTCTTCAGTGTCACATGATCTTCAGAAATCATTCTAATATGCTGATTTGCTGCTCAAGAAAATTAAGCTTTCTGATTAATGTTGAAAACAGCTGTGCTGCTTCATATTTTTGTGAAAATTTATACATTTTATTTTTCAGGATTCCTTTATTAGTGGAAAGTTCAAAAGAACAGCATTTGTTTGAAATATTATGAATGTCTTTACTGTCACTTTTGATCAATACAATTCATCCCAGCTGAATGAAATATTAATTTCTTCATTTCCAAACTTTGAACAGTAGTGTATGTTGAGATTTGAGATTTATTATTTAAGAATGCTCTTCCTGAAAGAACAAACAGACCCCCAGTCTTTGATTGAGCGCTGAAGCCTCAGCTGTGAAATGACCTCTGACCTCAATCTGATGACGGTCTCTGCTCAGAAAGGTCTCTGACTCTTCTCTGATACTCAGGTGTGAAGTGGACAGACATGCATCGTCTGGCTGACCGGGTTCACCTGGAGGAGCTGCTGAAGATGGGGATCCTGCGTGGGAGCGTGGAGGAGATGCTGAAGGTTCATCTGGGCTCTGTGTTCATGCCACACGGTCTGGGTCACCTGCTGGGCATCGACGTCCACGACGTGGGAGGATATCCAGAGGTCAGTTCTGATCACAACAAATTCAAACAGCAAACTCCGTTTCTTTTCCCTGAAGTCCTTGTGTAATGTTAGAGGTGCTTAGCGCTGGAAACAAAATCTGAAGCGATATGCATCATTTTAATATTGGAAGTTAAGACACATCAGCTAATAATAATTGTGTGTCACTACATCACAATCTTAGAGGCCTGGTTGATTAAAATTTTTATCAACGATAAATCTTAAAACGTATCCAATAAAGCTGACTTTTTATTTGTATTTCCTCTTTTTTATATATTTAACAAATAAGCACTGAGACGTTATAAATTGAAACCACTTCTACTCGTTTCAAATAACAGGTATTGCACATACTGTATTTGATTTTACCACATGCGTGAAAGTGGGTCACATAAAGCCATATACTGTACTGGATAGAAAATCTCAGTTGCTTGATTGTTTATATCGTCTTCACATTGAAACTATATTATTGTCCAGTTCTAAACTGCTAATTGCCACTATAAGACATGTGTTACGGGGCTGACAAGACGTGAGACGTGCGGATCCATTCGCAAAGCTTTATTAAACAGAAGACAGAGACGTGGTCATAACAGGCAGGGTCAAACTATTACAAACAGGTATATGGCGGCCAAAACACAAGAATAGTCCTAGGGCTAGCGTGTATGTCAAAACGCTAGCAAACAAAGTCAAAGAGCGGCGACAGAGGATCAAGTCCGGTACAATGCAATGGTCCAGGCAGGGGCAAACAGTATCAAAAATGGGGGAAGATGAGAGGAGGAATCCGAGAGACACAGGCGAAGATCAAGAACGAGAACACAGACAAGGCAAGACTAAGGTGGGGCTAAAACAAACTAAACGGGCTTCGTAGTGTAGCTATAAGAGTGAGTGTTAAATAGGGAAGGTGTGATTGATGACATCTGTGTGCAATCAGTGCTGTGTGCAATTAGTGAAACAGCTGTGTGCAATCAGTGCAATGAATGATGGTATATGTAGTCCGGGATGATATGCAACGGTTTGTAGTGCGAGAGTCAATGAAAATGGAAAGGGTGACCTCTGATGGCTAGCAGACGGAAGTTCATGGACCGGATTCGTGACAACATGAAGATATTATAATAAAAATTAACATTATACATTTCTGAAGCCATGTTTATTTTGAAAAGCGCTATACAAATGTAATGTTTGTGTGCTAATATTGTAGAAAACAATCATTTGTTTTCATATTATATCAAACTATAAATTATGTTTTCATAGTGTTCAAAATTGTTTATCTCAAAAGACTTTTTCTTGACTTTGTAAAGCAAATGTTTAAGGGCCAAAGTCAAGCTAATTAAAGGGGTCCTATTATGCTTTTTCACTTTTTTTAAATTTATTTTGGCATAAAGAAAAGATCTGCAAAGTTACAAAAGTCACTTCAAAAGGAGATATTTTATTTAACAGAAATCATTTTTCAAAAACTACAACGAATGACTCGTTTGGATTACAAAGCATATTTTCTGGGATTTGATTCCGGGAGCTTTCCCAAGCAGCCAACTGTAGGTGTTTTTTACATCCTCCGGTGTTTAAAATCGTGCCAAATTGGATTTGATATTGAGTGCCATATTGACTCTGAAGCTAGCAGGGCGGCTATGAGTAAGGGGAATGACGTTCCCGCCAGGCGCCGAATGCTGCCATCACAGCACACACCTGCCCAGCTAACCAATCACAGCACACACTGGCCCACTAACCAATCACAGCACACACTGACCAGCTAACAATCACAACACACACTTGGCCCAACACACACTGGCCCAGCTAACAATCACAGCACACACTGGCCCAGCTATCCGATCACAGCACACACTGGCCCAGCTATCCAATCACAGCTCACACTGGCCCAGCTATCCAATCACAGCTCACACTGGCCCAGCTATCCAATCACAGCGCACACTGGCCCAGCCAACCAATCACATCACACACTGGCCCAGCTAACCAATCACAACACACACTGACCCAGCTAACCAATCACAACACACACTGACCCAGCTAACCAATCACAGCACACACTGACCCAGCTAACCAATCACAGCACACACTGTACCCAGCAACCCATCACAGCACATCACTGACCCCATCTAAACCAATCACAGCCCACTGAACCCACTAACTCAATCACAGCACACACTGGCCCCTCGTAACCAATCACAAACCCACACTGACCAGCGAACCACCAGCACACAACTGACCCAGCTACCATCGACAGTTCACACACTTACCCATCTAGACCAATCACAGCACACACTGGACCCGCTAACCATCACAGCACACACTGGCCCAACACCACATTTCCCGCTAGACCATCACACCACCGTGCCCATCAACCAATCACAACACACGCTGGCCCAGCTAACCAATCACAGCACTCACTGACCCAGCTAACCAATCACAGCACATTTTGTATTTCAGAAGGTGGGCCTTCATTTTATACAGGAACTATTCGAGCCATTCATTCCAGACTGGGGATAGAGGTGTTGTAATGTAAAATATGTGAAAATAATGTGTTTTTCCGAACAACCTAGTATGAGAGCCTGTTCTCGTACACCCCCAAAACTAAATCAAGACTTTGTAAAAGAACATAATAGGACCCCTTTAAGATTATATCCAACATCCAACTACATTATAGTAAAATGTATTACATTTTGAACATTTTAAAATAATTAAAAAAAAATTTTTTAACTGTTACAATGATTTTTTTAAATAAATGAACTACATTTCAATGCAAAAAAAGTAAACAAAATATGTTTGGCCCGCTGTGGTTTGGACGTCTCTGTTGTAAAGGAAGGAACGTCTGCTTCTGTCTGATTAAACCAGATGCAGCAGCGGTTGAAGTGTGTGGTGTGTTTCAGGGCATCGAGCGCATTGACGAGCCGGGGCTGAAGAGTCTGCGGATGGGCCGTGTGGTGCAGGAGCGCATGGTCCTCACGGTGGAGCCGGGAATCTATTTCATCAACCACCTGCTAGATAAAGCGCTCGGCTCACCGGCGCAGTGCGGCTTCATCAATAATGGCGTCCTGACGCGCTTCCGCGGCTTCGGCGGGGTCAGATCACAACAGACTTACTACACACAAACCAGTTATATGTTCCAGCAGATGCACTTGATGGAAATTTACAGATGCACATCAGTATTATTACAAAGAAACTAATTACATATTACTTTATCGATCCATAACTGGGCCTTATTTTCTAAAACACCACGTAATCTTTACTAGTAATTTTGTTGATGGTTTGTCAATATATAATATGCTATAATTTATGCATAATTACATATAAAATACACTATATATTTTTATTATTACTTTATCAAAAGCACTAAAGCTCCATTGTTTCAGATGTTATAAATGTTTCAGTATATAAAATTAAATGCCGTAATTTATTTACAATTAAACATTAATTATATAAATATATAATGCACATAAAATTATGTGTGTGTGTGTGTGTGTGTGTGTACCTGTTTTTCTATTCTGGTGGGGACTTAAACCTGAATAATACACACAGACTCATGGGGACTCATGTCACGTTGGGGACCTAAAATGAGGTCCCAACGGGTAAACAACCTAATAAATCACACAGAATGAAGTTTTTTGAAAATCTAAAAATGCAGAAAGTCTCCTGTGAGGGGTAGGTATAGGGGTAGGGCAATATAATATACGGTCTGTAAAGTAGAAAAACCGTTACGCCTATGGAGAGTCCCCACAAGGGTAGCAAACCAGACGTGTGTGTGTGTGTGTGTGTGTTTATATATATGTTTTATCTTCATGTAACTTTTTAACCAAAAGCACTAAAGTTCTGTTGTTTCAGATATTATAAATATACATTTCTGAAAGTTCAGACTTTATTTTTATGAGTATTGATGTTCGTGCGTGTGTGTCTCTCTCTCTCAGGTGCGTATTGAGGATGATATCGCAGTGACGGCTGACGGCGTGGAGCTGCTGACCTGCGTTCCTCGAACCGTGGAGGAAATCGAGGCCTTCATGGCGGATGAAACGTCCAAACCCTTCAGTCCCATCAGCAGCCAGAAACTCTGAAGAGATGATGATGATGATGATGATGATGATGACGACGACTACGACGACGACGACGACGACACTCCTTTTCTTCAACTTAAACCTGTATCTAAGTAAAGGAATATCTTTGATATTTCGAGGGAAATCAATCACATGACTGATTTGCTGTTGTTTGACTTCTCTGATGTAAGTCAGCAAATTAAATTACAGGATCATTTATGCCTTCATGTAGCAGCCATGTAACAGTTTGTGTTTTAATTTTCAGAGTTTGATATTCTTAATAAAAGCAGCTCTGAACTTTACTCAATTCATTAGCATTATATTCTGTATGCTTTTTGCAAGTTTGTAAGACAATGCAATGCTTATTTTTTAATAAAGGTCTGATTTTTCTAGCATCATTCAAAATCGTGTGCAAATTGATAATTTACTAAGTCTGATAATTCTGTCATTTAAATCCCATATGATGTGTTTCTGTCAAACTAAAATTGATGGAATAGCAGAAAGCAAAGACGAGGAGAAAAATCCGGACACTCAATGTGACTGTAAGGGATGATTCATTTTCCACTCAAGTCGAGTCTGGTGTGTGCGATATACAGCATCATCTGTGATAATATGGTAAGTGTTGTTGTAATGATGTGCGATCTGACATTATCAAGTATATCACAGAGCGTTCCGGCCCTGTGCGGGGACGCACCTGCTTTTATTAGTCTATTAAAACTCAAAATTCAAGGCATTTAAAATTGTAGACGGCAAAAATGGTTCTGTATGCTGGTTTATATAATTTAATATAGTTAATATATATCACACAAAGAGTAGTTTTTGTGAATATATCAGCATGAAAACATTTAATAATCTTTTTATACAAGTTCAGTAAAGCAATAAATGACTTACATTTTAGACATGTATGGCTCTGTTTTTGCGCATTTGCACCGCAAATAGTGTCCAACCCAAAGATCACAGGCAGGCAGCATTCAAAACAAAAATGAGGTTGGGGGGGCTTGCTCTGAGCATATGGAGCGTTGCTTATACTTTTACGAACAATCTGTTACTCCTAATGCTTCAGTGATTCGCTGCATTACAAAGTACAAATTGGCTTTGTTTCGGAACGGATCAGTTGTTTTGAAGTGATCCCCTGTATGATAATGCTTCGTGATCGCCTTCATTAACACAGTCAAGGCTTTGTTGTCTGAAGATCCGGGGTATGTTTGAATGAATTGGGGGGGCGTTGAATAAATGATTCAGTGATTCGCTCATTAACACAGTCAAATGCTTTGTTTCTGAATGAATCAGTTGTTTGAATGAATCGGTTGAATCCTCAATGACTTCACTCTATTAACAGTCCACTCTCTGCCACTCCTGGCGGTTTTCATTTGCACACTTTCGACTAGTACCCGTTTTCATGTTTAATTATTGCACATGATCAGTATTCCAACGTTCCTATCCTGCTAATAAACAAAGCATTTAGGCCTTTTTACACTTAGGCCATTTATGAACCTTACGTCTTGGCTTCTGTCCTCTCCCCTTCGTTGCATTTCCCATCCTGTAACCGTGCACTGTTATAACTGTGATCAACTCTATAGTACTTTTTTTCCCGTGTTCACGGAGGGTGGGGGGGGGGGCAAAAAACAAAAAAAGCTACTAAACTGTGGTAATACATCAATCATATGTTGGGGGCTATTTCAGATGCAGATTACAGAAATGTTTTCTTATGTTGGATCCGCATTAGGTAGGCGTTCACGTATTACCGGGCCTCGTCGGCAACATTGATACAGGTCGGTCCGGAAAGACGCCTATTGAAATAATAAAAAATACTTTCCGTGACCGGAAAAGTAAGCAGATGGGGGGGGAAAGTCAAGGGGGGAGGGTCCCAATGGCGGACGCATGGGAATGAAACGCAACTTCTCGCGTCTCTACGGTCTAAACAATTAACGAAATCGGGGTCCCTACCTCTATATTCCCCGCCCTTCATTCTTACCCCTTTCTTTCTTTTCTTCTTCTTTTGCTATTTTGTTGGCTTTACTTGTACTTTACCTTCAATACTTAACATATGTTTAAGAAATTTAAAAAAAATACCTCTCTCTGGTAGATTTTATTGAGTACAATAATCTCACGGTTATACTCGTTAAGACTTTTAAAAATCTCAGTAATATTCTAAACGTATCTCTGCTACTTTCACTTCTATAACAAGGCCTTTTCTGGTAAGGATATCTGTACTTTAACATCGATATGGGCGTTCAGGCGTATTTATACACCACTAACACTTTAGTGGAATGAACTCATATTCTCACTGATTACATGCAGCGTAAGCTGCTTCACTGACATGCATATTACTAGTCTTGTCTTAGACTGTTGATTTAGTATTATACTATAGCACATCGTAATGCGAATTCTGATGAGCCAATTGTATATTCCCCATTAATCATTAAACCCACACCGGGGGGGGAGGACTTAACCACTACCTTACTAACTATTACTGAGCAGCAAATTAGGAGTCTATTGAGGCATAGTCGAAAGTGTTCCCAACATTTTCACCATTATTAGCCCTAAAAACAAAAAAAAAAAAAAAAAAGAAAAAAAAAAAAAAAAAAAAAACCAAAAAAAAAAACAAAAAATCCGAAAAAAGATCCGGATCATTTAACACACATGACCTTTTGTGACTAACTTGGCTAACAGAACTTTTAATTAAAAAGTAGAACGATTATTTGAGACATTCAAATACAGTTCAAGCTTTCAGTTCAAATCTACCTGAAACTTAATGTCACCGGTTTTATTGTGTTCCTCCTCACACTCCAACAATAGACTAAATATGGCAACTGAGTTGTATGATTGATACTTATTTGGAGAAGAGAGTTCACGTAACACAAAAACTAATTTAATACATAGTTGTAAAACCACAATAAAGCTGGTCACACTTTATTTTAAGGTGTCCTTGTTACAGTGTAATTTTACGTTTAAGTACTGAGTAATATTAATTAACTACATGTAGGCCTACTTACTATATGTTTAGGGTTAGGATTAGTGTTTGGCTTAAGGTTACTTGCATGTAATTAAGCATAATTTATTGTTATTATAATAGTAAGTGCATTTAACATGTGTAACAAGGACACCTTAAAATAAAGTTTACCGAAAGCTGCTGATACTAACTTGAACGAATATTCATTCATTAGGTATTATCTTCAAAATACTATTTAGGTTTTTTTCTCCTCTTTGGGTAGCCTTCTGTTGTTTGTTTTACTACCTACCGTATTGTATGATATTATTGTGCGCTGACTAAAATTGATTTATTGCTTATGAATAGTAATGACGCTTGTACTGACGCTCCAAGACAGTATCCAATCACCACGGGCATGACCTAATTAATATTCATGAGCTCTGCCTCCTTCCACCCAAACAGAGAGGCGGGTCTCTCACGAGCTCACCGCTCTCTGTTCAGCTGGTAAGTTCACAGATTTCATCTTGCTTAAAACAAATAACAGCTTTAACGCCAGGTCAAGGGGGGGGGGGGGGGGGGGGAGAGGACAAGCTTAGTTCTGGATTGTGATTTTTGAAAAAAATGATCGTGTCATCTGAAATTACTTCCACGTTCTCAGGCTCGCCAAACAGCATCGCAGTCGTTGGTTTGTTCTGGACTGTCCGTTTTTAAATGTTGTATTTGCTCTGTGCGCTGAGTCACACTATGAAATGCACAGTGTTTTCCCTTCAAAAACAAAGACTTATGGAGACAGTGAAAGTGAGAGAGCTGAGCTGATACTTTGCGTCCGGGAATTGATTTCACTTTTCCCTTTGTAACAGAACTGAGCCGCATTTCATCAGCATGTTGGTGAAAGTTACTTTTAAAAGTAATGCGTTACAATGTTGCGTTACTCCATAAAAAAGTAACTAATTACGTTACTTAGTTACTATTTATGGAACGTGATGAGGTACGTTACTTTTGCGTTACTTTTAACATCTGGACAGGGCTTCTTGTTGTTTTTAAAATAAAAAGTTATATTTTTGGCAAATATAAAGGCCTTCTTTCACACCAAAAAGTGAAATGAATAAGCCTCAGGCTGAAGGGAAAGTACATTTACGTCCGTACAGTAGAATGCAGAAGAAGACATTTCAACAATTCATTCATTCATTCATAGAGTAATTTGTGCTTAGTACGGTTGAACTGGATCATCGAAGGTCAGAAGCAAAGACATTGGTTAATAGAATGGGGTTAAATACATAAAGCATATTTGTGTTTAACATGTAATTATTTTTTGCGTCATATTCTGAGTTGCATTATTTTTATTCATTTTGAGGAATACTGAATCTGTGTTTTTTGTGAGTGAGATGAATTAATGCATATTTATTTTAGAACTACAGTGACGACATCTGATTTCTCTCAGCATGGCAACACCAGAGCTGTCAGTCAACACATGGAAACAAAGTAACTAGCGTTACTTATTTGAAAAATTAACTCAGATATTCTCTTGTAAATTAAAAGTACTGTTTTACCTATATATATATATATATTTACAGTGGGTACGGAATGTATTCAGACTCCCTTAAATTTTTCATTCTTTGTTATTGCAGCCATTTTCTAAAATCATTTCAGTTAATTTTTTTCCTCATTAATGTACAGCACAGCCCCCCCATATTACAGAAAAACACAGAATTGTTGACATTTTTGCAGATTTATTAAAAAAGAAAAACTGATTTTTAGAGACCTAAAAATGGCTGTCCACCAACGTTTCCCATCCAACCTGACAGAACTGGAGAGGATCTGCAAGGAGGAATTGCTGAGGATCCCCAAATCCAGGTGTGAAAAACTTGTTGCATCTTTCCCAGAAAGACTCATGGCTGTATTAGATCAAAAGGGTGCTTATTCTAAATACTGAGCAAAGGGTCTGAATTTTTTTTATTTCAGTTTTTCTTTTTTAATAATCTGCAAAAATGTCAACAATTCTTTGTCACAATTGTCAGACAATGTTATATTGCAGCCATTTACTTAAATGATTTTAGCAAATGGCTGTAATATAATAAAGAGTGAAAAATTTAAGGTGGTCTGAATACTTTCCGTACCCACTGTAGATTTACATTACATTTACATTTAGTAATTCTGCAGACGCTTTTATCCAAAGCGACTAACAATTGTGGAATACATAAAGCGATTCTTCTTAAAGAGTCAAACAGACACAAGAAGTGGTTGTAATGCCAAGTTCTTAGACATTGTTCAAATACGTACACGCTAAAAAGAAGGAATAAATAAAGAGAGAATTTTTTTTTTTTATGATGAAGTCAAGTAGCTTCGGAAGAGATGAGTTTTCAGCTGTCGCTTGAAATTGTCAGGGATTCAGCATTCCGGATAGGGGTGGGAAGATCGTTCGACCAGCCAGGAGTGGTGAACGAGAATGTTCTGGAAAGTGATTTTGGAGCCTCTCTGTGATGGTACCACGAGGTGTCGCTCAGTAGCGGATCTCAGACTTCTGAAGGGTATGTAAATTCGTAGTAGTGAGTGGAAGTAGGCGTGTGCTGAGCCTGTGGCTGTTCTATATGCAAGCAGCAATGTCTTGAACTTGATTCGGGCCGCAACCGGTAGCCAGTGCAAGGAGATAAAGATAGGTGTAACATGGGCTCTTTTGGGCTTTTTGAAGACCAGTCGTGCCGCTGCATTCTTAATCATTTGTAGAGGTTTGATTGTGCAAGATGGAAATCCAGCCAGAAGAGCATTGCAGTAGTCCAGCCTAGATATGACAAGGGCCTTACAAGAATTTTGCGGCATGCCTCCGTTAGAAAGGGCTCTGATCTTTCGGGGGGGGGGGGGGGGGGGATGTTTGGCAATGCAAACCTGCAAGATCGAGCGGTCTTTTGCAATGTGGTCTTTGAAGGTCAGCTGGTTATCAAAAGTTACACCAAGATTTCTGACCGAAGTTGATGGGGTAATTGTAGAAGAACCTAGCTGGATGGAGAAATCATACTGTAGAGTTGGAGTGGCAGGGAAGATGAAAAGCTCAGTCTTTGCCAGGTTGAGCTGTACGTGATATTCTTTCATCCATGCCGAGATGTCTGCCAGGCAGCCTGAGATCCGTGCAGCTACCGTTGGATCATCTGGTTGAAATGAAAGATAGAGCTGTGTGTCATCAGCATAGCAATGGTAGGAGAAGCCATGTGCCTGTGTGATGGGACCCAGTGATGTTGTGTATATGGAGAAGAGGAGGGGTCCAAGAACTGTTCCCTGAGGAACCCCAGTGATCAGTTGATGAGCTTTGGAGACCGCCCTTCCCCAGGCCACCCTGAAAGACCTGCCTGTGAGATAGGATTCAAACCAGCGAAGAGGAATCCCTTTGATGCCCAGTGAAGAGAGGGCAGACAGGAAGTTCTGATGATTGACAGTGTCAAAAGCAGCAGAAATATCCAGCAGAATAAGGACTGATGATTTGGAATCAGCTTTTGCAATCCGCAAGGCTTCTGTGACTGACAGTAGCGCAGTCTCAGTTGAATGGCCACTCCTGAAACCTGACTGGTTTAGGATCCAGTTTGTTGTTCTGTGAAAGAAACAATGATATCTAGTTGAAAACAACTCTTTCGAGGGTTTTCGCTATGAATGGAATGAGAGAGACAGGTCTGTAGCTATCTGTAAGTGAAGTGTTTAATGTAGGGTTTTTGAGCAGTGGGGTTATCCGAGCCTGCTTGAATGCAGTGGGGAAGGTGCCTGTGAGGAGAGATGTATTGTGAGTGTTGGTAAAAGTGTAGGAGAGATTGCTTGGAGGAGGTGTGAGGGGATAGGGTCTAGTGGGCATGTTGTAGGATGGCTGGAGAACAGAAGTTTTGATACTTCTGCCTCAGCGGGGGGGGGTGAGGGGTACAGAAGGAGTTAAGTATGGGAGTTGTGCAGTGGGTGGGTTGTTGTATAGATATCGCACTTTTTTTACATCAAGCCTCTGGATTCATAAGATGTTCATATCAGTTATATATCTATTCATTTTAGTGTAGTGCGGCCCACTCTTGATTGGATCACAATATTACCAGTCGTATATGTCACTCGTATTCTTTGGATTGCTATAGTAACTCCACTGTAAAGACTGGACATGCCCTAAAACATTAAATAAGGCATCTACACTGACAAAGGTGCACTGTTAGGAACATCATGGACCAGATTCAGATTGGACATGGAGCTCAAGGATAAATTTTCCGAAATGCACAGGAAGATTTGCGAAATGGTGATCTATATTATCGAGAAAGATCCTGAGCTTTTGGAACAAATCTAACGGGCCAACTTTGACTTGATGTTGACCGATCCAGCAAACGGAGGAGGTGTTGTTCTCGCACACTATATGAATTTACCTCTCATTTTTAACGTCCAGTGGACTGTGCATGGAGAAGTGCATTTCAGCGAACGTATAATGTGTTGTTTTACGTCATTCGGCTTTTCCTTTACAAGCGCATCGTTGGTCTTCATTACAGCACCTTGTGTGACCGATATTTTGGTCCTGATTTGCATTATTTTGAGTTACTCCAAGCAGCTGATATTTGGCTCATGAGGGTGGATTTTGTTTTTGAATTTCCTCGCCCGACTATACCAAATGTCATTTACGTTGGCGGTTTCCAATGCAAACCTGCAAAAGAGCTTCCGAGGGATCTGGAGGACTTTTCGCAGAGCTCTGGAGAGCATGGTGTTATTATTATGTCTCTAGGAACGTTAGTTGGCCAACTTCCTCTTGACATAGCTGATGAAATAGCAGCTGCGTTTGCTCAGCTTCCCCAAAAAGTGATTTGGAGATACACAGGAGCGCAGCCGTCGACTTTGGGCGACAACACTTTACTGGTTAACTGGTTACCGCAGAATGATCTCTTAGGACATGCAAAGACCAAGGTGTTTGTGTCTCATAGAGGAACTAATGGTATTTTTGAAGCCATTTATCATGGCGTTCCTATAGTCGGATTACCGCTTGTTTTCGATCAGGATGATAACCTTTCAAAAATGAGACATAGAGGTGTGGATAAAGTTGTGGACATTGCCAACATAGATAGAAGTATATTTAAAGATGCGTTACAAGAAGTGCTTACAGAGCCATCCTACAGGAAGAACGTGCAGAACTGTCCAGTCTGCATAGAGACACACCAGTAAATCCGTTAGTTAGCGTCCTCTTCTGGATTGAGTTTGTCATGAGACACAGAGGCGCTGCTCACCTGCGCACTGACTCTTATAAAATGCCCTGGTACTCATACTACAGTGTTGATGTCGTAGTGTTTATTGTGTCTTTTACCGTTTATATTATATTTAAAGTGATCAGATGTTTATATTTAAAGTGATCAGATGTTTTACATCGGATGCCCATTTTCACAAGTTGGTATGATTCTTTAGGGTCTTTGTGAAATTTATTTTTAATTCATGTAATTAAAATTCCTCAATGGTCGTGTAAAACAACACCCAATTAAACCCAATTGACAGTCAATTAAAGAGTAGTTTTGCACACGAGGAAGCACTGAATATTATTATTTTTTTTTTTGTACAGTTAACACTCCTGATACAAAAGATAATGTCTACAGACTTATACACTGACCATGTCAAAAACAGCTCTGTTTATAGCGACCTGTTTCAGTGCATGCCACTTTAAATGCTAATGAGCTACTGCTCACCCCGCCCCTGTTTTTTGTGTGTTTGCGTCACCATTAAAAAAAACCTAATCCACTGCATCCTCAGTGGCTATGAAATGAAGACTCTTTTGTTCACTTTTACATCCAACTACTAAATACCTGCATTGCTTTGCTCGCTGCTCAAGCAATTTTTGGCTGTTGGTTGATGTTATACAGTATTTTAACATAGCAGCCCTCGCTTCCTGGAGTCAGAGCATTTCTTCAGAATAACACGCACTGATGAATCATTCACATTAACACCTAAACACAATAGTCTATTTAATTTCTTGCTGACCTTCAGATTGAAATGATTTCTTCCAGTATTATCCCTTCCAAAAACCATTAGCACATCATTAGCATGGTTTTGTCCCGTCTGTAATTACGCTGATGTATTACAGTGACCTGCAGGACTCTGGTTTAATAGAGGTGACACTCAACCTACTTGTGCTGCTGTTACTGTCTGTAATGACAAAAAGAGCTTTAATGTCTAACAGCGTTTAATCGCCGCACCATGTCTTCAAAGCAATTACAGCTGATTTCAAGGATAACAGAGCTTTAAAATATAACATAAGTCTGGTTGACAGTCAATTAAAGAGTAGTTTTGCACACGAGGAAGCACTGCCTATTATTATATATATATATATATTTTTTACAGTAACACTTACTCCTATACAAAGAACTGTCTCCAGACTTATACCTGAGTCTAGTGTAAAATTCAATACAGGAAATCACTCCAGATATACTGTCGTATACAAATACAAATAACAACCAAGAATTTCTTCTGGAGTAATCCCTGGCAGAAACGATAGTAAACAAACAAACAATCCGTTTGTGATGAGCAGCCATTTTGTTATATCTTGCAGTGGAGTTTAATGCATTATGTGTGACGCTGAGCTTCAAATTGTGGAAGCTTATATTCTGTCATGGGACTTGGTGAAAAAATCAATCTGAGGCAATTCAGTGTTGGTAACACTCACAGCTTTATATCTAAACGTTAATTGCGACGTTTTTCAGTCTCACCATGCAGAATTTGTTTTCTTGCAATTCTGAGTTAACCTCCTAATTGTTTTCCTCCTCCCCCCACCTTTTACTGTTATCTCACCACATTCGACTTCTTTTTTTTTGTCACTTCATTCAAGGTTCCATCTTGGCATTTATTTTTATCTGAATTCTGAGTGTATATCTCCAATTCAGGACTTTGTCCCTCTCAATCTAGAAGGCAGATATGCGATATGAACTCATAATTCTGACTTTTCCCTCACAATTGCAAATTTCTCTCTCTCTCAATTCAGAGAAAAAAGATAGAATTGTTAGATGAAAAATGTGCAATTACCTTTTTATTCTTTTTTTATACGATACGATCAGGTGGAAGACAATCTTCCAAGAAAAGAACTAATGAAGGTATTTGCATCTGGCTGGGATATGGAAAAGTAGAAAGCCCCTCAATATTCTTAATTGTAGTCTTTTACATTTTATGTTTCTTTCCTGAATCCTTACACAAACTACATTGCAACGGGGGTTGTGCTGGTTTATTATTATGACTTTAAATTAATTGTGTTTCAAGTTACCACCACTACTTTCCGTAAAACTAGAGTTGATTTTAGGGCAGTTGTAAAACAGGCACTTAATAACAGCAATAATCATGTCAGTCAAACGCAACACGCTGTCCACTGCTGTTTGTGCTTCCCTGCTGTTCCGTTTGAACTTCAATCAGACAGTGATGGCTGAACGTAAATGTCCGCTCATGAAAGTCATTTAGTGGGAAAGGACCATTAGTCATGGTGATAATCATCAGTCCTGACTAATGGAACCTGTCATTCATATAAAAATCTTAACATAGGGTAACACTTTACATTTACAGTGCTCCTATTACGCAGAATAAAATGTGCAAAAATTGCATTTAGGCCACCCTCGGTGTCGCCTTGAAGGTACAGTTTTGCACTTTTAACAGCACTAAACAAATGTGTTCTCATAATGTCTCAATTGACAGCATCTGTGATATGTTGCAAACAAAACAAAATACAATTTATTTTAGTATTCTAGTATTTATTGTATTTTTAAATTTATTTTGATTATTTGAGCATATATTTTTTTATACATGTAAGAATAGAGAATTTTTAATACCTATGGTCCTTATTTTTATTATATTTAAAAAATGTGTAGAAATATATATATATATATATATATATATATATATAATTGCATTACCGTACTTCTCATTGGCATAATTTTTCAATATTAAACAATCTATTTTTCTAAATACATAGGCTGTATTATTTCTTCTGTATGAAAATGAGTATCCTATGAGTTGTAGCATTCACTGGCTTTACATGGTCATGAGAAACATTGAAATAACATTACACAGACAAGTTTAGTAAGTGATTTGATCACCCTTTAGTGTAAATGTATAGGAGTCCAAATGACTGTCAACTGATCACAAATGCTGTCAATAGAGTTTAACTTCACTTGAAATAATCCTATAAAGTGTAATTCTGCCCCCAAAATCAGCCTTTATGATATAATTGACTCACCCTCTTGTCGATCTAAAGCTGTATGACTATTTCTGCCTTGAGGATAATTATGCTGTTTGTTGTCTTCCATGTAATTACAGTGAACGAATGATTTCAAGCTTTAAAATTGGCGCAGAAGCACCAAAAAAGTAGTCCAAACTTTGAGGAATCGACTGAAATCATTACTCACTGACAATTTTGCCCTTCTGTTAACGCTTGTGATCAGATCTGATTCATGGATGAATCATTCAGACCAGTTTTGGAGAAAGTTTCAGTCCACATTCATTCAGTTGCAGTGAAAAGAGTGACCAGCACCGGCTTCAGAATTGGTCCTTGGAACAACTTGAGGGTGAGTAAATGATGATGACTGAATCTTCATTTTTGGGTGAACTGTCCCTGTTAGCACCTGTTATTCTTGTGTGTTACTCACTGCAGCACATGAACACTGTACTGTAAAGAGTGTTTTCTGCAGTCGGGTGAGGAAGGGTGTCTATCAGCTGGAGCTGAAGAGCGTCATCTCTGCTACATTGGCATCTTGAGTTTCCAGCTCCTGCTTGCAGCTTTCTCTGATCACATACACGACCAGTCCGAAACAGATAAAAATGAGCAACACTATGCCGATCACCTGTTGATGACAGATAAACAGTGCACGTCTGTAATGGGTAACATGTAACCAATTAATTAATAGAAATATCCATGACACAGTGAAATGTGTGAATCATACAAAACTTGTCTTTAATGTCACCCATAAAAAACATTATATGTGATATATTATACAAATTATATATTTGTAGTGCACTGTAATGCACTGTTTTATGCATTTAAAACAAATGCTTCATTGTCATAATGTCTCAATGCAACAAAAAAAAGGACTTCATTTGTCTTAAATAGTGTTATTTTAGTATCACTGACTGAGATACTGTTGTCGTTTTTATTGATATTTATTTTTTATTTTCATTTAAAAATTGTAAAGTTTTGGTCATTTTGTTTTTGGAAAGTGTGTTTTTGTCTTTTTATTTAAATATGTCTACTTTTTTATTAATTTTATTTCAATTTTAATTATATAAGTACTAAGTAGATCAAGTTAAACTAGATTAAAATGACAAACGTTTAATAAAATGTTTATTATATTTTATTTTATTTCAGTTATCCTTTTTCAAGTAACACAATTTTTTTTTCACCCTATGGTTTTAGAGTTTACCTTACCTATAATAACCCTGGCCTTTACAAAAAAAAAAAAAGTATTATTTTCATTTTATTTTGAGGTGAAATGTGACCTAGATGCGTTTTTATGTGAATCACACATTAAATGGTCATAGACACATTAACAAAACATGTACTTTAATGGATATGTAAATTCATTATTGGGTTACAGAAGAAGTAAATGTAAAAGTTTCATTAGTGGACTGGATCTCAAGAATCTATAGTCAAGACAGGAACAAATCTATAAATGTGACTCTGGAGCACAAAACCAGTATTGCAGGTATATTTGTAGCAATAGCCAACAATACATTTATGGGTCAAAATGATCCATTTTTCTTTTATGCCAAAAATCATTAGGATATTAAGTAAAGATCATGTTCCATGAAGATATTTTGTAAATGTCCTACTGTAAATATATTCAAACTTAATTTTTGATTAGTAATATGCATTGCTAAGAACTTCATTTGGACAACTTTAAAGACGATTTTCTCAATATTTAAGATTTTTTTTTGCACCCTCAGATTCAGATTTTCAAATAGTTGTTCCACAGCCAAATATTGTCCTATTCCTAACAAACCATACATCAATTGAAAGCTTATTTATTCAGCGTTCAGATGATGTATAAATCTCAATTTTAAAAAAATGGACCCTTATGACTGGTTTTGTGCTCCAGGGTCACAAATGTTTACACTGATAGCATCAAAGTTCTATGTATGTTCTCAAAATTCCACAAATGTATCACTGTATCTGTGAAGCTCTAAAAATGCATGGCTTCATCTGCAGTGTTCTAAAAGGCCCACTGATGTGCAAGGACACAAAAAGAGCAGCGGATCTCACCTGAGACTCCACAAACAATCGCTGTGAGCGCAGCATGAGTTCCTGAGGAGTGACGCTCTCCTCTTGAATGGGTTCGCACCATTTCTGCGGAGCGGCTTTGTCCACGATCACGAACCGGCCATGCCAGTCTGTCATCGCGCAGGCGAAATACTGACCGTCCAGGAAGAGCAGGATCAGCCAGACCACGGCGGGAACGAAGCTGGACAGGGACATGGTCCTCCTGCACCAGGTGTCACACCTGCATCCCTGAACGATCATCATGAGCGCGAAGGCCATGACGGCGGGAATGATGAAGAATGCGGAGGAAAACAACCCGTTCCAGGCCGGATTGCACGGACACTCAAACTCCAGCTCCACCAGCTTCTCCAGTCCCATCAGGATGAAGCCGAAGGCCAAGTTGGACACCAGAGGACTGTTGCTCAGCTCATTCTTCAGTCTCGTGAGCCATTGTTGTCGACTTCCCATACTAACAACACCTGAAAGTCAGAGGAGAGCTGGCCAAATTCCTCCCACACATTTGCAGAAGGTCACTGATGCGAGACGAATTGATCCCGGGGGAAGTTTTCCCCCTCCTGACCTTTACGTTCCCATTGGCTCGGAGCAAAGGTGGGTGTGTCGTTCCTCAGCTCCGTGCTGCGGATCATTGGCTTGCGGCGGGTGGCAGGTGTGGCTTCCGATTTAAATGTTTTTTTCATTGACGTGCTTGAGTAAAGTGGAGGGAAAATCGGCGTGACTGCAGATCTCAACGTGCTGTGTCATCAGAATCCTTCTAAACTCGTAAGCATTGTTTAGGGTGGCCTTTACTCCTGGGAGCTTTCTTTAAAACCATCATTAGACATGCAAGCACGAGCGGGCAAAAGTTTGGACGCAACAAGTTCCTTGTGACCCTAAAACCTTACATCTAATATCTCTAAACTAAAAACCTGAAGGTGTCTGAAATGAGTTTAGTAGACAAATAAATAGTCTATGTATGAGTTTCTTTCCTCTTTTTTTTTATTAGATGGTAGTGGACAGTGAAGCAAAAGCATCATCAGATTTGTGCAGCATGTCTGTTCCTCCTTCAGTAGTGTTTAAAAACATCCCAGAATGTGCCTCATGAACATGTCTTTAAAAATAATAAACAAAGAGTAGGCATGTTCAATTTTATGCATTAAGATATTCATTGTAAGTACAACAGTTAATCAACTTGATAATTAAAAGCGGATCATAAAACAAATGTATTTGATGTCTGTGGTATTTATTTAATACCACAGTATTTTTATGTCATATTGAATAATGCTAGAGGACCGAGAGCAATAATAAACAAGCAAATAATTTTAACTCAGCAAAACGGACTTAATTTATGCTCCTTATGACCTTAAAACTTTCTGCTTAAATCATCATTTAACAAAAAGAAAGTGTGCTTGCATTTGAATTGCTTTCGATTTTTAAATAATAGAGGAAAAATGTCAAAACTTTTCACTTGTATTGCAAATATGCATTTAAGTTGTTCATTTTTTTTTAATTAAACAGAACATTTGATAATCAAAAGCAGATCATAAAAGATGTTTGATATCACAATATTTTCACTGTTTTATTTAACGCCACAATACTTTGTTTCATCAAACTGAATAGTTCTAGAGGAAGCAACAAATAATGCATGCACAGTAAAGTAAGTGTATTTGTAAGTTGATCCAGCAGATAGCGCTGTGTGAATGTGAGGGGTGCAGACAGAGGTCATGGCTGTGCTCATGTCTGTTAATCCTGACAGACTGTGCCCACGCTGTGTGGATAACATGCACTTTCTTGGAGAAAGTCTCTAGTGCCCTAGATAAATATCCTGTGGTGCCCCTGAGACATTAAAAAAAACGTGATACTGTGCTTACTGCCATCAACATTTTTGAAGTGCTTGATTTGGAGTAGCATGTAAAGAGCATTGTACATAATGGTAATCATTCATGGTATAAGGAGATCGGGGCTAGTTGTCACAAATGCTATATCTCAGTAAAGGTTTCAAGTTTTCTTCAGCAGTGCTTCTGTTAGTTTCAAACATCAACACTGTAGCCTACTTTTCTTTTTTCTTTTTTTTTTTTGAAGTTGTGTATAAAGATTTTTGCTGTATGTTTTACGGGAAAAATATTTAGAAGTCTTTCTACTTCAAAATTTCACATTTAGTTTATTGTGTCACTTGCAGTTTCTTTGTAATTATTTGTCAAATTTACTAGCAGTTTTGGAGTGAATGTTTTTAAAGTAATTTTTCAGTGAAGTTCGAATTTTTTTTTCTAATTCTTATGTATTTTATTTATTGTAAATTCTGTACTTTAAACTAAAATTCAAATATCAAATTTTTGTAATAATTGCTGGGTAACAAAACCACAATGACACTGAAACAAGAGTCACTATATAGTATAAAAAGTAGACTTGAACAGTTTCAGGACAAGTCAGCAACGAGTTGTAGCTACAAGTCAGCTTGAGGCAAGTTGCCATGTTTTTTAATATACGTTTTAAAAGTTGCAATTTTATAGAATTTGTTTAAAAGTTCTATTATGTTCTATTAAGTTGTTTCAAAAACGACAGATATTTTTGTAGTAGGTTACCTTTTGCATTTTTTTGGTGTCGTTAATTTTTCATTTTCAAAATTCAGCTTGTTCCTACTGAAAATTCAAAAAGTTCAAAATTCCAACAATTCGATTTTGCTTTAAAAAAAACAAACTGTATAGGACAACATACCCCGATTTGAATATAACCCCCCAATTAAATATATGGTGAATGAGTTTTTGGAATATTCATTGCTGTTTGAAGTTTGCCTATAATATGAAATGCATTGCAGAAAAAACCCACAGGAAATTGAAGTTCAAAGTGTCTCCCTTTAGGCATTACATTTACATTTAGTCATTTAGTAGACACTTTTATCCAAAGCGACTTACACATGAGGACAATAGAAGCAATCAAATCAAGTGCTTTGACAATGGCAGTACAAGTAGCAAGGTTTTTAGATAGATAGAATAGAAAACCCCCCAGAAAGATAGGTAGTGTTTTTAATAGAAACACCGAAAACAAAGAGTGTAAGTGCTAGAGGGATTTTTTTAAATAAAAAAAGAAAACAAATAGATCAAATAGAATTAGAATAGAGTGCTAGAGTTTTAGGCATCTCAGTATAAACACGCTGAAAATATGCGCTTTTATTTCACTTTGTTTTACTGTGGAGTAATGTTTCTTTTTCTGATTCTATCGAGTGGCCTGCGCAGTCTCTGCGCAGAACTGACGCGCTCGAGGCCCCCGCGGGAGCGCGCGCGCCGACAGCTGATGATGCGCGCGAATGAGCCGCGGGTGCGCGCACTGACAGCCGAAGGTTCTCCGCGATGACGGACACTCCGATGGCCCACCATCATCATCTCCAGCAGCAGCAGCAGCAGCATCCGCATCCCTGAGCTCCGGACAGCATCAGCATCAGCATCATCCTCACCCGTCCTCCATGCAGCAGAGCCGCTGCGCAGCGCCTGTCGCGTTTCTCGCCGTCTGTCCGCGCTCCTCCTCCGCCATCCTCTGCGTCTGAAGCCGCTCCGCGTCCATCACCTGCTCGCCGTGTCCCGTCTCCATCCTCCCGCAGGATGCTGTCCTCCACCGGGATGCTCGCGCTGCTCCTCGCGATGCTCCCATATGTATCATCTCAGAACGGTAAGAACGCGCTCGTCTGGGATCTGTGTGTAATCTGCTTTAGAGGTCGATGCCATCTTTCTGATGACAGACACCCCGCTGCATGACAGTCAGGCTGGTTTGTGGAGCGCGAAGGCTGGAGAGGAGATCGCGCGCAACACAAGTGGGAATGTTTGCACAAAATCAGGGCTTATTTTAATAGTGTATCCCTAAACGAGGAGTGTTTTCCTTCGGCTCACCATATTCTCCAGAGTAATTCTTCCTGTTGTTTACGCTCACCCTTCTGACATTCACGTCTTCGCACCTGCGATGAGATCTCATGACTGAGGAGAAACCTAAACATTATGTAATGTCCTGATGTTGAAAGTTACTAATACGTGAGCGTGGTCCACAAAACCCGGAATCTGAGGGTGCAAAAAAAAAATTAAAATCAAATTTTTGAAAAAAATCACTTTTAAAGTTATCCAAATGAAGTCCTTGGCAATGCATATTACTAATCAAAAATTCCGTTTTGATATATTTACGGTAGGAAATTTACAAAATATCTTCATAGAACATGATCTTTACTTAAAGGGGTCATATGATGCTGCTAAAAAGTACATTATTTTGTGTATTTGGTGTAATGCAATGTGTTTATGTGGTTTAAGGTTCAAAAAACACATTATTTTCCACATACTGTACATTATTGCTTCTCCTCTATGACCCGCCTTTCTGAAACACGTCGATTTTTACAAAGCTCATCGGTCTGAAAAAGCGAGGTGTGCTCTGATTGGCCAGCTATCCAGTGTGTTGTGATTGGCCGAATACCTCAAGCGTGTGACTGAAATGTTACGTCCCTTACCATACTGTGATGCCTGCAGCAACCACATGTGACGACCCCGGGCTGGACTCCGCTTCGTCCACAGTGAAAGTCGATCCGGCGATCCACAGCACGAAGTTGATGTATTTCCTCAGCGACCAGCATGGATCAGCTCCAGGCATGACGAAGCAGATATCGTCCTCTTTTGGAAGACCAAACAAAGTAGTTTCGCTTTCACAACAAACACACAGCGCCTTCACAACATGGCGGCAGCAACAACAATACTACAGCGAGAAATAAAAGTTACGCCTTCTTTCTTTTGCGTGCACATTTGGGCGACGTTATGCAAATCTTCCCACATAGTGACGTAGACATGTGGGGGCGTGTTAGAACGAGGCGTTTTAGGTAGGCGTGGCTGACTCTTTTTTAACTTTTATAAAGAATATCTCTGGATTGAGGCTTTAGTCTTTGCAACTTTACAGATCTTCTTTATGCACCAAGAGCTCGTAACACTCCAAAGAGAAAGGAAGAATTGAAATTGCATCATATGACCCCTTTAATATCCTAATGATTTTTGGCATTTTTGACCCATACAATGTATTGTTGCCTATTGCTACAAATATGTCACTACTTATGACTGGTTTTGTGCTCCAGGGTCACATATAGAACCAGGTTTTAGTCTGAGCTAGAATGCAGTAGGAGTTCTATGTAAGTGCATCTGCTTTAGAAATGGAAAGCCGCATCTTTGTGAGCGGTAAATAATGAGTGCGTGTCCCTGAAGGCATGTCTCTGACTTTACATGCTGGAGTGTCACAGCTGTGACCAGGAGAGGGCAGATATATCACCTGCAGACAAACAAGGCCAGGGTATTCCCTCTTCAGGATCCCAAAAAAAAAAAAAAGGAAAGGGGAAAGAAAAACAACAGCGAAGCATCGGTCAGTTGTGTGTCCAAAAAGGCTGTTTTTGTGCAGCGCGTCACCAGAAAAAGCATCTGGTGAATGTAAACATCAAACATGATCTGGAGAGAAGCAGGTTCTGGCAGCACAGATGTCTGGCTGTAAAATGTGTAGTCGACTAGAAATGTATTTAATGGGCTTATGAAAGTTTTATTCAATCCTGAGAATATGTTAGTGTGGCTGAATGGCTGTTTTAACCAGATCAGGTAGAAAGAGATGGACCAGAGGCTTGTAGTTTCTGCACCAAATATTAATGCAAAATATTGACTTTCAGACAGGTTTCCCGAAATGTCTGGCTGCTGAAACGAACAGATTAATATTTTAAAAGCCTCACATTGAGACCAATTATCTATTTATTACAGCTCTATAGCAGGGTTCTTATATAACTAAAACTGAAACTAAAATATAACCATTAAACAAAAACATTTTGGTCACTTGAAATAAAATAAATGTTAATGAAATCAAACATAAAAACTATTGATTTCAGCTTCCAAAAATTAATAACAGCTAATATATGTACATATAAACAAGAACTAAAGTCAAATATAATTATGCTCAACAACTTTTAAACTTTTTAAATTAGCAAAAACTATAATGGTATATCAATTATACAAAAATAATGCTGCTCTATATATTAAACTTAGATCTATATACATATCTATATAAAAATTGTCTCAGTCTCTCTATATATAGTTTTGACCCTTAAAATAACTTTTTTTTTTCTTTTAAATGTTTTTTCACCTTTAAAGGGTTCCTATTATGCTCTTTTACAAAGTCTTGATTTTGTTTTGTGGGTGTACTAGAACATGCTCTCATGCTTGGTGGTTCGAAAAACGCATTATTTTTCACATAATTTACATTATTAAAATACCTTTCTCCCCAGGCTGGCACAAACGGCTCGATTAGTTCCGGCTTTGATGAAACTCCACCTTCCGAAAAACAAAATGTGTTATGATTGGTTAGCTGTCCCAGTGCATTGTGATTGGCGAACAGCTTAGACGGTGTTTCAGTACTGCCACGCCCCTTGCTCCGTCTTTCAACAAAAGCTTTTTGGCGAATCCGGCACTGTACTCCCTCATGTTGTGGAAGCTGTCTTCAGTAAAATGTGCAGCCCACAATAGCAAATTGGGGTTATAATGCTCAGGAACAGAGTTAAAAAATAAATTGCAACCACTGTTTCCTCCATCCCCCATTGTTTTTCCCCAGGGTTCGGAATGGAGGTGAAAAAAACAGCGTTTCAGGTGGTCGTGCACCGGACGAGAAGCGCAGTGTCGCACCACGTCTTTAAAATTCAAATACTTTATTTTCTATGGGTGTAGGCACACCGGCGGCGCCGTTCGGGGTCTGTCCGCGGCATCCAGCTACGTCGTGTTGTACTTGTAAGAATTGGTCTAGACATGCTAAAAATTTGAGGCTACAGCACAGCAGCTCTTCTTCTTCGTTTTCTCTGATGCACTAACTCTGCAGCAGCACTTCTTCTTTGTCGTCTCGTCTGATGCACGCGCTCAACCAAGCGTTCTAACCACAACCTCGCCCTCCCCACCCCCCAACCATTCCAATTTCTGTAGGCGGGAATTATTTGTAATGATATTCCAATGAGCCGCTTTGTGATATCACAAAGCCCGGAAACAAACGCTGTAGTCCAAACGAGCCGTTCGTTGTAGTTCTTGAAAAGGGATTTTTAAAAACGAAATATTTACCTTTGGAGTGGACTTTGAGATTTGTCACTTTCTAGATCTTTTTTATGCCCAAACATACACACTACACACTGACTAAAATTAAAAAAGTGAAAAAGCATAATAGGACCCATTTAAAGTGCTTGGTAAAAAAAAGTATTGAATAAACATGCTCTGCATTTATAGCAGATACAGACATTGTTTTTCTAAGTTTCATTATGTGTGTGTGTGTGTGTGTGTGAGTGAGAGTGAAGGTCTGCTTTGATTTGTCCAGACATAAGTTCAGTGGCTCTCCTGGATAATCCAGCTATTGTTTGGTAAAGCCAGCTGAACAGATTCCAGACCCTCTGTAGGCACCATGACTGGCTGCTTTCTCAGGGCTGAACTCTGGGATTCAAGCTCCGATGCGGCCCACTCAAGACTTAATATTCAAATCTTAATATTAAAATATGCCTAGAATAATTCAGTGAGACCACCTGAAAGCAATAAGTCAGAACTCCAAAAGGAACAAGCACCTCATGTGAAGTAGAGTTGGTTAGAGGACATGTTTAGTGGTTAGTATTGAATAGCCAGGCATTTGACTGTTATCAGCTTATTCTAGCCAAGAACTGCCCACTTATAAGGAAGAGACAACCTGAGCGAACTGTAAAGCGATTCGTCAGAGTTTTGTTTTTAAAAACAATCAGTCAGATTTGAGCTGGCATTGTCAGCCAGTGTTTGTCATTTTTGCATGCAATATGAATCAGACAGTCTTTGACTGGACTTTTGAGTAAATTAGTGTTCTCTTGTACCTTTGACAAGGGGTTAAATGCTCGTAGAAGAACTAGGTTTGTAAGATGAACATTGACATTATTCAAACATTTGGCATGACATATTTGGTGTAAAATAATTACACTGTATAAAGTGATGTTCTTACTCAGTATTTTTGTTTTCCAATACAGTCATCTAAAATCATTCTTAAATCAAGATGCAATTAACAGTAGAGCATTGCAATAATAATAATGTCAAGGTCATGAGTTCAATTCTCAAAGAATGCATGAACTGATAACATGCAGTGCAAGTCATTTTGGATAAAAATGTCTGTCAAATGCATAAATGTGTAAATGTAAATTTGCAAAGATGTAAAATGACAAGATATAAAGTCTAAAATTAATTTTTGGTAAATTCATCTGTGCTTTTGCTTAAATGAGACAAAAATTATGCCAATGAGGTCAGAAAATAGACACAATTTAAAACTATTAATTTTTCTGAATGCAGGGCAGATTTTGCTACTATTTAAAAAACACACTAAATTTTATCAGAAAACAATCTTATGTTATTTATTATGCATTTCAAGTAAATGCATCCTGATTAAAAAAACAAAAAAAACAATACGTATTTGTATTGGAAAGCAAGGAAAAATACAAAATGATTAAATATAAAAAGACAATTATGATTGTTAAAGATATTTTAAAATAATTCTTAAAATACTTTCTTGGCATGACTGTGTTTACAAAAAATATTGCCAAAGCAATATTATTGCTCTAAGTAATTACAAGAAAAAGAAATATACGTATTACATGACAAATAAAAATGTACAATATTAAAGAAATAATAATATTAAAGTTATTAAAATAGTATTAAAGATGGTGCTAAAATAAGGGGCTAATATAATATAATTATACTGGGCACCTATTTTTTGCGGTATATTATATATTTAGTGCTGTCAAAACGATTAATCACGATTAATCACATCCAAAAATAAGTTTTTGTTTACATAATATACAGTAAGTTTGTGTACTGTGTATATAAGGATATACTGCATGGGTGGTGGATGTATTATAATTAATAAATGTTATTAAGTATATCATAATTAATGTAAATTTAAAATTTTTTTTAAATTTTAATTTATATATCGAAAGATGTTTATATGATATAAGGATATGAACATAATATATACATGTAAATACATGAAAGATTTTCAAAAATATATGCGTATGTGGTGTCTTATATCTACATACTAAATATACACGTACACAATATTATGACAGGAAAACTTTATTTTGATGCGATTATCGCGAAACGTTTGGACAGCACTTCTATATATATATATATTATCATTATAATCTATAATATATATATAGTATATATATATATATACTATTATATATAATAATATACCACCAGCAAAATGTCATTTTAAAAAAAAAAATATATATATATATTTATCCCACTGATATTCAGGGTCACAAAGAAAAGTCTTATCTATCTGTTGAGTATATCAAGACCAGCGTTAGTGCTGCTCAACCAATGGTGTGAGTTTGGGGCGGGAATTATTGTTCAACTAGGTGTTTGGGAAACCTGTTTTTATCATTGCATTATTTTTGCAATATGTATGTGACGCCAGTGGCACAGAAATGCATGGCTCCAGCTTCATTTATTAGATCTGAATCCCAGCATTCAGACTGGCTTCATCCCAATCTCAGTCTCAGTTCTCACATCTGCACACAGCAGCTGTGCAGCGATCTGCCGCCTTCCCTTCACACGCTACGTTACCTGCAGCTCGTCTTACTGTTAATGAATTCATCTGATTGTAGGAATGAAGATGTAAACAGTGTGTAGCTTGCACATATAAAGCCCTGAGCCATTACTGACTGTGCGCTTCGCTCATAAGAGCAGCAACAGATATCTATAGGACTGTAAATGGTTTTGCTTCATTCTGCTGCATGCTTCTATTATTAGAACAGACACGAGGAGCGCAGAACTGTGGCTTTGTAGTTATTTTTGCGGGAGAGAATCCAGTAACTCTTAATGGACTGGTGCTTTATAGGGCGGTTTGTGTTTGTCATTCGGTCAGTGCTGTCTGTAATAGAAGCAGAAAACCACACTGTAATCTCTGTCTGATGGAAAGGCTGTATTCATTGTGGCGTGCGGCGTGAATATGTCTATGGACCATGTCTAATCTGGCCTCATAAACAATTCACGGTATAAAGGCACTCTTCTGAGTATAAATAGCTCATGAGTTACAGTGACATCCACGGCCGACAGCTGTGAGATTGAAGGTGTTTTCAAGGGATGCTTGAGTCATAAATAAAGATTCTGTCATCGTTTTCATGACTTCTGTTCTTTGGTGGAACACAAAATAAGAGCTTTTGGGCTTCGTTTATGATATGATTGTTTGGTTTTGAGCAGTATGAACATTCTGCTGAACGTCTCCTTTTGAGAAAATAAAAGTGAATGGTGACAGAATATTCATTTTTGGTTGAATTCAAGTTGTGAGCTGCAGCTTTTGAGATGCTAATTACAGTATTAATCCTATTTAAGGCAGATATGCTCACATCTTTGGCTTATGGCTAGTTGACGTGTCCTGTGGTGAGACATGCTATACTTTATCTAAAACTATTTCAACAGCATTTTGATCATTCTTCTTGCAATTATTATACATGTAGATTTTCTGACCTCATATTAATTGAAATATTTGTACTTTTAATTCATTTGTCACACTGCAGAACCCTTTCAAATGAGCTAGTGAGGACTGTTAGAAATGGAGGGAACATCAAAGAAATTGTAGATATATTATTCATATCAATATTATTTTGATTAATGCAAAACATAAGATAATACGATACGAATTCTTGTTTTTTTGAGAAATGTCATCAAAAGGAAGTGTTTATCCATAAAACGAGGCAAACATCTGTCAGTAGTCTCAGAAAAATCAACTTAATTCGTATTTTCCTCATAAACTCACTTAACTATGATCAGTTTCTCAGAAAATAAGACTTCTTGTCATTTTGCATCTCAAGTACATTATATCTTGATTTAAAAATATTGACATTTTTCTACTGGAAAACAAGACAAAAATACAAAACGATTGTGAATATGACTATTTTTTGCATGTGACATTATTGTGTTTACATATAATATTATAATATTAAATTGCATTTAAAACCAAAACCTTTACAAGAAAAAAAACAACATGGCATATAAAAAAATAAATTAATTAAAAGAATAGTAAACTAAGGGTTAAGGAAGGAAAAAAAATAAGAGAGGATAAGAGATATAGATATATATATATAATTTGCATACACACATACATATATATGTGTGTGTGGGTGTGTGTTTAATATAAATAAACATTTATCAAGACATTCTGATTAAAAAAAAATGTATGTCTGGTGCTGTACATCCCATATCCCAGCTGAACATTCAGAGTTATTGTAAGAAACTCAGCTTTGGCCATTATTTGTTGTGTATATACAGTCATCTTTTGAAATCACAATGACGTTGATCCGTGTATGAAAACGGGCACATGTTGTTCTTTGCGAATGGCAGGGCATTAACTCGCTGGTTGAGATTTACCAAGAATTCATGTAACACCTGTGCGAACCGTTAAGAGTTTCTACCGCAGAAAAAAAATGACGTTATTAGAAAGAAGATGAAGAAATCACAGCCTGTCATGGAAGAGAAAAAGATGCGACATACACTGCATCGTGACTCTAAAATCATGATATGAATGCACCGCAGGATCACTGATTATTGTTTAATATAGTAGACAGATTGACAGGCAGACACTCGTGACCCGTTCCACCTACTCAACACTCGTGTGTGTGTGTGTGTGTGTGTGTGTGTGTGTGGAAATATGGCAGCGGTAGCTTGTGTTTTTGGATCTGCGTGGTGTTTTATTGTCCTCCAGTGAGCCGTAATTCCCACCGGAGAGGTGAAAAACTCAAGTGCTCCCGTTAGCACACTCAAGCTGCCAGATCCCACCGTTAAACGCCTTTTTTTAAGTTGGCACGGGTTGCTGTTAACAAAAGCAGGTTAACACGTGAGAATATTAGCGTATCATGTAATTAGTTCAGAATTAGCAGCATTGCAATATTGAACAGTTTATTGAAACTGAATCATCTTTAAAGTAATAGTTCACCCGAAAATTGAAAATTTGCTGAAAATGTCCTCAACCTCAGACCATCCAAGATGTAGTTTGTTTCTTCATCAGATTTGGAGAAATGTATTATTCCATCACTTGCTCCCCAACCTCTCAATCCTCTGCAGTGAATGGGTGCCGTCAGAATGAGAGTCCAAACAGCTGATAAACACATCACAATAATCCACAAGTAATCCACACTTAACACATCAGTGAACATCTTGTGAAGCTGACATCTTTAAGTTCAAACTTCAGAGTCCATAATAATCCATAATAACACTTCCTCCAGTGAAAAAGCTTGTCTGAATCAGGAGAGAAATCTGCACAGATCAAGCACTGTTTACAAGCCAAAACAACATGTGGATCGATTATTATTATTTGTAGCTATAAAGATAAAAAAAAAAAAAGCATCTCGATGGATTTGTTTCTTACAAACACAGCTGTTGGCTTCACAAGATGTTAACTGATGGACTGGAGTGGTGTGGATTATTGTGATGTTTTTATCAGCTGTTTGGACTCTCATTCTGACGGCACCCATTCACTGCAGAGCATCCATTGGTGACGCAATGCTACAGTCTCCAACTTGATGAAGAAGCAAACTCACCTACATTTTGGATGGCCTGAGGGTGAGTAAATTGTCAGCAAATTTTCATTTTTCTTTTCATCCTTTAAATCTAATAGCATAATCTTGAGACACATGAACATGCAGAAGTAGCATGCTGGGCGCAAGTTGATTTGATTGAAAAGCCTCAGTGAATGCGTGTCATTATGCACCTCTGTATGCACCATCCAGATGTTTCTGTTCCCGGAGAGGCTTGCGGAGAATGGCGCTCCAGTAGAGAAGGTGTGAAAGCCCAATCTGTTCGTTAGGGTGGCTGAAAGCTCCAGACACGGATGTCTTTATTCAGAGAGAATATAATTATGGTTCACACGATCGTGCCTCAGGCAGGGAATTCAACTACGTGAAAATTGTGTCTTTTCATAGCTCACGCCACACACCCACAGACACACCGGCTTCCATCCGTGGCTGTTTCTGAACACCTGAACGCTCACTGAAATCAATCTCAAGTCATTGTCAATATGACCAGGAACATGCATTTAAAGTCTAATTTGATTTCATGTTGACCTGGCATTTCTAGATACATGAATGTTAAAGGCTAGTGAAGCATGTCGACACACTTCTGTCTTTTAGTAGTGTCATCTTCCTGAACAGAGACAAACGAACATGCTGAGCTTGATCCATCTTGTATTTGTGTTTAGGAATGATGATTAAAAGACAGCTTAGGCGTCCTCTGAGCGCCGGTTCATTTTTCATCCTGAGATTATATGACAAAACCACCTCAGTCTCCTTGAATGACCTGCCAAAATGTTTCCTTTGCCAGTTTCTTGAGTGTAAAATGAGAAAATTACTTTCCAAATATCCTTTTAGATACAGAAAAAAGCGCTAATAGGGCTGTGTAATGAAAATTTAGTGCGATTTTTGTTTTATTGTATCATTTTTATATTGTATAATTATTTTAAATTTATTACATTTAAAAAAGTGTTTTCTATGTACATATAGTAAAATTACATTTATTACTGGGATCAAAGCTGAATTTTCAGCATCATTACTCCATGATCTTTCAGAAATCATTCTAATATGCGGATTTATTATTACATTTCTGATTATCATCAATGTTGAAAACAGTTGTGCTGATTAATATTTTTGTGGAAACTGTGATACATTTTATTTTTACGGATTCTTTGATGAATAGAAAGTTCAAAAGAACAGCATTTATTTGAGACAGAAATCTTCCATAACATTATAAATGTCTTTGTCACTTTGATCAATTTAATGCGTCCTTACTGAATGAAAGCATTAGTTTCTAGTAGTGTATATTATGTTATATCACGGATATCAGATAAATCACCCAGCCCTAACACATTTTGACACGTTTTATTGATATTTGGCTGCGAGTTCCAGCTCGGTCCAAATGCGACTCTACTGTAGATCTGAAAATGAGACACATCGTGAGCTCACAGCGCTCTGGGATGATTGAGTCCCCATCTTGAGCAGTCGCTAGCACTTGGAGGCAAGCCTAGCCTGGCGTCACGGGCGGCATTCATCACGCACCAAGGTTAAACTGAACTGCAGTTTAGAAACTATAAGTACCGTCATCATGTCAATGTGATATTTCATACTTGCACCCAGAGGAAAGAACCATCACAAATGAGATCTGTCGTTGATTCTCCTAGACAGTAATATGCTTTTCTTTATCTTACTTAAGTCTCCTGCTTCTCTGATGTTTCTCCTGAGAAAAAGACCCCAGTGAGATCTATTCAGATTCATTTAAATGCACAGTACTCTTGACTTCTGAACAGGGATTTGAGGAGAACCATCCGAGACATGCAAGCTCACATTTGCTTGTTTTCATGTAGTTTTTCAGATTGAGTCGGAAGATGATTGTGTGTAGAGATGCAAGCGAATCTCCTCCAGACTGTGTGTGACTAAGGTTACATGTTTGTGGCTGACGCCACCTGTGCATTAGTCAGCTCTGACATCTCACGGATGCATGTGACAATCTGATAGTGGTACGATAAACAGGAACGATGTAAAATCATCAGGGGTCGACAGGAATCGAGTCGCAAGTAGATCTGATGTGAGATGCAAGCATATTTCTTTTCTCCGCGCCCGTGAAATTCACCTTTCCGTGGGCTCAGTCTCTCGCCGTGAGAGCCGTAATGCTGTAAACTCCAGCAAACCTTCATGAATCATTTCATTTACAGGCCCGGTAATCCGTTACAGTAATAACTTCATCTCGAAGGGCATCATCCTTTCGTATCTCACCGTTTGCTGGGATAAATAGGGATGCGCTGATGGTATTGCCATCTGGATCTCTGCAAAATACCTTTTCTTAAGCGCACAGAATTTCAGGGCTCACTGCAAATTTTGTCTTGTTTTCTGGTAAAAATATCTAAGCGTCCTTAATACAAGATACATATATTAGAGAAGCAAAATTGTTTGAAATAAAGACTTGCTTTAAGAGAATATATTTTGAATTAAGTTTATTTTTCCTACCTCAGTGACAAAATGCTTTTTCTTGTCAGTGAGGTTAGAAAAAATTAAATAAAAGTCCAATTTAGGTAGAAACTTCATTCAAGATATATATTCTAAAAGCAAGAAAGCAAGCATTTATTGTTTTACACAATTTTGTTTCTCAAGTAAATTCTTATTTTTATGGATTTGTAGATGTATTTTACTGGAAAACATTGGTAAAGACAAAAATGCTGCTTAAGCAAAATTATTATTACTTGTACATACAAGTAAAAGCATTTAGTCTACATAACTATTTATCCAATCTGCATTTTCAATTTTGTTTCTGAGTAAATTATTGTTTTTAAGAGTTTTTAGATGGTTTGTAAAGGAAAACATATTGGTAAAGACAAAAATACTGACTGAGAGATATTGTTATTATTATTAAAAATGTAAATGAAAATGATCTCTTTATTCTTTATTCATATTCTATTTATCCAATCTGTATTTTCAATTGTGCTTCTCAAGTAAATTATTGTTTTTAAGGATTTTTAAATGGTTTATTACCACTACTACTATTATTATTATTATTTTGCAATGCTGCCAGAAAATATTTTACACAATTTTGTTTCCCATTTTTAAGGATTTCTAGATGGTTTTTAATGGAAACCATATTGATAAAGACAGAGATAATAATAATTAGTATTATTATTGCTGTTATTATTACTTATATGCAGTTCTGCCATAAAACAATTTTATCAGGCAAAACATGAACAATGACCTTAAAGTGAAAGCATTTATTCGAACCATTTATCCATGCTATATTTTCTACCAAACAAAGAGACAGTGAAATATGGCATTGAAGACATGCTAAAGGGAGATTCGCTGTTTCCTTGAGCATCACTAAATTATCCTGCCAATGTGAAGCATAATGCAGCATCCTTCCAGAATTTATATACTGCTTTATGTGCAAATGTTTTTCTTTGTGTAGGATTTATCCAAGATATTAGTGAGATGGTTAGAGCATTAGAAGTAAATGTATGTGTAGAAATAGTAAAGAAGCCTTTATGGAAACATGTGAATGTGTTTAAACTAAGGGAAAGTTCACTCAAAAATGAACGTTCTGCCATCATTTACTCAGACCTATATGGGCATAAGAATGAGTAAATAATGACCAAATGTTTATTTTTGTTTGCAATAGTCAAACATGTCGTTTTAAGCCTTGAAGGTCATATGTGTGATAGGGGGTCCATTAACCTGTTTCTCACTGATGCTCTTTTTTTCTGTCTTCTTCCAACTGTTTTCCACTCATTTCTGGCTCGTTTCTTCTTGATTTGCATTTGGATCATTCTTCTTTTGTGTTTTCCAACTGATCGGACACTTTGGTTTTCTCTCACACACTCCTCTTCTCCCCGTTTCCCTCATACTTCTTCCCCTCCATGGTTCCCTCTTCCTCTCCAGCTGGGTTTGTGAAGTCGCCAATGTCAGAGATAAAGCTCACAGGAGACGCCTTTGAGCTGTACTGCGACGTGGTGGGTAACCCTGTGCCGGAGATCCAGTGGTGGTATGCCGATATTAACAGGGCGGACTCCTTCAAGCAGCTGTGGGACGGTGCCCGCAAGCGACGGGTGTCCATCAACACGGCGTACGGTGCCAACGGTGTGAGCGTGCTGGCCATCTCCCGCCTCACGCTGGAGGACGCCGGGATCTACGAGTGCCGGGCCAGCAATGACCCGCGCCGCAACGACCTTCGCCAAAACCCGGCCATCACCTGGATCCGAACGCAAGCCACCATATCCGTGCTGCAGAGTGAGTGCTCTATGTACTGTAGTAGCTAGTTGCTCAAGTGTTCCACTGCGTCCCCTGTGCACAAGCAGCTACGCACTAGGGCTGGGCGGCGTGGTTTTGATATTGCGTTTATACCTGATTTGATTTTAATGGGAGTGATTTAGTTTTTGACATGTCATTATGCATGCAGCTCTGATGATACTGAATACAGCTGATGTGCATCATGTGTGTTAGGGATGCACCGAATGTTCGGTAACCGAAATTATTTGGCCGAAAATAGCAAAAAAAGCTTTCGGTGTTCGGCCGAATAAGCGAAAAAGACAGAATAAACTGTACCGAACAATTATGTGATGCGATCAAATCGCAACCAGCATAGAGTGAGAGGCGCAATGCAATAAACATGTCAGCAGTGTGGAAGCATTTAAAATCTGTCAGAGAAAGACGAAAAAATCATTACAAGCACCGACAGCGAGAGACTGTTTAGGACTGCATCGCATGTCTTCGATGAGAAGAGGAAGGGGTGATTGTTGCTGGTTACTGTATGATGATTGAAATCGCGAAATGGCCTTAAACAATGTAGCGTCTGGACCACTCCAACACACAATATATATTTTGTTAGCTAGATTTAACAAATACGTTGTAAAACCCAGGGGACCGCAGAACAAGACCCTGGTTTCATGGTAACCCGATACATTTACAACCTTGGGGAATGCGAGCCGGGACTACTTAGCTGCATTCGCCAGAAACAAAGGGACACAAATGCACAGGAGAAATGGACTTTTCTACTAATTAATTCATAGGAAAACCTTCTTTGAATGAACACCCATTTTCTTCAGGCCATTGTGTATATTATTGCTGTGTTTTATTTAATCTGTTGTATTATAGACTATTTTATGCATGCTTATGATAGAACCACTAGTTAATGTAACCTCACCTATTTCATGTCTAGTAGCTATGAATTCGCCTTCTTATGATCGAAAAAAGTGTGTATATTATATGCTGATACATATGCAACATATTGATGTTCTAAGAATCGGTACTAATTTGTGCATCAACACTCCAGCGAATTACATATGCAAAATAACATGCTTACAGACAAAGAGTCATAAAAATCCCCAGTATTTCCAACCTCCCGCTTGGGATTTCAGCCTTCCTCATTGGACGAACCCATCTTGAGAGGCGTGAATCTCTGCAGGCTTTAAAAGGCCACACTCCATGTGACCCGCCCAGTCGGTGGTTCAGTGAGATGCTAAGATGAAGATGTGAGAAACGCTCCAGGATACCAAAGCTCGTGCCAGGCTCCGGCATAGTCCTTTTCATTCATCAAGTGATTATGACTCAAACTAGCTCTTTCTCATCAACCAACTTCAGCAAGATCATGGGGCCTTAAGATTGCATCAGGAATTTTTTTCAGACATACGCAAGTATCAAACGTAGTCGATTTAATTGATGCATTAAGTATCAGTTAAACCTTGTTACAAAGTTGTGTTTGAACTAAGAATCTGACGTTTTCCCTCAGGTTTTAGATCTGCTGAATATGCAAAATGGTTCCATAAATGTCATTCCTTATGTCTCTTTCTTTAGTGCTAAACTTTAACCCTTTCCTATACCAACTGTATGTGTGTGTATGTGTATGTTAGACTAGCTTAATGTGTTTATGTAGTATGTTAAACTAGTTTAACGGTTTATGTAGTTATAAAACCTTACTTGTATCACACTTGATGTGTTCATTGTTTACTGATAACCGGAGTCACTGATCATGCAGATTTACGTTACAAACTTATAGAATTGTACAGTAAGAAAGTTATTTCCTTTAACCAGGAAATTAACGTTCTTAGAATTGACAAGACGGTTGACCCTGAGTGGTCAGCTAAATATCTACAGTGGATCTAAAATATTAATAATTAATCATAATTAGTTATGGTTAATTATTCATATTTCCCATGAGCTGATTCGCTACAGATTGGTGGAGAGAATGCGGGCATGATAAAAAGAAAGTTATGAGTTTAAACACTGTCAAACTAAAAGTGTACGCGTGATAGTCCAGGTTAAAATAGGGATGCGCTTGAGATGCGCTGTTGTGTCCCTATTTCCTGGCTTGTTTAAATGCAGATAAAGTATGGGCTTGGTATGGTACCTCTATTATGTTTGGAAGAGTCTTTATGTATTTCATGATTAATGGCATCGGTGTAAGGTTAATCAGATTTTAGCAAAGAAACCCTAATTTCAGTATTAAAGCATAAATCTGTCTTGACAAAGCGTAAGTCTGAATCTCAGCTCAGCGGCATGTCCAAACTGTACCATAATGTAATATGCTTTAGTGAAGAAATCACAAAATTGCAGTAATGTTTAAATTGTTTCTTTGAAGAAGAAATCTCCGTACAGTTATATCAAGGTAGATGTGAGCGCTGCTCCCCTTTCTACAGCATAAAGGCCTTATAGTTTATAATTAGATTGAAGCAATTCATCTACACTTTGACTGTATATATATAAGCCGAGCAACCTGGTGGTCATTACTGTGTTTCACTCGCTGAGTGAAATTAAAGGTGTAATACTGTACTTTAGTACTCATATGTGAGGCAAACATAACTACATATATGTTTAAACCGGTTTTAACTTACAGTAAACCCGTTTTGTACTTCTTTAAACAAGTGCAAGAAGTTTATAGTTGCATTAGAGAAGCACTCACCGAAGTGCTTAGGTAATGCAACAAGTCTTGAAGGCTAAAAGCACCACGTTCTAAAACTATGACTGTTTAAAATAGACAGACATTAAACTGCGTTAATTACACTGGCATGCATTGTTTACCGTGACAACAACTTGTCACAGGAAATGCTAACTTCACATAGCACAACACGCCATGTTTGTAAACCAACCATTTGAAGCAGCTAAGCTAACAAGACTTAGCATAGTTTCATCTTAGGCTAAACTACCAAATAGCTTTAACAATTAGGGATTAACACTCTTTAATTGAAGCTCTTAAATACAACATGTGTGTGTGTGCAGTGTGAAGTAATTTGAAATTAACCTAATCCATGGTTTCTGATTTTTCACTTTCTTTTAATTTTTTTGTTCTTTTTCTATGTTTCCCAATCTTCAATTCATCTCAGCGAATTTAACTACCTAGATGTATCCTTCCTGAATGCTATTGCTTAGTTACTAGTTAATTAAATCCAAATTTAATTAAATCTTAACTGTCTATCGAGGAAAGACTCATTGAGGTATTAGGTGCTTTTAGTAACACACTAATCACAAGTGCCGCTATTTGTTCCTAATACCAGAATGATTACCTTGTTTTGTTAATAGCAGTCAGCTAATTTTAAATCCATTTACATGTTATGCCCCCTTGATGTTCTCTCTGAACCTCAAAAGGAACCAGAGACATTTTTATTTTTGATTTTTTTATTTTCAAAAATAATCAGCATAAGCTGAATAGAAATGCTCTCCTTTTCCTTCTGCTTTTCCCTTTTCTCCTTCATACATCAGAGATTAAGCTTGTTTGGGGAACAGTCAGCAAATTCTGAGTGATAATTTGACAATAATTTGACAGTAGTCTTAAATACTCAATCAAACCTGTTTACGTCCGTTTCAGCAAAAAATATGCTGACCCAAAACTATTTTAGCATTCACACTCTGTTTTGATCTTGTAGTAGTCTCTAGCCCTTACTCTCAACACCAGTGTGTCAAAACGTTGCAGATGCTCAGACTAACTGCCCAGAATGCAGACCAGAGAGGGCTGGCCAGGCGTCGTGAGGAACACCCCCTTTACCCAGGCCCGACGACCACCTACTGAGCCGAAAGCGGCTGGACGCGGAGAGGGGTGTGCCTCAGACTCAGGACTCGGGCGAGAGTTGTGGCTACAAAAGCTCGCCAAGGTCATCACCCTCCGAGGCCCACAACCTCATGGGTCTGAAACAGGAGGTAAATGATATCAAGCAACAGATCACAGCGGTAGCCACAAGGACCCCAGCAAAATGGAGTAACAGGAGGAAATCAATAGACTTCAAAAAGCTCTGACAGCTGCTGAACAGCAAGAGCACCTGGAAAAGGTAGCCAGAAAGGACCTGGAAAGGAAACACCCACACAAAATTACTATTAAAGCAGCAAATTCTGAGCTCTTAGACAAAGTTGCCAGAATTGAGACTCTGATCCAGCAGCTGAACAACACTCAAGACAAACTTGACATGGTCCAAAGAGAACTCAGGTACTCTTATAGGCTGCAAAAGGAAAACACAGTGGGAGAAACACCCTACTCCTGCATCCTCACTCAGCAGTACAAAACTCCCTCAGGTGCACGAAGCTACGAAAGGGGGAGCCCGCACTTTCTGCTTAACAACTCAGCAGACAAAACCATAATACCTCAAGCAACCACAGAGAGGAGGGGGTCCCTTCCAAGCATCCCTGCAGCAGCGCATGATGCGACCCCCCAGAAACTTTGACAAGCTAACCAGAAAACAATAGTTTCCTACTTTATGCAGTACGAGCAGTAATTTCGAACGGTGGCGTCGCTTTAAACATTGCTTGCAAGCAGACCCAAAAATCAATCTTATGTGTCTGTTTCATAAGTTAGTAACATCTTCTCCATGCGCATACCAGTTCCTGATCAAAACCAGATAAATTATAGTTTGAATGTGCCTTCCTACAAGCAGTAAGAAGTTTCAGTGCTATAATGTGTTTAAACCGTACAATAAGAAACTAACCTGATTTTATCGAAGAAGCAAAGAAATCCTAATTTCTGTGTTAGTAGAGCGTAGGTCTTTTTCCTGACGACGAAATCTCAAGATTAGCCGCTCATATAAATGGTACCAGAATAAATCGGTCTAATCTTGGGCGAAGAAATCCCCTTTTTAAGCACTGTGTAAGTGATCTGAGCGATACTCCTCATTTCACTGATTTAAGGCCTTAATATGTGTTATGTATCATTGTATTCATATCGACCACTCATGTGAAACATTTACGTAACTCTTATACATGCGCGCACCAGGTTCTGAATATAATCAGATAAAACTATAGCTTGAAGGTGCCTTCCTACAGGTATTAGAAAGTTTCAGTGCTATAATGTTTTTAAATGGTACGATAAGAAACTAACCTGATTTTAGCGAAGAATTCCTAATCTCTGTTGTTAGTGGAGCAGAAGTCTATTTTCTGACGACGAAATCTAAGGATTAGCAGCTCATATAAATGGTACCAGAATGAAGCGGTCTGATCTTGGGCGAAGAAATCCACTTTTTCAGCACTGTGTAGGTGATCTGAGCCATACTCCTCATTTCATTAATTTAAGGCCTTATATGTGTTACGTATCATTGTATTTCATTATGACTCGCTCATTTGAAACATTTACGTAAAATTAATGGTGTTATTCTAGCGTAGCTAACTACGAATCCACCATTGCCTGTGAAGTGAATGTGCTGTTTTCATTAATGAATGAATTTGTATGGGACATACATGAGTTTCCCATGCATGCTCACAGCAGGGCAAGTCTGCTCCACCTGCACCTGTTCTGAGCTTGCATTGGTCTCCTAGCAACAAGTGACCCCGGAAGTGTGAGCAGACTCTTCCGGTTAATTTGACAACAGCATTCACTTCACAGACCTGTGTGTCAACAAAGAATTTCGTGTAACTAACGCTAACTCTTAAGCAAAGCCCTTTACCTCAACTGCTAGATGTTAGCATCCGACTAACACTTAGATAGGCGTGTAAAGTGAAACTTTCTAACCACACCTCTCTCTCCCTCTATCTCTCCCTCTCTCTCTCCGTCTTCCTGGTGTCACTTCTGTTGATGCCTCAAGGTCCCTTGGGACCCACCACTAATGGGTTTACTTGTGTTATGTTTCTTTGTTTTGACTTTAGTCCACCTTCTTTAATTTGATGCATTTATTAATTTGTATTAGAGCAAATGTACCAATTCAGCGAAATTGTTTTGTATTAAATTTGAGATTAATTAAATCAATTTTTATATTTTTTTTTTATTCCATTTTTTTTTTTTTTTGTTTTTTTACTTTCCCCTTTTTATTTTCTACAGCTCTTAGGACCCCTTTTTTTTATTTATTTTAATTTTTGTTTGTTGTGTTTTACCTTATTTTAGTTATTTCACCAACACCATCGTCGTTTTTGGATAGGATTAAAGTAGTTCGAGCAACTGTTGTTTCCTTAACGAGTTATACAAGTTATTAGTAGCCTAATCCCTGTTCCCTCTCTACTTCTCCTCACGCCTCAGTGACAGGCCTAATACGTTGAAGGGCAGCTACCATTGCAACACAATGTAGGCGAACAGAAAACTAGAAACAATTCCCACTGTTTCTTTTCTTTTGACGAGGTGGTATTTGGGGGGTCCCTGCTAGTTTAGCTAACAGCGTAACCCTAGGGTTATGAAGTCTATTGCAGCACCACACAAGTTAAACCTGCTTAGCCATATCTCTTAGAAACAAAACTCAAATAGGTAAAAATGTTCCTTTTTTTTTGAGTTCATCTTATTTTATTTCAGTTTCGTCATAGTGACCAAACACGTGAACCATCAGTAGTATAGCCCGGACATCAGCTGACCCCTGCTTACGGCCCATCAACAAAGTTACTCAAACTCTCTCTTTGTGTTCACGAACACAAAAACATAGCACCCTACCTCACTAGCTGCCTCCCACCAGCTAGTCATACCTTACACGGCCTACACAGCCGTTCCCCTTAGAGATAGTTTAACACCTCTGTACGTACCTGCATTTGCCTTGTGTCTCTCTCTCTCTGGTGTTCCCACAAGTGTGCCAGTATGTCGCAGACAATCCACAGACATCCAGCCCTGCCAGCTCACCAAGACCACCTGGACACTCAGTAGAGCACAGTAATGGACATCATTCAGCTCAAAGCAGCCAACGACCTGCCATGGCAAAGAAAGGAACAGCGAGACTGCGACATAAGCAAACACTTGACCAGCATCATCCTCTCCTCGGCCCACACCCTCAAGGGCCTCAGACAGGAGGTATATGAGCTGAAAATGCAAGTCACAGAATTCTGCAGAGAAACTGACACCTGCTCAACGAGAGAAAACACAGAACAGATGCAAGGAACCTTACAGAATGGTGCAACAGAAGGAAATCACCAGTCTTCACAGAGGCTATAACAGCTGCTCAACACCAAGCGCCGCTGGAAAAAGCCATAACACAGGACTTGAAAAGAGAACTGTTTCACACAAAGACACTCTTAAAAACAACATATGTGGAACTAAAGGAGAAATACACCACATCTTAGGCCTTACAAGGCCACCTGCATACAGACAGAGCTGAGGTCCAAACCCTGACTCAGCAATTAGAAAGGAGCTTGACTTGGTTCAGAAAGAATTTAAACAGTCCTACCGACTGCGCATAGACTTAAGCAAAAGACAGCCGGCTGAATATCGGTCGCCAGCAGTGCAAGCCCTCCACGCCTGTGCACAGCTACGAAAAGGGGGAAAGGGAGCCAAAGCCTTCTGCTTGACACATCACAAGTCAGCTCCTGAAAACCTCTGCAGCTGCAACAAGAAAAAAAAAATTTTCAGGCGAACCGAAGCAAGGCAACGAGGTGAATTCAGTGTCACAAAAGAACTGAAATATGCTTGCAGACCACAAGGCGAAAAGATAGGGAAACACGAAACAGAACTTCCCCTGGCCAGCAGGCCCACTCCCTCAGCCAAGAGTTTGAACCTGCGCGGGGGGGGCGAGAGCCACTGTTCACACGTAACCAAGCAGCAGCCACAAGGGGGTGGGGCAAGCACCTTTCCAGAGGATCACTGCAGACAAACACACCGTGTGACCCCACAGACCCCAAACGAGCTGGCCAGAGACAATACATCTGGCAACCTAAATACTCTCAGAACCAGAGTCTGAACACGGACTGATCGCTGCCCCAGACACCAAGCAGGGCCGGCGTGAAAACTCCCCATGCTTACTACCACAGACTTTGACAAATTTACTCCAAAGCTCACGATTACCCTGCGATGGCGGAGGACACTAGCTGCAAGAAGGCACCTAGGCATTAGGGCCTGCGCACAATGCCTAATCAACAGCTGCGTAACCTGACACAGAAGGCCTTAACAAGCACAAGGCCTCCACTAAAGGTGTTTGTCAAACCCCACTGAGTCTGAACTTCACAACTCAGAATCCAAAGCGGGCACCAGAAGGCACCCAGCATTGCCACAATGCAAAACCCTTCTACAGAAAGCCCCTAGCCAGAAGAGGACAGAGTCATCACCATGGCAACAGACCCAGGTTCCAGACCAACCACTGGGAAAAGGCATCCTCATCCTGCAAACACCACGGTATGTCCAACAGCAGTCCACCACAACATCCTCCTCCACACAACGGAGGCTACACAGGGACAGCTGGACACGCATACTTCTGGGTTACAGGAGCTGCTGACACTAGCAAAAGAGCTCCTTGAACAAAACTCAACTAAGGAGTATTGAGAAGGACAAACCTCTGACTCCTTGCCTGCTGCAACACAGCATCAGGCCCCTCCAAGGGAGGAGCATCCCTTGAAACCGGTCGACACCCCCAGAAGCAGCCAGACAACGTTGGATTGAACAACAGGCCCACATGCCCAACAGCGAAACCTCTACCAACACAACTCAGGCAAGCTCAAGTCGGTGCCACCACAAGAGCCAAGTGACACCGCAAACATCGAATTTCTAGTGACGTTGAGCAAAGCAGAGAGCTCACAACCACCTGCCGCTTTCCTGCCATCATCACTAGGTCAGTCAGAAATTCTCTACACATGATAGAATCTCCATAACAGTTCCCGGCAATCCCTGGAACCACCTGCACTCTCACCAGTGAGAGTCTAACCCAGCTGTCCCACATCATGGGTACCACAGATAGCCTACTGGCTAACAACATCAACAAAAACATCCTACCCGGACTAACTCACTTCAGGATGAAAGGTGACACAGCCTCGACACCTGCTGAATAAGCTCGAGGACCCACACCTTGCTACAGCATCCACCACAGCACCACAACCACTTCTGGAGGCACCAACAGCCAAAGAGCCGCCTCTGGCTCCCAGCCGTGAGTGGCAGGTGTGTGTTCGATTGTTCTGCACCTTGACATCGCTCGTGGTTGTCTATTCTATGGACAACAACGTTCGAAAGGGGGGAATTTGTAGCGTCTGGACCACTCCAACACACAATATATATTTTGTTAGCTAGATTTCACAAATACTTTGTAACACCCCAGGACGCCAGAACAAGACCCTGGTTTCATGGTAACCGATACATTTACAACCTTGTGGAATATGAGCAGACTCTCAGCTGCATTCTCCAGAAACAAAGGGTACAAATGCACAGGAGAAATGGACTTTTCTACTAATTAATTCATAGGAAAACCTTCTTTGAATGAACACCCATTTTCTTCAGGCCATTGTGTATATTATTGCTGTGTTGTATTTAATCTGTTGTATTATAGACTATTTTTATTCATGCTTACGATAAACCACTCATTCATATAAGTAACTATTTCATGTCTAGTATCTATGAATTCGCCTTCTTATGATTGAAACAAGTGTGTATATTATATGCTGGTACCTATGCAACATATTGATGTTCTAAGAATCATTACTAATTTCTTCATCAACACTCAAGTGAATTACATATGCAAAATACCATGTTTACAGACAAAGAGTCATAAAAATCCCAGTATTTCCAACCTCCCGCTTGGGATTTCAGCCTTACTCATTGGACGAACCCATCTTGAGAGGCGTGAATCTCTGCAGGCTTTAAAAGGCCACACTCCATGTGACCCGCCCCTGTCGGTGGTTCAGTGAGATGCTAAGATGAAGATGTGAGAAACGCTCCAGGATACCAAAGCTCGTGCCAGGCTCCGGCCTAGTCCTTTTCATTCATCAAGTGATTCTGACTCAAACTAACTCTTTCTCATCAACCAACTTCAGCAAGATCTTGGGGCTTAAGATTGCATCAGGAATCTTTTTCAGACATACGCAAGTATCAAACTTAGTCGATTTAATTGATGCATTAAGTATCAGTTACACCTTTTTACAAGGTTTGTTTGAACTAAGAATCTGACATTTTCCCTCAGGCTTAGATCGGCTGAATATTCAAAATGGTTCCATAAATGTCATTCCATATGTCTCTTTCTTTAGTGCTAAACTTTAACCTTTTCCTATACCAACTGTATGTGTGCGTGTATGTGTATGTTAGACCAGCTTAAGTGTTTATGTAGTATGTTAGACTAGTTTAGTGTTTATGTAGTTAATAAAACCTTAATTGTATCACACTTGACGTTGTTCATTATTTGCTCATAACTGGAGTCACTTAATCATGCAGATTTACGTTACAAACTTATAGAATTGTACAGTAAGAAAGTTATTACCCTTAACCAGGAAATTAACATTCTTAGAATTTACAAGACAGTTGACCCTGAGTGGTCAGCTAAATATCTCCAGTGGATCTAAAATATGAATAGTTAAATATAACTAGTTATGGTTAATTATTCAAATTTCCCATGAGCTGATTCGCTACATAAATAAGAAACTGCAGAACGTCATGTTTTCTAATACACGCACGCATTGCATTCTGACAGCGCTGCATGAACTTGCGGTGCTATCTGCTCGTTAGCCAAGGTTCAAAGTCCAAACCGCGAGGGAAATCTGAGCTGTAACAGTGTACTCAGTTGCTCAGTCACATTTTTATGATTTTTTTTGCTGTTGTCTTCCTGCGCGTTTCCGCCAGAATAAAAGTTGAGAAAACGTAATAACTCCATAAACAATCATAAATGTTATTGTAATTTTACTGTTATTCTGTAAAATAAAATAAAAAGTAAGACAATAATAATTATAATAATAATTACAACAGCTCTATTAATACATTTATTTTAATTATGTTGTTTTTTTTTTAAAAAAAACAAAATTTCACACATAGTGTTCAAATTGGGATCTGTAATAATATATTCTAATGTTTTAAAAGAAGGTTCTTCTGCTCAGCAAGGCTGCTTTTAATTGTACAGTTAAAAAATACATGCCTGATTCAAGAAGGGGGTCTGGTGGCCAAAAAAATTATTTTACTAACTTATTAATTTTAAGTTAAATTGTGCTTTAATGTCTGCTAGAATGTTAACAAATGTTCAGTGTTAAATACTTTTAAATTGTTGTTTTGTAATAGATTGTTTCTTTGAAAAGCAAGACAAAACAGTAAAAAGCACATTTTGGCTATTTAATTTGTGAGTGGTGAAAAAAATTGACAAAATACATGGGGGGAAAAGAAACCTCAAAACCTTGTTCGGTATTCGGCCCAGTAATTCATTTTGTTCGGTTTCGGCTTCGGCTTCGGCTAAGAATTTTCATTTCGGTACATCCCTAATGTGTGTGCATCATTCTGAAATGAACTGAGAATGCATTTAAAATCCCATTCAATTTCGGAATTAGAATCGAGGAACTGGAACTGGAATTGCATTTGGACAAGAATAGAATTTTTGGACTGCACAAGGGTTACACTGTGGTCCTTAGAGGACAAAAACGTCTGTCAAAAAAATGGTCATAAAATATTATATATTCATATTTTGTCTGCTTACATTGACACTGACATGAAATTGGCATTTTTTGTAGCTAGTGTAAAATCGATTTCTCAAAGAAAATAAGGGTGACATATTAAAATTCCATTATTATTAGTCTTTTTTTTTTGGTGTAAATTTATGCTTTTTGCATTAACATCTGAAACGATAAAAAAAGACAAAGGTCACACAAGGGTTAAAAAAAAGTCTTGATGTTTGAAGGTTAATTTCCCAGAATGCATCACTTACATTGCATTTCTTTATTTGTAAAATCCTCTTCTTGTCATTCCAATTCAAATTCTGGAATGCTGGGGTCAGTTCAATTCGAATTCACACTCACGAATGGAAATGAATTACCATAGCAATCAATGAATTCTGAATTTTGCACAACCCTGGTGTATTTCGACTGTTTTATGATTTCAAACGTAGCACATCTGCTCATATTTAGAGTGCATTTCTGTTTTACGATATTTACATATTCGTTTGCTATGAATATAATCTGATGTTATGGTTTGCATCTATATAAAAACAGTAAAGAATCAAATGAGATGAAGCAACTTTCATTAGTAAAGTATTTAAATCACCGGATTATCCCAAAATAGATATTACCGCATGATTATGCAATACATAAAGCATATTCAGAGGGAATTTGCGGCAAAAATAACTAAATAATGTTTTCTGCTATAAAAAAAGTCTTCTTTATGCAGCCCAGCCCTACTACAAACAAAACAAACCCCCTTAGTTGTTTTTTTTAAAAATTGGGACAGCATTGTATTGATTCCTCTTGTATTTTTATTATGGCTTGACCTTGGTGTGTCCAAATGTCCCCCTTTCCTTCAAGCAGACTTTGAGGATTCCCACTGAATTCAATAGTCATTCAGCCCCTTTCCTCTCCTAATGCCCTTGAGCCTCTTGTTGTGGATGACCACAAACCCAGACAAATCCCTGCTCTCTGTCTGCCTCTCCTCCTCCTCCTCACTCCTTCCTCCCTCACCCTACATGCCGTCCATCCTGGCTGTTTCTGTGTTGCTTGGGTTCTTTATTTTCATTTCATACTGACATGATTTACTCAGGAATCTTTTGCCTGTTTGTTTTTCAGTTTTGCGTTGCGTGGGTTGTTTTATTTACTTCAAACCCGACATTGTGTGCCCTGTGCAGAGCGTAAAGCCTAACGGCGCTTTGAAGTCATGCCGTGTTTTATCTGTGCATTTTGTCCTTGGAAAAGGGTGGATGGGACCAGGAAGAAGACACAAGGAAACGGTCAGTCATATACTGTCAATCGCCTTATCTCAGTATCTCAAAAAAAAAAAAAAAAATCGTAATCTTATCTCTGGTGTAAAACTGACCCGTGTGCGTCCACAGCTGGAGAATGACCTTGTGCCTTCTTTGCATTTACTGTTTGCCTGTGATTCAGTAATGACATGATATTCCTCCCGCTCTGATCCCCAAACATAAACCAATCAGTCGGGTCTGATTCATTTATGTGTGCTTAACTGAAGTTCAGGGATTACTGTCCATCAAGGGCTTGCTAAATTAAGACAAACATCTTTCTGTGTCAAATAACATGATATCATATTCTGTCATTACTGAAATTCAGTTTTGTCATATTATATCCATGTGATATGGCCTCATCACATGCATATAACAGGCTATGCATGCCGAAGCGTATAGTTTGTCAACAGGACAATGTCCAGATTGATGGTGGTCTTGTCGAGCTTCTCGTGTGCTGAGGCTGTAGACTGTAGTGAAAACCTCCCAATCCTGCAAAGCTCATTTTAATATTTATTAGGGATGCACCGATTTATCGGCAATTATCTGTTTAAAAACAGCCGATGATCAGAGCTGATTCTGTCCTGTCAATCAAAAGCTCTCAAATTGTCCATTTTATCACAAAAAAATGTAAGAGTCTCTTCTACTTTATTACTAGTTATAGCATGAAATTAACATACAAGAGCATCAGAAGGTGTTGAAAGATACAGTACAACTTACTAAAATGAATCAGATCTCATGTAATCGCTCAGACAGAGTTTCAGCCATGGAAAGATGCCAATTGCTTATGAACGATATGTCACTTAATGCATTCACCTCAGGAAAGATATCCAGTGTTCACAGTTGGTTAATGAGCTATAAAAACAACAGAGAGGAGATTATTTACTGTTAATTATATACAGTATGTATGTTCGAATAAATCTTTTTATGAAATTGAGTTGAGTACAAACATTTCAGTTTTTGAGTGTGATTATTATATCCAATGTTGGATAAGTAATTACTAGTTACTAATTAGATCTTCAACAGTGTAATTAAATTACTCTCTCCAATAAGTGTTGCATTACTTCTTACTAATTACTTTTTAAATCCCATGCCAACCTCAGCCAGTTGAACAATGCAAGGATTTAAATTACAGAAGAATTAAGAGTAATCCCTTACTTTACTTTTTCTGTAAATAATTACAGTAATTAATTATTTAGTAATTCAGTACATCCAACACTGACTATATCTGATAATAAATTGCATTTGGATGTAATAGTTTGAGCTCTGCTGTTAATTTTAACCTTTAAGATTATAATAATGTACCAAAATGAGAGAGATCACTGTACTGTTTACGGCATTAGTTGGAAGAGTTTTAATTTTTTTTTCTTAAAGGGATAGTCCACCCTAAAATGAAAGATCTATCATCATTTACTCACTTGTTCCAAATCTGTATGAATTTCTTTTCTTCTGTTTTGAAGAATGTTGGTTACCAAACAGCTGATGGTAGCCATTAACTTCCATAGTATGAAAAAAACCCCAGCAACTACTAGTTTGGTTACCAACATTCTTCAAAATATCTTCTTTTATGTTCAACAGAAGAAAGAAACTCATACAGGTCTGGAACAACATGAGGGTGAGTAAATGATGACAGAATTGTCTTTTTTGGGTGGACTGTTCCTTTAAGAAAGGGATATTGATATCGGCAGATGTCTTTCTGAATAATCGGTTCTTGGTATTGGCAGAGAAATTTAGTATCGGTGCATCACTAATATTTATATTTTCACCCCAAACTTCTCTTCACAGTTTTCCTTGCCAAACTCCTCATCGGTGACTGATGATTGTGAGCAGGACCGATTGATTGACCATTAAACTCTCTCCTCTTAGCAGGTGACCTCCAGATGACCTTCGGCAGGATCTCCAGACGTTCTCCTAGCCGTCCAGACAGATAGTGTGTAGGTGAGGGTAAGCAATCTGACGCCAGCCAAGAGAGAAAGAGAGAGAGTACTAACAATAACGTTCCCCTCGGCTAAACCAAACTGCTGATGAAGGTGTAAGGAATGCTAATTGGAGGATGATCCCGAGCCCCTCCCAGCGGAGCAGGAATAATATCTGGAGGTTTACTGTACAAACCAATCACAGGGTGATTATGCCTCGCCCTGCTTTTTCCAACTGTGTGCTGCGGTTGCTACGGTAGAGATTCACACACCCGGACGCTTCGCTCAGTGATTAAAGTCTGTGCGTTTAAATTAAAGGCTTATTAAATGAGGATAAAAAGTAGTGATGTTTTGTTATTTGAGCCCGTAGTAGTCCCAGAAACAATCTGCAGACTTGTCGTGCTTCCGTCCTAATTTTGAGGGAAAATCTATGGAATGTATTTGAATATTTAAACAGTTAATATGATAAATGGAGAAAAATTCACTCCAAAAAGTATTTAGACATAAATTTAAGAATTTGAATTGCATATAAAATGTCCATCCTTTTGGATTATACAGTTTAAACATAAACAGGTCAGATTTCTGTAGTACTAATAAACTGTTTTAAATACACAATAACCAGCTTTATATGTTTATCAATAAATTCAATTGGATTCAAACTCACACATTTTAACTAATTGAATATTAGTAGTTGCTCCACAGCTAGTCATATTTGTAAATTAATACATTTAATTCTTTTTAAACAGATGCTATTTGAATATATAATTATTTAAATAAAATCAAATTGATTCAAATAGTTAATATTAAACTATGCCATGATTTTTTGAATGGAGAAACCTGTATGACTGATACCTTAAATTCAATGTATTAGTTTATTTTAAAACAAACTAATAATGTTTACGTTAAAACGTGTAATCAATGCATAAATAAAATAATTATTAAATAAGTTTTTGTTAGTGTTTTATTGATAGCTAACAGCATCATTGGCCGTAATATTTCATAAATTGACGTGTAGAACTTGCATGACAGGCATTTGCAGATTTTTTTATTTTTATTTTATTTTGACTGTCCTTTAGACAATAAATGATTGAAACAGTAAAACATAACTACTGGATATACATTTTGGCCACTGATATATGCCATAAAATGCCAAGAGAAAATAAGCTAAACAGAACTGTTATTCGAAACTTTGCAGCTTGCACATGAAATGATCCAAGTTGAACTGGATTTAATGGAAACTCTGGAAGATGGATGATTTTGCTGTAAAAGCGTCCTCGTGTACAATTGATGAGGCTCATAATGGTGGTCCGAACAAAACTGCATGTTCACTTTTGATTCTTGATTGTCTGCAGGTGCAAATTCAGTGACTATTTTATGAAATGTGTCACAATAGAAGAAATTGCAAGCCATTTTTGTCCCATTTCAGGCAAGTATGGAGGTGTATATGCTCTTAAAGGGATAATTCACCCAAAAATGAAAAATCATCATTCATGTGTCTTTTCAAACCTGAATGACTTCTGTGGAAATCAAATTGATTTAAAGACGAATGTCCAATCTTTTCTAGTCCACGGCTGTTCTCACATGCTGTGGCTTTAAATATAGATTTTTGTGGACTTTCATGATGTTTTCTGGTGTTTTGGAGCTTGGTGGTCGCTGCTTCCTCTCCAATTGCATTGTATGAAAAAAAGCAGCTCACTGCAAACATCTTGTTTCACAGGAGAAAGAAAGCTTTGAAATGACGTGAAGGTGAATAAATGATGACAGGATCTGTATCTTTGGGTGAATTTTCTTTTTAAGCATCAAGATAATCTATAAATGGACATGTTAAACTTCCTATTGCCAAAACTAAATTAATGGTGTCTCCATTCCCCACACAGGAACGCACGCATTCAGGAAGGTCTGAAGGAAACATGAATGTCCATTAAGCACATAATGTTTTATTCACTAATTGTCCAGGACTTTGTCTTCATTTCAGAGCCACGAATCAATGCTTCCGATCAGGAGATTTTGCAGCCTAAAAGTGGGCAGGAGTTGCCTATCACCCTTCAGTGTAACCTCACTAACTCACACAGCACCCACCGGGAGACCTTCTGGATGAAGAACGGACAGGAGATTTCCAAAACAAGGACAGAGCACAAACACACCGAGTTCAAGTGAGATTTCAACGTGAAACCAGTTTATTGGTGCTTATCATTGATGTTAAAGAAATTATTTTTCTTTTTTTTTCTCTGTGACATGCTGTCTGTTACCACAGATTAATCATTTCAACTCGTCCCTCATATTATAAAATCGAGCAGGAACCATGTTGATAGATTAAGAAAGCCCAGTATCTCAGCAGGCAGCACTGCAAATAAATGTTTAATATATGTATTCTGTATTCCAGGCCTGCTAGTCTGACAGGTGGATAGATCTCATGAAAATGTCATATTTCACTCCAAAATCAAATAGAAAGCACAATAAATTATATGTTACTTGCAGTACATCTTAATGCTTAAATTTTTTTTTTTTTTCTGTAAACTTACTGTTATTTCCAGTTATTCTGATTCTGAGCACCACTCTCAAAAAAACTAATATTAATATATATATCTATTAGTGGTGTGTTTATTTATTTATTATTGTATTTTATTATATGTTTTAATTCCCTAAATATATTAATAAATAGTATTCGATAGATATTAATGTTTTTATTCGATTATACATACTAATATATCTAATATATATAACATAATTATTTTTTATTTTTTACAGGAAAGTAATGAAAATCATGGCACGAAAAATTAAAATATCAAAATGCAAAAATCTGTCGTTCTTAAACCAGACTTAATTTACATTTAATCAAAACATCATATATATGTTTAATTATTTGGATTTGAGAATCTGATTTCTCAACATCTGTTATTTATTTCTTTGACTTTGGGGTGAGATTTCAGAAGAAGCTTTGTTTTAAACTGTATTTCAGGTACCTGTGAAGTCTGTAATATGGAGCTCTTCTGAGATGAGGATTTTAGTGTAGCAATCGCAGGAATCTCTGAGGACAATCAGGATGCTCAAGCACAAAATCTCTTTAGTAAGACGTCTGATCAGAGCGAGACCCCCCACCAGAGCTTTCAGAAAGTCTCGTCAGCCGGCCGAGAGTGATGTGGCGCAGGGCGATCTGCTGTCAGACTGCATGTCACAGGCTCCGCAGAGACGCTTGCACTCAGAACAGACAGCTCTAGCTCTGCGTAATCAAGCTCCTAAAGCACATCTCCACACAGCCTGAAAAATGCTTTCTCAAAATGTTGTCATAATAGGTTTCTCTGTCTGATGATTAATAATGTAGTGTTTTTTCGATGATTAATATCAGCTCTTAAAGCAAAGGCTCACACAAAAATGCTTTCATGTCATTCCAAACCTTATTTTTCATTTGCTCTTTGCTTCACAGGTTTCACAGGTTTATAGTGAAAACATTTAAACTCAAAAAAGATGTATATAAGAACTATAAGAGACGTATATTATATGTTAAGCCCTCTGAAGTCATATGAAATATTTGATAAGACAGAAACTGAAGTAATTATTTGCTGAAAATATATATATTCAGAATTAGTGGCGCTTTGTAGCCCTTTTTTATATGAATGAAATTAAGATTTCTATGGAAGCTTGTTTCTACCATGGGATAAAAAAATGAAAACGGTAATCGCAGCTTTTTAATCTCAAAATTCTGAAATTTTGAGTTTATCTTATCTGAATTTTTTCTTGCAAGTTTGAGAAAAAAAATCTGAATTGCAAGATATAAATGCAGATTTGGAAGATTGCAATTGTGAAAAAAAAGTACTGTGAGATAAAATGTCGCAATTTTTTTTTTCCCCCGTGACAAAAAATAAAAATTAGAACTGCACAGAATTGTGAGAAATTCTGAATTCTGAATTTATATCTTGCAATTCTGGAAAAAAAAGTTGTGAGAAACTCAGAACTGCCAGAAAAAAAGTGAGATGTGAGATAAAAAGTGAGATATGTGAGAAGTTGCAATCGTTTTTACATTTTATGATGGAAACAAAGTCAGAACGGCAAGACTTGAAATGCAAGAAAGAAAGTCAGAATTCTGTGAACCTTGTTTCTGGTCCTGCATTTACTGTAACAGTAGAGCATGATGCTTGCAACACCAGGGTCATGGGTTTGATTCCCACGGAATGCATGCATTGATGTAAACCTTGAATGCAATGTAAAGGTATCTGCCAAATGACATAAATGTAAATGTTCCTCACACAAAGATGCTGTATGGCTTCAGGAGACTTGAAATATTGTGCAAGCAATATAAGCTTATATGGGAGATTTGGATTGTTTCGCTGAATAAATATAACAGCATACAGGTTTGCAGTGACATGAGGGGGAGAAAACATGGCATTTTTTTGTGAAGATGTTCTAGTTTTGAGCTGGCAGTGATTTGTGTTTCTTGTTTTGTAGGTTAAGTAAACCGAGGACAGACGATTCGGGTGAATACATGTGCGTCTACACCTTTAAGTCTGCTCCCAATGCCAACGCTTCCATTGAGGTCAAAGGTAGGAAATCCTTTCACAAAAATCATTAACATACTGTTAACACCATCCAAACGCTGTTGCCATCCAGTAGAGACCTAACCCGTGTTATAATTAGGTATTGTTTGGAGTGTAATTAGCCTCTCTTCAGCTTAAAATAAACTCAGTGGAGAGCAGCAGTTTGCCGGAGTGAATCCAGACAGTCACGTCCTGAAGTCTCACTGTGGCTGAAGACGGCGATTGCGTCTCGTTAGCGTTTGTCCGCGCGGTGGGTGGCGTAGTGACACCCGGATAGCTGCTGTCACTCATAATCAGGCCAGCCATCCGGCCTGGACTTCATAACGACTCACGACGTGCTGCGACTGGATATTTCAGACGCTAAATGAAAAGCACTCAAAAGTGGAAGGGAAAAAAATGAGACGAATGACAATCTTTTACAGTTTTTTAATTTTTACTTTTTTTGTGTATGTGTTTCTCATTAGATTCTAATTACTGTAATACAGTATCATTTCATATGAAATTATTGTATTACATTTCATATATTATAATTCACATGATTTTAACATATACATTTTTATTTTATTTTAAATAAAATAAGCATAAATTAGTACATGTCAAATATACCTTATTTTTGCATATTACAATTTATTTGCAGTTGATTTATTAATTATAAATTAATTTGTATGTATATGTATAATTTATATGTATATATAACGTATGTTTATTTATGATATTACAGTAAAAACTGTATGTAAATAAATTATGCACCTGACAAGCAATATCCATTCGTTTTTGAATATTGCAAAAATATTAAATTAACTATTTTATTTATGTAATGTAATTTAAATAAGCATAATTAGTAGAAATACTATTACAAAATATATTTAATCAATTTATTTAATTAGTTATTTCTTACAGTAATAAATTCTATTTTAATCATCATTTTAATACCTTATTACATACATTTAATACATACATTTTGATTCATTTTAATTTAATTAAGCATAGACTAGTATTTGGCAAATAGACATACCATTTTTGCATATTACAATTGTATTTATTTATATTACTTTATTTTATTGAAGTAAAAAACACTCTAATACCATGATTTTAACATTTTAATTGAATAATTCTTACATATTTTTATTTAAATAAGCATAAATTAGTACATGACAAATAAATATAGTATTGTTTCGTTGTTATTGTTGTCGTTTTGCATATTAAATAAATTATATTTTTAAAATATTTTTTTGGTGAAATATGATCCAGGCATGTCCTTGACTCGTTTTGAGGTTATTAGCTTGTTTTCTGGACAGTGGGAGCTACAGATGACATAAATAATGTTTGTATGTATATGAAGTGGATTGTGATCTCCACTAAAACAGTGGCAGCGTCGCTCGCAGCCACAAAACCCCCGAGACTCGACACAGTCTGAGCTTGCCTGCGTGTTCCTCGCAGTTAAGCCAATTTGTTTTGACACGGCCGTCAGATGCACTGAGCATGCCCGGACCGTTATGTCAAGGCTCTCTTTAAGCTTTGCCTGGTTACATAACGCGCTGATGTCGCTGTCCGCTTTGGCCGGGCTTTTCTGCCCCGAGTCTGTGAGATGACAGCATTCAGCTCCCATGTGCCACAAGCTCCATTCTGCTGCTAGAAACACGCGATGAGGAAGTGCAGCCCTCATCCTGACGTATTGTTCCTGTCCTGTTTCTATCTCTTTACATGCACAACTGGGGCCACAAGATGCCTTATGAGCTTATTCTTATCAGTCTTGTTCAGGAATAAACGTGCAAGTATTTTGGTGGATATTTTTTTATGTCTAATCATTTCACAAAGACCAGGTGTCTCATTTATAAAACTCTCCGTAGATTTCATCCTAAAAGTGTACGCACAAAAGCTAGTTACGCCAGAACCTGCGCAAAAATCCTTTTATAAATCCCAGTCAGAGAAAGATTGTGCGTATGTGCATTTACACCCCGTCTCCTCCCCGAAATCACCATATATGGAGATTACAACGCCTAGTTTTACTATGCATGACCTCATCTGCATATCATTTCCATGCATATTCCCATCCACGTGACACCATGTTTAACGCAGTTAAGGGTACAAAACATTACGGAAATATGAGATATGGACTATAATGCCATTTGTGCCATACATTTCATTTTTATTTTCTAAAAAAATCATCCCGTGTCCTTGTTTATGTTTTAGAATATAAGATAAAATTACAAACCAAAAATCAAACTCTTTAAAATATTTACAAAAATATTTTTAGAATAGAGTTGAATCTCAGTCTTCATAAATTAACAAACCTGGCCAAAATCTATCCTATTTCAATTGTTTTAAACAATTCAAATCAAACTAAATTTATGCAGTTTTGCTGATAAGGTTAATATATTTTAGCTATTATTTTTTGTGGAAACAGATAGGCCTATTTATTGCAGTGTTAAATTGTCTGGCTCGGAACGTCACTAACAAAGTATTTTAAAAAGCAAACGTATAAATCTTACATTTTCTTCCAAGTTTGTATCCCTTCAAATACAGCGGACTCTCATAATGTTGTAGAGATGACTTCACACGACATCAACACCTCAGCGCAGCTGCGGTTGTATAGTACGATATTATCATTGGACCTATTCAAACTGGATATGACCGTTCTCGACCACCCCCTGAAATCCAGCAGTGTCCGCCATAATATCGAAGTGTGCATCATTGATCATTGTTCTCGCTAAAAATATTTTCTCATAACATGAGATGTGCAGTTTAGTTTAAAGATGAATTATTGTGCACCTGGATATAGCACTCCTCGCTGTCAATAAAAGAGGAAAAGTGATTAAGCGCATTTACTACAAATATGTCTAAATTCACATAAATTTGGTTTAAGTTCTGTGTAATGACTTTATGTAATTTCAGTCCTTATCTCCATATGAGAGTGGAATATTTAATGTAAATGTATATATCGACATGAAAACAGAGCTTAAAATAATTGTTTTTACTTCATTCATTTTCTCACTCAAGGAAAAAGCGTTCGTACGCATGGGTCAGAGTTTGCGTGCAGGTGCGTCAAGTTTGTTTTTATAAATCCAGAATTTTGCGCAGGAAGTAGTGTACGCCTCTTTCAGGGCTGTTTCTGTGCGTACGCAACGGTTATAAATGAGGCCCCAGGTCACGTTTGACCACAATTAACAAATTACATTAACAATTAAATATTTCTTTATTTAAATCACAATTAAATATTTCTTTATTTTATTTTATTTATTTTGCAAAAAGAAAAGACACCTTTTTTAGACTATTAAAATTAGTATTAATTTTATTTTGCCGCAAATGTAATTCTCATTGATTTTCTTTACGAAGTATTTTTTAATCATCAGTACATCAACTACTATAGTATACATAGTTTTATGTACAATTTCTATACATTTAATAATGTATGATTTTTTTTTCTTTAGGACACGAATATTAATGAGATTTCTGAATTAATATTAACAGGGAAAATATTGTGTATTAGCAATTACATCTAGAAAGTATATTTTGACAATTCTTGTTTGTTGTTTTTTTTTTTTTGCAAAGAGATGACACCTTTATTAGGACTTTATAAATGTGTTTTCTCCATTTTCCTCGGAAACCAAGTGATGGGTCTCATAGAAACAGATAGAGGAGCGGTGGGATTAATTACCTTATTCATTTTCACTTAAAAACAAAATTTATTACGGTTTTTTAACGATCAAATACGAATATAATATACTAATTATATATCAATATTTTTGTCGCGTCTATCATATATATAAATATATATAGATTATGAATTGATTATAATATATTAGACGTTCCATTTGTGTTTTTTTTTTTCTTTCGACACATAAATGAGATTTCCTGCATTCAGATTTTTTATAAATAACAATTTAATATAGAATTTACAACAAGAACTAATCAGATGTTTTGCATTAAGGTAATTCAAATTTAAATGTGTTTAATAGTCATGAAAAAAAAGAAGTAAAAATAGGATTCATTTTCTTTAAACAAAATATGTGTTATTGGTTTCTTTGATTTTGTGCTGAAATATGACCTGCACATGATCTGAGATTCACCCGACACTAAAAAAAAGAGTCCTGAAGCCCAGTGACATGAGCCAAAAATATCCCGTCTTGGATATCAGATGAATATGAGGTTCTGTCGTCCTGCGGGAGTCGTTCAGGTTGAATGTGGCCCATCATGCAGTCTGTCTGTTCACCCCCAACTGCTCCAGTCTTTGGCACCTTCTCTCTCTCTCTCTCTCTGGTTTTGCACTCTGAGGCAACAGATGGAGGTTTGCGCGGTGGGTTGGGTTGGGATTAAGGCTCTGGATTCACTCCCAGTGTTTCTAATGGCAGGAGTTTACTGTCCACTATCGTAATCTGCTTTGTGCATGCATGTTTCAAGCTCTGCACTCCCAAGTCTTTTTAAACAGCAATATACTGTGATGTTTGTGCACAGTAATCACAGATCGCACTTCCATACCGTGGCATAATCGAATTAAATCACGTCAGGTGCGGTAAACCCCGGCCTGTACCTTTACGTGTGTTTACATTTAGTAAGGCATTATCAAGGAAGGATGTCGGTGCGCCATCTGTCGTGCGCGTGAGTCATTTTTACTCCATACATTGGCCCTGCATGAATTCCTGTCTTGATTGTGCTGTATATATTCCATCTGTCGCAGATTGCATTGGGCTTGGGTTACACAAGCTACTTCCTTTCATGGCAAACGAGAAGCCCTACAAATATAGCAGCATAGAGGAGCTATCGGTATCCCGACACCGTTAGCGATCTCTGCCCGGCATTGATCACACATTTTCGCTGGCGATCAGGATTTGAAAGTGTGCCAGACGATGGGGTGGAAAGAAGGGCGAAAGAGCCAAAGATTCACAAACGGCTCAGAGACGTTGTGAGAGAGAGCGAGGAGAATGCTGAGCTCACTGTCGCTTCTCAAAATGTAATGTCTTATTTTGGATCATATTTCACCACAAGAAATCTAATTAACAAAAATTAGCTATATTTCATGTTCATAATTATATATATATATAGATTAAATGGAAATTATTCAGTTATACATTATATAAGTTATACATACACTGTTTTTACAATCAAATACTAATATATACTACATTTATTACATACATTACAGTATAATAAATGATGTTGTGATTGGAAGGCCGATTTATTGTGTCTCAGAGACACTGTGAGTGCGTATAATGCCGAGCTAAGCTCCCCATCGCTTTTCTGCCCGTGACACACACACACACACACACACACACACACTATCCTCAGAAGGCACGTGTGCACCATAATTAGAGCTGGTGATGTCAGCCAAGTTCGAAGGCACGTGTGCACCATAATTAGAGCTGGTGATGTCAGCCAAGTTCCAATCCACGCCTTCTCCATCCTACACGTTCACGCTCTGAGATTCGTTTCATCCTGCTTAATTGCACGGAGGGAATTACGGCAATTTCGGAGATTAGCGGCGGCTGCAGAAGGTGCAGCGTGTTAAAACGAGTGAGGCGGAAGGGGGGGGGTTACGATCGTATGCAGTCACAAACCCCGGGCCGCGGGGTTTGTGACATTGAGCTGTGTATTATCCAGTGAAGGGGAATGATGGTGACTCAGCACATCACAGAGGGGAAGCCTGAACTACCGCGCCCGCGGAGGGTTGCTTTTAATTAAGTCTGCGCCATCTCATTACGTCAATCATTTGTGGTGTTGGGATACACGGTTATGCAAGAACGATTCAAATTTACTTTTTTTTCCACATCCAAAACTCTGTGAAATCAAAATATGAGTTTTGTGGCTTTTATTTGTATGCTGTATGAAGTTCTGTTCTTGCTCAGTATTTTTGTCATGTTTTCCAGTGCAAATGGCTAAACATTCTCAAATCAAGATACATTTATCTGAGATGTAAAATTACATGAGAAGTCATTTTCTGAGAATTTCACAAAATTTTCTGATTTTCTGACCCCATATTTCATCTCACTTCAGTTTAATAGTTTAAGAAAAGAAGACTTCTATTTTTATGCTATTCTGCATTTTCAGTTATTTTGGTCATGTTTTCCAGTACAGATATCTAAACATTCTAAAATTGATAAACATTTCCTTGAAATGCAAAATGACTTAAGATATTAATCTTGTTCTCTGTATGTATTAATGTATTAAGAGTTTTCCAGAAAAAGACCAAAAATACTGATGACTTATCTTGCTCTCAAGTGTATGAAATTTTTGTCCAATAAAAAGCTGTCTTGAATGTGAATGTCCCGCCCCTTGACCCTGACATGAGTTGACTAGTGTTATGATATTAATTTGCTATTTAAACAACTCTTTGATTTGTCATGTCCCAACTTCCTGTTTCAAAAGGAGATACTGTATAGGAAGTATTATTAAAGGTAGTCAGTTTTGATGTCACTGCCTTTATGTCTCAATGCTGGTACAATTATGAACTGTTGCTGGTTCAGTCAGTATAAGGAGAGATTCAACAACATCGTGTCCTTAAGCAAGACTCCGAACCATACAAATTGCTCTGATAATATGTTCATGGCAGCGTTTTTAATGATTAAATTGTATGAAAGACACGGAAAAGTGATGAGTGATGTAAAAGCATCATTACAGGTAAACTCTTCTGTCTCTGCCCAGCTGCTCCTGAAATCTTCGGCCACAAACGAAGTGAGAACAAAAAAGAAGGTGAAAATGCGACGCTGTACTGCAAATCAGTGGGATACCCGCATCCTATGTGGTTGTGGCGCAAGAAAGTTGGTCGGGGATCTTACATTGTACGTAAGCAAGTCATATATAATATACAGTATATCCATATTTTGGCGTCCACCAAGCTTGTAATTTTAATCAAACAAACAGTAAAATTGTGAAATATTATTACAATTTAAAATAAGTGTTTTCTTTCTGAATATATTGTAAATGTAATTTGTTGCTGGGATCTTGTAAGACTTCATACTTCAGTGTCACATGATCTTCAGAAATCATTCCAATATCCTGATTTGCTGCCCAAGAAACATTTCTGATTATTATCAAAGTTGAAAACAGTTGTGCTGTTGAATATTGTTGTGAACTACGATACATTTTATTTTTCAGGATTCTTTGATGAATAGAAAGTTCAAAAGAACAGCATTTATTTCAAATGAAAATCTTTTGTAACATCATAAATGTCTTTACTGACACTTTTGATCAATTTAATGCATCCTTGTTGAATAAAAATATTAACCTTAAACGTTATTTATAGGAATAGTTCACCCAAAAATACAAATTGTGCCATCATTTACTCTCCCTCATGATATGACTTGGAATCGCATTGAAATTTATTTCATAGACAGAAGATGAGATGATGTCATGGATTAGATGAATTTTCTCGTAACAGGACATTGACAACAGCACCGGCCGCTTCTTCGTCATCAACAAAGACAACTTCACAGAACTGAGTATCATCAGTCTGGACATCAGCACAGACCCGGGCGAGTACGTCTGCAATGCCTCCAACATCATCGGCTCCAAAGAGTCCATGACTATCCTGCGGGTGCGGAGTCACCTCGCCCCGCTGTGGCCTTTCCTGGGCGTCCTGGCCGAGATCATCATCCTCGTGGTCATCATTGTGGTTTACGAGAAGCGCAAGAGGCCGGACGAGGTTCCAGATGGTAAGTAGCACTCTGCTTTTAAAGGGGTCATATGATGCGATTTAAATTTTTCCTTTCTCTTTTGAGGGTTACAAGCTCTTGGTGCATACAGAAGATCTGTAAAGTTTGCAAAGACTAAAGTCTCAAATCCAAAGAGATATTCTTTATAAAATTTTAGAGTCAACCACGCCTACCTAAAACGTTTCTTTCTAACACGCCCCCACATGTCTATGTTACTATGTGGGAAGATTTGCATAACGCCGCCCAAATGTGCATGCAAAGAAAGAAGGTGTAACTTTTATTCTCGCTGTAGTATTGTTGCCGTCGCCATGTCGTAAAGAGCTGTGTGTTCTGTGCTGGTCGCTGAGGAAATATATCAACTTAGTGCTGTGGATCGCCGGATCGGCTTTCACCGTGGACGAAGCGGAGTCCATGTGGTCCCTGTTGTCTATGTGGTTGCCGCTCCTTCGTCGAATCCGCCTGCCGCGCCATTCTCAAGCCCGGCCTCAGCTCACGCTAGGTCGCCGTGTGTTTCGTTGTGAAAGCGAAACTACTTTGTTTGGTCTTCCAAAAGAGGACACAACTACAAATCAGTGGTTAAGTTGTATTTACAACACTGTTCCAGAACTGATCCTGGTAAAGTAGACTACAATGCCGGCAGTTCTGACTCACAGCCTGTAAGTACATTTTCATTTAAAGGATTTGCCGCTGATGATTCAAACGCGAGTTTTGAGCAGTGTAGAGCAGCGCTTGTTGTTTGTCATTTCTCCGATCACAAATGCAGACATGGTTTTATGTTACAACGGCTTCAGTGCAACGCAAACGCGTAAAAAGCCGTACATTGCCGTGCCCGACAACTTATTATCGCCAATCACAACAGCACTGATAGCTGTGCCATCAAGCTATAACCTCGCTTTTTCAGACCAATGAGCTTTGTAAAAATCGACGCATTTCAAAAAAGCTGGGCATAGAGGAGAAACAATATTGTACAGTATGTGGAAAATAATGTTTTTTTTTTTTAACTTTAAACCACCTAAACACATTTTCTTCCACCAAATACACAAAATAATGTGCTTTTTAGCAGCATCATATGACCCCTTTAAGAATATTTGCAAAAAGTCTTGCGGTATGATTTCCCGGAGGCGTTTGTTGAAATGATGATCTTGATCGGCAATATAATATCATCCTGAAGCGCTGTTGTTTGGGCAGTAGATCAGAAAATTAAGTGAATTATTCTAGAAATGTAGGGCTGCACAATTATGACAGATTATGATTGCTTATTTTACTTGATAATAGTGACATAAAACACTTATTTTGTGTGAGGCAGCTGCATGAAATCTTCCGTATACATGCAGAACAGACTTTAAATGCAGAAGGAATAAAGTGCTGCAGGGACGACTTGATTTTGGAACAAAGAGCCAATAGGATTTTTACTTTAGCTTTTGTATTATTGCAGAAAATATGCTCTGTGACCAACGGAAGTTTATGATTTTTACATATTTGTCATGATATTCTTCACAACTTTAAAGAATTTTGAAGCTGAAATAAAAAGTTAAACATAGGCTATAAACTAACTACACCATTAAGTTTACAACAACTCTTTCAATCTATATTTAGAATCTACAAGTGGAACATTTATGTTAGAATAGTTTGCATGTGTGCTTTTATAAACACAAGGCTGTAAAAGCAACTAAGTTTACCTTTTCAAAGTGATGACTTTTAATGTCCTCTACAACGTCTGTAGTCCCATTTGGAAACTTGTAAGTTGTCTCCTTTTTCAAGACACATATAATCTTTAAAAAATCATATTACTGATGTATTTTATGTTTGAGAATAAAATGTGAAAATATCTTGAGTTTGTGTTAAACACAGACCTTATTTCAAGCATTTAATCAAAAACCCAGTGACTTCACCACAATGCAACCATAAGTGCAAAAATGCAACTAATTTCCAAGTTTTAGGACTTATTTCTGCAGCACTCTATTGTGTCTGAAATGTCTAAAAATTACTTTCTCAAAAGTAAAGAAAGAATCATTAATGGAATTAGAATCAGAACCGTAATTGTTGATGTTTCTAATGATGTTGCCTCAGCATTTATTTTCATGTGACAGTCACAAATTAAAGTAAAACATATTAAAACACCCATTTAAATAAACACTTACACAAATAGGCCTGTTGACTCTAATTGGCCATTGCATTCATGTTCAACCGCTGCCAAAAACATGCTGCAAATAGAAAAATCTGGATGCATTTGAAGTAAACATAAATACTGACTGCTGTCATCAAAACAATGACTTAACTGCATTAGCAGTAACTGCAGTCTTTTATATTCAGATAATTGTGCAGCCCTATGATGTACCACACAAACAGATGAAACTAGAATAATCCATATAGGCTGTTTTGAACATTGAAGCCGCCATCAATAATATATTCTGAAGCAGGTTGTTAGTGGGTCATTTACGGACGGGGCTCTTAGCGTAGTTGCACGAGTGAATATTCATGAGTGTTGAGTCAGAGGAGAGCCACTGGGAAATACTGACCTCTATGCTTGACCACGTTTTAATCTGAGACCAGATCCTCCACTAGAAAGACAAATCAGAACACTGGAGCGCCTCACATTTGTGCGCTCTTAAAGTTAATGAATAATTGATTCAGTCATCAGCTGCACACAATTCCCTCGTCTTAGTAAGAGAAACAGAAATGGTAATATTGACCGGTTATCACAAGATTTTTGGAACCAAGGCTGTTTCTTTTTGTTTTAAATCAATTTGTCTCACTTTGCACTTTTAAAAATATAGTTTCCAAAAAGGGGTTTTTGTAGCGATGTAATTGAAGAACTATTTTTGGTTCCCCAAAGAACCTTTCAGTGAGTTTTTAAAGGAGTAGTTCACCCAAAAATGAAAATTTGTAGAAAATGTCCTTAACCTCAGGTCTTCCAAGACGTAGATGAGTTTGTTTCTTCATCAGAACAGATTTGGGGAAATGTAGCATCACATCACTTGCTCACCAATGGATGCTCTGCAGTGAATGGTGCCGTCAGAATGAGAGTCCAAACAGCTGATAAAAACATCAACAAGTAATCCACACCACTCCAGTCCATCAGTTAACATCTTGTGAAGCCAAAAGCTGTGTGTTTGTAAGAAACAAATCCATCATTAAGAAGTTTTTTTTTTAAGTTCAAACTGTTGCTTCTGGCTATTATGGTCCATAATCCATAATAACACTTTCTCCAGTAAAAATGTTCATCTCCTGTTGTCTCTCACATCAAAATCCACCCATATATTTGTATAGAGCTGTTTTGGTTTGTAAACGGTGCTTGATCTGTGCAGATTTCTCTTCTGTTTTAGATGAAGCTACTTTGTCAGTCAGAATTAGGTAGTATTATACGTCTCGGAAAGTTTCTGGTGTTTCGTGGTCTAACATGACAATGAATGGGTTTGTAGACTCTCAAAACAGTGTCAGCACCGTGAATTTCTGACGGCTTGATCGTGTTTCTTACAAACACACAGATCTTGTCTTTTCAAGATGTTAACCTATGGACTGGAGTGGTGTGGATTACTTGTGGATTATTGTGATGTTTTTATCAGCTGTTTGGACTCTCATTCTGACGGCACCCATTCACTGCAGAGGATCCATTGTTGAGCAAGTGATGCAATGCTACATTTCTCCAAATCTGATGAAGAAACAACTCACAAAGCCCCTGAGGTGGCCACTTTTTCAAGCAAAGATAATACCTTTTTTTGTGAACTATTTTATAATCCTTAAAAAAATTGTAGTGTAAAGAATATTGAAATAATCCTAAAAACAATTTTCAACTATAAAGAACCATTTGTGCAATGAAAGGGTTGCATGAATATTAAAGGTTCTTCAGTGCCAGTAAGGAACTGTTATTTTTAAGAGTGTGGCCGCAGGGGAAGAGCAGGAGAGGATGGGGAATCTTCACAGTAACCGGCGAGTCGGTCGGTCTAAACCAGCTCCGTTCTGAACATGTCAAGGCTGCGAATGTGACAGTCTCTAAAGAGATGCAGTCAGGCATAGCTCCATGCTAATTTGACCTTTGCAGAACCACAGAAGGGTATCTCAGAGCCAGGGGTGGTCAGACGCTACCCTTTACAATGTGCTGCGAGATGCACCGCGCTCTAGTGACTGACAACACATGACTTACAATCTCAGTAAAACTGAGCTGCTTTTATTGCACTCAGTTTAACTCCAGCTAGAACTAAACACACGTCTGTCTTATTTAGTCTCACTGCAGTCTTTATCAGATCCAACATCCACCCAGTAAGTGTTTGTTTACATGTCTAGCAGTAAATTGCATGGGATGCGCTGGGATTTCCTAGATACAAACGGCAAGAATAGAAAATAAATATCCTCTTAAAGTCAAGATGACCTGTTTACTTTCTCTATAAACATTCCCGGTTTTATAAGCGATTCATGCGTGCATGTTTTTTCAAAGGAAAAAGTCTGTTGTCTTGATTCTTCATCAAAATAATTACTTGCTTTACAGTTAAATATATAATCAATCATGATTATTTAGCTCAAAAATCACAATTATTGTCATTTTATAGATTTCTTTTTACAATTATCAGAATTATTACACTTTCACAGAAGCACAAATCAAGAAAACATCAACTTGCATGGATTATTTGACCTCATCTAGTTTAACTGATTTTGTTAAATTTTTTTATTAAAGCAACAAAAAAAATTAATTTGTATTGTGACAGAAGTTGCATGCATTTTTTTCAGCAACCACAATTGCAAATATTATAGTCAAGATTCATGTTCAGATTTATTTCAGGTTTGATTGCAGATCTGGTCGCAGCAAACAACGTGTGAAATAAAACACTATTGTGTACACTGGCACTATTACACTTTCATTTGAGCAAAATATCACATATCACTAAACTCCAACTTGCATGTTTGCTGGTATATTAAGATCATCAGCATTTAGTTTTTCTTTTTCTCAGCGCAGAGAGAGCATGTGGTGGGCATGGTTGCCAGGTTGGGAAGATCAAGTAAAACATTGGGCAGGAAAGCTTTGATTGGGGGATTTAAATGCTTGACATCTGGCAACCGCAAACATAAAAGTTGGTGGAGGCTTGTTGCAAGATAAAGCAAAAATGAAATGTTTTCAGGATAAATAACAAGCAGGTAAATGTTGCAGATTGTGCTTAATTAATAAACAGAAGCAAAAATCGTGAATGCAAATAAAATACAATTTATCATGCAGCCTGTTTAGGCTGCTTTTGCTGGTAATGTTGCAGTCAGTGTTCAAGTATGAAAGGTTATGGTGATAACAGCAAATAATGATAGATTTGAAAGTCTGTTCTTTTGGGATACTGGCGAGGAACTTGTTGATCGGGGCTGTGAATGTTGTTTTATGTTGACATGTAGTTTGTGTGCTGAAGAACACAGGATTTGTCAGGTGAGCTGTGAGTCCTAAACCAGCGCTGCTTCTGCCAACAAACAGGACGGTTTCAGCTGGAAACAAAGGGGTTTTGTGTGTTCGTATTAAAATATACACTCAGGGCAGTAAGTGAATAACTCAGGTGTTCAATCAAACTGAATGAAAGTGTTTAAAGATTGTGAGTCCCTGCCTGAAAGTCACAACAGTCTATTTTTTTCTTCTTAATATAATGGCTTCAAGTAAATAACAGGTGAAACTTTGTTTTTTCCTTTTCCATGTGGCTCCGTATTCTTTGTTGTTGGTAAGTTTGAGAACGTGCATGTCTTGAGAAATTTCTGCTTCTCTTTGTCTTCTCATTCAGGCTGTGATGTCAACGCGTGCTTATCTAATTATCAAAAGATATTAAAAAGCTGTTGTGATGAGATGTGTCATGATGTGTCATCAGCAGTATTCATTGTGACCGGATTCTCGACTGTTAATTGTATGGTTTGTAATGGGCTTATTTACAACATTTAAAATATGTATTTTTAGTATTTCATTCTTCAAGGTATAGGAAATTATATATATAAAAAAAGCTTCTAAAATATCTTGAATCTCATCAAAACATGTTTATTTTGACATATTTCAACATATTAGAGGAATTTGATATGTTTTGATATTTTCATCTCCTTTACTGTATTACAATAAAAAGTTAATGTAACGGTGTGTTTACGCATGAAAAAGAGTACAACATATACCACAGTGACCTTTGATAATTAACCATTTAATAATATTTACAATCTCTAATATTTCATTTTTCATATTACAGTAATCAGAATTTATTTTGTTATTTTATTTATATTTGCATTTGCATTTTTTTGCAGTAATAGAAATTGGGCGAATAATGTATTAAAAAAATTAGTTCTATTGATCAGTTCTAATTATACATATAAAGTACATTAGATTTATACATAGTTCTTTTTATATAATTGTATTTTATAAAATATTATATATATTATAATAAACTATCTGTAATTACATATACATAATTATTAATTTTCATTATAGATATTTATATTTTATATTAAATAATATTATTCAATAGATATATATAGAGAGAGAGAGTCTAGATTATTGTTGCAGTGAAATATGGTCTTGTATATGGCTCTGTCGATTCACCCCGTACATCTTTATAGTAGGCATCACATGACACTGGTACTTCTGTTCATTTATCAAAGCTGTCACTTGATACACCTTCCTAATTAATAACATGAGAATACATGAGTAACTGATAGGAAAAACAGATCGATTGCTTCATTTTTTTAAGCATCAATACAGCGCGTGTCCTGTTGCTTTTGGTTTTGCTCTCTGGATGATTCCTGAACGCCCTCTACAGACACTTACTCACAGCCAACCACATGCAAAACAGCAGTAATGAAAGAAATTAGCGTGCATGAACGGCGTGTTTCTTTTTGTGGTTGGGGGTATTTGGGGCGGCATTTATCCCCAGGAAGGGAGTGATGGGAGAATGCGCTAGATTAATGTAGATTATATTGCCACATTCTTATCATCAGAATCAAGAGTGAGGACGTAATGCGATGACGCCATTACAGCTTAAATCCCGTGCAGATTTCAATTTCCAACAGCGTCGTCCTACACTCTGTTTGCAATATTACTGACACGATGAAGGAATTACGCATGCTTTGTTCCCACTGACGGTGATTTTATTAGCAACTGGAGCGAATAATCAACGTTAAGTAGCAGCTGCTGCACAACAAAGGCCATAGTTTGTGAAATCTGAACCACAATAGATGTATATTATTAAATAGAATATAATAGTAATAATATAATATAATATGATTAATTGGAAATGCAGCTGTATATATGCATTATATCAAAACAAGATGAATTTTTAATCAGTGATGGAATTACCTGAAATTGCAATGAAAATTTCACTGTTTTGCAATCCTTGTATTTTTTTTTTTCTTTTATTTAAAATGTGAAATAAGGCCTGCAATCACAGTAGCATATATATACTATAATAGAATAATGGAAAGCAGCTGTATATTATGCAGTAAATCATGAACCAAAATTAAAATTGCAATGTAAAATTAAATATGCTCTAAGCAGTTTTAGCTGTGTTGCAAATCTTGTATTTTTTATTTATTTCAATGTGAAAAATGAGCTTGCAAACCACAGTAGTATTTCTATGACTTTCCAAAAGAGGAAATGCAATATGGAGAGACTGACTACATTGATCAGAAGAGAGAAAGATGTCAAATTTGCTGTTGTATTAGAAACTGCAATTTAATAGAAAGGTAATATTACACAAAGTATAGTGTTATAAATGTACATTACATTTAAAAAAAAATGAAATTATAAAAACTTTTGATTTATGATGTTAATAACGGTGGAAACGTGTCTGAAAAGAATCCACTGTGTCGCTCTACATTTGCGTAAAGTTAAACTCTGCTCAACATTATGTGTTACTAGAAATGGCCACATTACATCCACAGGAACATTAGTTTGGGATGTTATATGTAAATAGTGAGGGGAAAAAACTTGATCTGAATGTTTAGTCTGATGGTTGTGACCTCAGATATTGTGCCATCATAACCTGCTTGGTGTCCAGCACTGTGAATGCTGCTGCCTGTGGACGCATGTGCTGTCCTGACACGCATACACTAACCAGAACTACCCATCTGTCTGTGGAGAGACGCAGTGACCTCTAACTCAAATGACCTTCCTGCATCAGCAATAACCTGCTCGAGTTCTACTGCTGTTTTATTCATCTGCAGAGCAGATTTATGCAGTGTCAACACACCAGTTGATTTACATGTCTTTTCCAGTTGTTCATAATAGCTGGATAAGTATTATTATATGTTTTATTTTAAATATGTTTCTATTTTCACATTTCAATGTTTTTACATTAATTCTTAATCTAATAGCTAAGTAGTATATATTTATTAATTTTAATCATCTAATATTTTATAAATATTTAAAGCTTTTTTTAATAACCATTTTCTACTGCTACTTTAATGTATTTTATTTCTTTTTTGAGTTTACGAAAGCAAATTGCCATTTTAATTTTGTTTAATGTTTTCAGTAATATTTATATTTAGTTTCAGATTTATTTCAATTAACAAAAGTATTATTTAGTAATTTTACTAAACACAAACTTATTAATTTATTCAGTTAGTTGCTGATTTATTCAGTAATGGAAAGACATTTCCATTTTTAAATATTTTTATTATTAATCTAATATGATATTCTTCTTCCGCTTAATTTCAAGTAACAATTATTTTTTTAGTAGTTAAGTACTTGAACTTCTTTTATTTATGTTCGTTGCCAAGCAACATTTATTTTTATATTTTATTCAGCTTTATCAATAAATGAGTTTAATAGTTTTAGTCTATTTATCTACTTTTGTGTTGCCAGAAGGCCAAAGATTTTAGTTTACGTTTACTATTTTATTATTATTTTAACTGAGCATAACAGTCTCCATAGAAAATTCCATGACTTACCAAGAAATTGAAATTTTAAAATTCACAGACATTTGTGATGATCTTATGAACCCATATAATGTCTTCAGTGGAGATCTTCAGTTTTAATTAATATTAGTGGATAATCTAAACATTTAAAAAAACAATTATGTGTTTGCACTTCAATTGTGACATCATAAGATAAAAAAATAAAACATCAAATTATTTCAGAATGTTGGTCTCAATAACATAATATAATATAATGCAACTTCAGTAATTACAAAATGTCATTTGGCTGCTGTTGCATTTTAAGCTGACCATTTAAAGTGAAATAACTCAATAACAATCATGTTTAAAATCCGGGTATCTTCCGATCATCTTTTCGTTTTTAATTAATATTGAAATCTGAAAAAACTGAACATTTTTGTTCAAAACAAAAATGAAATCAAGAATTTTTCGTTTTTACGTTCAGGGCTAGAAAATGAATAAATGGCTTGAATATTCGATCTCTACATGTGGGCGGGAATGAAACGCCCCTCTCCGCTGATTGGTCAACCAAACATTTAATAGTCCTAATAAAAAATAATAAGAGTCCTCCGCCTCTATGGATTCTTAACGTGTTTATTTCTACTACATTTGATCTCTTTCTCTTCATCAAACAGCCAGATTAACGAATGGCTTGACACAAACCGTACCGAGGCAGAGCCTTTGGTCCTTTGGCACACCGCCTGATCTATTATAGCTAACTATCAAAATCTGTGGCAAAGCTGGGCGCACACACTGCGCGTGGGACCACTATCAATTTATGTGAACATACAGTCATAACTTTTGTGTTCGACAATACGCTGCGTTTTTGACAAAGGAGGAACTTAAATAATATGACATATATGAAAAGAAATGACTGTGTAATTTACCTTCACAGCACTTCTATTTTTTTTTCTTTTTTGAGTTTTATTCATAGAGCACTTTATACAAATTTAGGAAATCATATGTTGTTATCCCACTGGCATGGGACTATTTGTTCATCAGAGTGCTTGTTTCAGTGATTGACTTTAGTGAAATGTGAATTTGACATCATGATTTGAAGGTGAACTCATTTGAGTTATAAGAACATATCCAAACCCTGAAATAACACTTTGAACAATAAGCCAGTGTCAGAAATTAACTTTCCCATAAGGGGCAACTGATTTTCATTTTTTTATTTATTTTTTATTTTTTTTTACCTTTTACCTTTTTTATGTAATCTTTAATGTTAAATTCTTACATCAAATAAATTAGAATAATATGACAATAGGCTGTTACCAATTAAATCAGTATTCAGTGATATAGAACCTGCGTCTGAAGATGCTTTTAAATGTATTTACAGTTTAATGCTGATAAGATGGCTTTATGTGCATTTACAAATGTATAATGAAATGAGATTAATGTTTTATACAACATTTTTAATACAGAAATATGAATAAAATGAAATGATACTTGAATTATGAAAGTAATATCGCCACTAGGTGGCGGTAAGTCATTGTGTTAATAAAGGAGCCTTTTATTTAATCTATTCGTTCAAATTGCTTCATTCATTCATTTAGGAATAAAATCAAGCGGCTGTCTATAATAATTGGTAATTGCATTGCTGTCTATAATAATGGGTTTTTCAAAAACTCTGATTCATTTAGGAATGATACACCACTCTATGCGCCTACCAGTCACACAACGGTTCTGTGACTCTGGTTTAGTTGGCAGAGAAAATAACAATTTTGTATGCCATCAGTTAGCTGGCCAATACTCAATATTAATTAAATAAACTCAGTTTATTGTCTAAAACTACCTATGTTCACATAAATTAATAGTGGTCTGCGCTTGTCTACAATACATTCTTCCCGCGCTGCAGTGCATCGCGCAGCTTTGCCACAGATTTTAATAGGTGGTTAGCTATAATAATTCAGGCGGTGCGCCAAAGATGTAGGCTAGTAGGTAGTTGTGAGTGCAGGTGCGAAGTAAATAAATATTTATGAGATAAACTAATATTTCACGGTTAGGTTGCAGAATTTATGCCTACACAAAAGAAAGCTCTGTCTAGGATCTGTCTCGATACGGTTTGTGTCAAACCATTCGTTAATCTGGCTGTTTGATGAAGAGAAAGAGATTAAATGTAGAAATAAACACGTTAAGAATCCATAGAGGCGGAGGACTCTTATTATGATTTTTTTAGGACTATTAAATGTTTGGTTGACCAATCAGCGGAGAGGGGCGTTTCATTCCCGCCCACATGTAGAGATCGAATATTCAAGTTGTTTATTCGTTTTCTGTCCCTGAACGTAAAAACTAAAAATTAAGCTGAATTCTTGATTTTTCATTTTGTTTGAACAAATGAAAAAACAAAAAATGTGCCGTTTTTTTCCATTTTTCAGATTTCAATATTAAATTAAAAAAAAAGAATGATCGGAAGATACCCTGATTATGTTTATCATCTCATTTTGTGAAACTTCCGCTTCAGAAAAAAGTATAGTGTAATGAGAAAGCAGTCTGAAGTGTGATTGATTAATATGTCTTTTCTTCTTGCATGTTCTTCACCTGCATGTCGACCTGATGAAGATGATGAACCAGTTGCACCAATGTAAGAACACAATTTATGAACACCATAAATGAGTTTATTAACACGTGTCGTTACGATGCTGCAAAGTGTTTAACCGTACACATATGTCACGCAGAAAAACGAACTCCACGAACAACCACAAAGACAAAAACGTGCGACAGCGGAACGCCAACTGAGCCCACGGACCGACGTAGAAGAAAGCTGAAGGTTTACACTTTATGATTGAGTCTGGAGTTACAAAGCAGCATGCGAACGTTCCCTTTAGTCGACTAAATGCTTCCCCTTCCCCTGTTTCCAGATGACCAACTGCATATCCTGACCATACATATCCGAGGAGAGGAGACGCTCCTGGCGATTTTCAGCGACGCATATCCTGCCTCACGTGGAGAAGAAAACAACAATAACGACAGCATTACACTGGCAGAAACGAACAATAAAGACTGTCTTAAGTTTGCCTTATTCAGGCTCATGATCTGTGTGAATGTGGATGCTGACTGAACCATTCTGAAGGTGATGATGAAGATGATTTTACTACATGTGCTGTTAACGTTGCATTTGGTTCATTTATCATGCCCTCCTGCTGCACTAATTCTTTTTCATATCTACATGTTGTCTCGAATGCATGCAGACATAATCCGAATACGAATTCAGTATCGTTTTTCTATTGTTACTTTAAGTGGCGTTGCATGCAAATGAATAGCCAGTGTGTGTGAGAGTGTGTGTGTGTGTGTGTTTTTAAAGAAATTTAAATGGCTAAAAAAGTAAGGAATCATTGAGATCGTGGACCGATTCATCCATAAAACAATACTAAAAGAGTGTTTTGTCTTAAACTAAATGCCAAGAACCTGGTGAGTGCAGAAACATTATTTAATCTTAAAGCTGATATTGTATTAAATGAAATGGATACATGTAACATTTATTTTCTAGAGTTATTTAGACGTCTCGTACATGTGGTGCTGTAAGTGTTCAAATATTACAATAACATCTGTAAAAAGGAAAAGAATATATCTTTTTTTGTAAATGTCCTGTTTCTTTTTAGCGAAAAGATGATTCTTGTACAGCATGGCTATAATCCTATGCAATATGTATTCATATAGACCTACTGACAATTGTAAGGTGGGGCGGGTTTGTTTCATTTCAGAGAATAAAAAAGCTTTAACGGGACAGTTCAGAGATAAGGGTGCTTCGCATTTGAAATGCACTGCTGTAGTTGCATGACAACTCCTGATCAATACAGTGTGTGTCATCATGACAACGGACCAACATTCAAGGGAGGAAGTGGGTGGAGCTAAAGCCATTACAAACTATGTGAAACCAATTGTTTCCTTTTTCAGAATAAAGCTTCCAAAATACGTCAGTGTTTCTGTGTGATTCTATAGAAATGTGCTATAAATCACCCGCCTATTAACAAACTTTTGCCTTTACTGATTTTATGTGAACATTTGACAAAAAATCATACTTTTAATTGTTTTTATGGGCATTCTGTAAAGCCTATCTGACTTAGTAACCAATGGGGGCAGAGCTTAGCAAAGGTGTAACTGGATTTTAGAATTATTTACTGTATATACTATTATAGCATATATTCATAAATTAAATTTTTAGCTTCAGTTTTAGTCATTTTGTTATGCGCTTTTGTCATTTTTATTAGTTTATATTTTATTTTTATTCAACTTTCATTTTTTATTTTCGTTTAGTAATTTTAGTAGTAGCTATTCAGGTTAACGGCAATTTTATTTTTCTTCTTATATGAGATATCATTTCAATTAATGAAATGATTCTTAATAGTTTTAATTGTTATCATTTTAATACTTAAACTGCTTATCATTTAGTTGCCAGGCCAATTTCATTATTTTTTTCATTTAAAATGTATATTTTTTCTGTCTTTTATTTGAGTTAATTAATTATTTATAACAGTTTTAGTATTAGTAATTTTTATACTTCAGCTTATTTTCAGTTACTTCTAATAGCCTTTTCTATTTTTAAGATTTTTATAGTTTTCTTTGTATAATATTTTATTTACTTATTTCCGTTAAATTGTAATGTTTAGTTCAATTAAAATTTTTCATATAATATTTATATTTTATTTCAGGTTTATTGCGATTAACAAAATTTTTATAAAGCTATGACTTATTTAAATTTGTTTTTTAACTTTGTTTTTCATCTAATACTTACCATTTATTTTATCTTCATTTCAGTAACATTTCTAGTAATTTGCACTTCAACTTATTTTATTACAATTAGTTGAAATCATTTTTTCAAGATTTTAGTGATATTTCTATTTTTCAGCTTGCTTGCAATTAACGAAAAGATTTTAGTTTTAATTGTTTTAGTTTTTGTTAACAACGACAGTGATTTTGAGAGCACACTCTACCTCATTCTTGCATCAGCTCTTTCATCTTCTTCTCGACTTCCTCCACGAAAGCAGGAAAACCAGAATCGAGCAGGCAGACGCGCAGTAGTGCCTCCAGGTCTCCAGAGGGCAGCGTGCACTGATGATACGCCATCGGCAGGGACAGCTCACGCTCACCCAGGAAGTACTGAAGAGGAAGAGATTATCATGCGCATGAAAAGTCAGTGTGCACTTCACAGATGACATCTCAGAGGTCAAATTAAAATATCACTGACTACAGCATCTAATGCAGTGACTCAACACCAGATACAGGCTGTCAGCTCAATGCAGATCCAGTGGTACCTGAGAAAGGTGTTTGATTGACAGCGGTCCCATGGCAACGGCAGGGGCTGCTTGTGGTGCATCTTCAGGAGCCTGAAGTGGAAACAGAAATAGATCCATTCATTATAGTCTCAGGATTCACACAGAGGGCCTCCGCAGCCGATCAATACCCTCATTACTAATTGAATGTCCTCATCCCTGGCAATCTTTCTCATCCTGCTGCGGGGCATCGCTGTCACTAACTATATTTTACACAGAGACTTTCCTTTGTGCGTTTGTGTTCCCTATATTTAGAGCATCAAGTCTTGTGTATTTACATTTCAGATTCACAAATAAGCAGTTCAGCTGAGGGTGGGAATATTTCTCTCACCTCACCCATTTATTATCATTATGTGGCAACAGCTCCACCTAGTGACGGAAATCCAAATTAACATTCATTATTAGTTCAATTAACTGCCCTCAAGATGAAATGAAAACTGAAACAAAAATATATATTTTTAATAAATGTTCCTGGTCTTATAATGCAACCTTCATATTTGCATGATAAAATAAAGACAAGAAACATCAAAATAGGATAACGTCTCAAATGATTTCTGCTGACTAACCAAAGCGAAAATAATATTAATGAATAAACCACAAGCCAATTCCATCATAATCCAAATCCTGTCCTACATTATTTCCTGATAAATGTTTGTTTGTCACATTACATTCTTTAAACATGTTGTACAAGTCATTTCAACTGTTTACAGCTTGTGTATAAATATTATGTGCAGTAAGTCCAGATAGATAGACTGAATGATTGATTGGTTGATTAACTTTCATAATTGTTCATCCAAATTGTATAACTTGATGAAATGATTTCTGCTGACTAACCAAAAGAAAAAAATCCTGTGCTGCATTGTTTCCTGTTAAATATTCTGATATATGTCACATTACATGCATTAAATGTGGCGCACAAGGCATTTCAACTGTTTATAGCTTGACATACATATTATGTACAGTAAGTCCAGATAGACAGATAGATAGATGAATTTCCATAATCTTGTACCAAAATACAACTTCTCGAATGACGCCTGCTGACTAAACAAGGAAAAAATTATATTAATTAATCAATAAAATCCCAAGCCAGTTGTGCCATGACTAATGATTCGGTTAAATTCTACCTTATTTCCTGCTAAATGTTCTGCTTTATATAACATTACATGCATTAAACGTGTCGCACAAGTCATTTGAACTGTTTATAGCTTGTTACTATTACGGTTTATAAATATTACGTACAGTTAGTTCAGATAGGTAGTTGCTGTTTTCTGCCCAAGGATTGTTCCTTTGGTGGTATGTTACCCGGTACTTACCGGGAAGCTCACCAGTAATTACCAGCCCGTTGATGTGACCTGCTAAAATGCCAAAGGACAAACCCACTGGCACTGTCACTTGCTCTTGCACTGCAACCTGCTCTAGTAGTACCTACTGTACACACCATTATTACCCTATAGTTTCCCTTTATATTAACAAACATCTTTTGAGAAGATGGATGGGTGGATGGAAGATAAGTCTAGTATTTCCAACCTGCTGCTGCTGTGTAGACGGTCCAGGTTCTGCAGGATCAGATGGAGCAGCAGGTGCAGGGGTGGTCAGATGCTCCTGGACAGGAACATAATCCTGCAGCCTCTCCACAGCCTTCCTGCAAACCTCAGCCGCTTCTGCCCGACTACTGCCATCAAACTGCAGTCGGATCAAACGGCTCTCACCCTTACAGACACGTGCAAAACAAAAACACAGAAGTACCACTGTAATCAGCTGTATTTTCATATCACGTATAAACAAGGTGTTCCTTAAAACATGCATTAGGAACATAAGACATTCAACACTAAATAAACTCAATTTCAGCTGAAAACAGCATCAATGTAATTGTACAGGTGCAAACACAAAACCACATTTGCACATGAACGATGCTCTGCTGTTTGCAACCAAATAACTTTAACAGGGACTGTTGTTTTTTTCAAGAAATGCATCAGTATTCATGAAGCAGGGAATTATTGTTCAAAAAGACATGTTGGAGAATAGATAATTAGCTTAATTAACAAGCCACAGATTTCGTCTTTGAGCTGTAAGTTGAAGGTCACTCGGAAGCCGTTTTTTTTTTAATTTGCATATTAAAATTGTTTATTGCTTTCAAGGACAAAGAGGCGGAGCCATCCTTCAGGACAACATGCACGCATCACATCCTGTTGAGTGTATAAACTGCAGATCAAGGTATGGGAACATACTTCATTCATCAAATGCATACATTTGAAACATCACAGAACTGCTTCTCACCTTCATTGTAATGTTGAACAGCAGACTGTCATATTTGTGCTGGATTTTCAGGAAGCTCTGTGCATTGAGCAGAGAAAAGCCCTCCTACGAAAAAAATAACCACAAGAAAATAAGACCACACATCACCATTATCCAGCAGAGACTCATTTAATAGGATTATATCAGGCTGAAAAACACATCATGTAAGCAGAGCAGCGTGAACCTGCCATCAGCAAACCTCCTCCAGTGTTTCTAACGCAGATTCAGAAACACTTAATCCAACCAGAAACTGAATAATCAACTAATATTTTTACCAACTAAATTTTGTGCTGGGGAAAATGTGAATGGTTTTTTGTAAATGAAAAGGTTGCACGGATGTTATGTGTGGTATATAGATATATAATCAGGTTAGTCAATGCCTCTACATCTATAAAAGCATTGAGACATTGAGTACAAGGTATTTTGTGCTATTGCACAAGCATGTCAGAAGGGGGCTCTACTAACAACTTCAATGCATGATTGTCATGTTCACCTCACAGGCAATATGCAACCAGGAACCATATCAACATTCATTCTGGTTCTAATACGGCTACTTTTGCTACTACTAATAAAGGTTCTACTCAAGTGGGTATAGTTAACGTTTTACAGCAAGAACAAACGGGGAAACTTTCCCCTCATTTCATGCAAAATCAAAACTAGAATTATTTTCTTGGATTTATCATAAATCACTTAATGATCACTTGATACTTGATGAAGAAAGTGCAGTGACTGAATAAACTACATAATTCTACGGAGTTAAAGTACATACTTTAAACTAAAAACAGATTTTTACTCTCTGCAGAAAAATGCTCAAAGAGGATAAGATTCAAATTAATATCTTTGCTTGTGAAATATCGCATCAGCGTTGCGCGGCATTGTTTTTTGCATCTGGTTTGTTGTGCAAGCAAAAAACGACTGGATTGTGTTTAGAACAAAAACACGATCTAAAAACTTTGGAACACATTTTTGATGTAGAGCTTTTTTTTCAGTTTGGAAAATGGAAATGTCTGTAAACTTGTTATATATAATAAAACAGGGTTGTTCAGATTATAAACTCATATCCATGACTGGACGCCGGTCCCTGCTCTCAAAATCACCCCGTGCTTTGCTCTGGATGGGCACGCTGCCTCATTTGGCTCCGTTGTTCTGCATGAAAGCTGGAAATGTGACTCATTCTCCAAATGCAGCTCCCCGGCTCACCCGGCTCACCACGAGGAGCCAGAGACTGTTGTGTCCCCGAGTCCAAGATTGAGGCTTATTGTTGAGAGATATCCGAAGCACTCAGCCTGGCAATCCCAAAGGGACAGCGACAGGCCCAGTGGGACGGGAAGGGGATTATGCTGTTCTTTCTGCGGGTGGAAAGAAATACGGTCAAGCTCTTATGATGGGCTCAGCGGAACCTGCGCTATCCTGACCCTGCACTTAAAGCCTGATGGGAAGAAGAGTGTTTGCTAATCAAAAGCTTAGAGAGTGGCATTTCATAAACAGCCCAAAAAAAAAAACATTTTCATTGGTCACTAGACAGATCCTGTGTGTTTTCATATAATCTTACCATGAGTTCCTGGCCTTGAGATACTAGCAGATGACCAGAGCCCAGAATATTCAGCTCCAGCTGGCCAGCGCTTTCACTGGACTCGAAAATCTGAAAGAAACACCAATTAAAAACTAGTTTAGAACAGAATCTAACAGGGACTTGGGATGAACTCTGTTTCCACCCAAAACACCCAGCATCCACTTAACAACCACCCAGAACACCCTAGACATCATATAGCAACAGTCTAGTGATGGGAAGTTCGGATCATTTTACCGACTCTGACCTTTGAGTCTCGTTCAGCAGAAATGAGTTCATTTACAAGCTTCCTTACAAACGGGCGCATAGTTATTATTATCATCATTATTATAATTATTATTTACTCTTAGTTACGTGATGCGTTTCTGGTCTCAAATTGTAGCTTTTTACTTCTTACAGTTTATAAATGTGTGGATTTCTGTCATTATGGTTCTTTTCCATAACACTGAATGTTGTAACAAAGGAAATAAAGAGTTGGTTATTATTATTAAGTCTCTGTCCGGCTCAGACTGCATTGGTTAAGCTTAAGGGGCTGTCACGTGATGAACGAATGACTCGGAAAACCAGAAGACTCGAACCAGGTGAACTACTTGACTAACTCCAGTACAGAACCTATAGGATGTTGCGCATGCGCGACTGAACGAATCACTCCCCGAGACGACTCGTTCTTCCCGAGTCACATTAAAGATTCGTTCCAAATGAACGAATCGTTCAAGAACGACCCAAAACTACAACAGTCAACAATTTAATGGTTGAGCAAACAACACTAACACTGTCTTTAAACAAATCTATTTTAAAATTATTGATTTTATTAGCAGTAGCCTACTAATAGTTATCTTACCAACTTGTTCTACTCATTAAACTTTTTTTTTTTTCAGAGTTTCGAAGAAACAACAACAACTCGTGGTTAAAAACGAATGCGGTTTGCTTTTTTCCCCACTCTGAGATGTCTGTATGAATAAGAAATTAAAATATTTCACTCATAACACGCAAATGTCCCGTTTTTTTTTCCGTAAAGGGCAGGACTTTCGCTCATGTCTCACCTTCCATGCGCTGATAACGTTAACGTTACTAACGTTACTACCTACGGGGAGAAATCGACCGTAGCGTCGCAGTTTCCAAACACAAGCGGAAATCGTCGTGTCTCTCGAATGTTCTCTGTACGAAGAATCACTCTCCATGTCCGCGTTTACTTATTGTGTTTTGTCGTCTCGTGATAACTGTTAAGCGCGTAAAACGGTTGAAAAAAGGCTGAGGCGGATTGACGGTTAATATTTAAATCGCGTAGCCTCAGTGTTGTCACTTTTCAGACTACCCTAGCAACTCTTCCAAAAGCACCTAGCAACAAATTTAACTATTTTTTAAATTTATTTGGCAGCTTTTAGCAACTTTTGATAAGTGACTCAAACGATAAAAAGGAACAATTTACCATTTAAATTACACAAAAAGAGGAAACCAAAGATGCCTAGCAGTACACGCATCACCGGAATTAAGTTAGCTGCTATTTGCAATTGTTTAATAGTAATAATAATAATTGAATACTGTTATTTTTCATTTATGAGATACTTTGTTAGTAGCTTGATTGTTGATGATTTCCACGTAGACAAAATATGCAGAAAAATGGAAACGGTGCTAGTAATTTTAAAAATTTTAAAGATGCATTTATATTGCTACGAACAAATCTAAATTAACATATATAAAATATATATATGTTTTTGCTGAGATTTGACAATTTTGCATCGTGATTACGTAATGACGTCATCACGCAATGTCATCTTTTAGCAACTGAAAATGAGCTGGCAACACGGCGTAGCCTAGTAGCGTAACCGTAGTGCGCATGCGTCAACATTTTCAACGTCGAATCTTATGTTAGTCAGAAAATGAAAATAATGTGTTTTAGTGTAAATTTGGTTTAATAATGTAATATTACGTTTTGAAATTACCAATTCGTTATAATTTGAGGAACTACATGTATTAAAACGACAACGTGTATAAAGCAGTGGTTTAATTCGTATAAATCTAACGTTATTTTCCTCTTGGTTACTGACACCGGTCTCTAAAAATAAAAATAATCTGACAATGTCATCTGAGTCGAAAAAGCCACTCTAAATGTTGGTTTTGTGTAAAATGCGTGAGGAGAACCTTAAAGGGTTATAGTCCAAATGTATTCAGACACCTTCAGATTTTCTCACATTATCACAATTTATTCATAGGCTAGTTTAGAAAATGGTAATTAAATATGACAAGAAAATGTTGCAGTTGTGATCAAATTTTAACTTTTGGACTAATTTTACAATTGAAATATTGTTGCAGTTATGATCATTTTTACAAATATTTGTATACTATTGCAGTTATGAACAAATTACTGGAATATTGTTACAGTTGTGATCAAAGTTTTATTGTTATACTACAGTTATGAACAAACTGTTGCTATACTGTTGTAGTTGTGCGATAATCTTTATACTGGTATATTGTTGCAGTTTTGAACAAAAAATATTAGTAAATTGCAGTTCTGAACAAACTATATTGGTATATTCTTACAGTTAAGATTCTTGCAGATAGGTGAATAAATGAATAAAACACTGTTTTGCACTTATGGCTGATTATTTGAATAAAAGCAGTGTTCAAACTTAATGATAATTTCATGGTTTTTACTTAACTTTCCACAGTGTTTAAGTAAAGCTCCATATTGAACATAAAAAGCTGAAGAAAAAACAGAAAATCTCATGTAAAATGACAGCAAAACACTGTATTTTTAATTACGGAAAATTACTGTTATGTGCCCGTTATTTAATTTTACCGTTTTTTTATGGGATTTTTTTTACAGTGTAGCCTGTACAGACGTGATTTTACTTTTGCTTCAGCCTGAGGTTTATTCATTACACTTTTTGGTGTGAAGGCTTTTATCTTTGCTATCAATAGAACTCTATATTAAAAACAATCAGCCCTGCTTATATTTAAAAGTACGTGAAAGTACCGCAAAGTAATTACGCATTACTTTCATTATAAAAAGTAACAAAGTAACGTAATTAGTTACTTTTTTAGGGAGTAACCATATTGTAATGCATTACTTTTAAAAGTAACTTTCCCCAACACTGATAATAGTCACAGTTTATTTTATTTTGTTATCCTCACTTAGGCCTACATAAATGAACTATAGTGTCCTGCACCCACTAGTAAAAAAATAATAATAAATAAATTATACGTGGTGTGTGAATAAGTTTTGGTTAGACTGGGTGTGTGGGACCTGGCTGGCACTGAGTGGGTGGGCTGAGCTGCCGCTCTCGCTTCTATGGCAACCCGACAGATCAGCATCAGCATGAATATTCACGGGATCAGAGCGAGTCGGGACGCGGCGCAAGGCGGTGATGTGGGCTACTCGATCGCGGGCGTTTGCTTGTGATTGACACCCGACGGGGGTCCTCCTGAGGGTCCGTGACCTCCGCGCCGCGGATCTGCAATTCCTCAGACTTTCTTTATACGTGCTCGCAGAGCAACACAGTCAGTGCCTTGAAGCTGGAGACCACTGGATCAGGCGAAGCTGGGCAGCCAGGTAGCCTAATGCGCCGTGGCATGTGCTTGAGCGAAAGACAGGTGGGTTTGACCCTTCAGACTATTTGGGTTTTGGTGCACAGGGATTTGTGGCAATAATTACACCCGAATTGGATTAGTTTGTCATTGAATTGATCGCGCACCCGTTTCAATGTCATAATGGACAGGTTGCATTCGTCCATGCGTAAAAGGCTCTACAGTTTGCCACAGCACATCGGGCAGAAAGCGTCCATCATGGGTGATGCAGAAGACGCCGACAAGGACACCCGGAGGAAGAGCATCCGGATGAAGCCCCTGCCTTCCGCCGGAGCCCTCGGGGAGACCAGAAGTGGAGAGTCCGTGATCATGGAGACGGACATCGGGAGACCCGTAAAGACCAGCTCCAACGGGGACTGCCGGAGGTTCCGAGGCAGCCTTTCTTCCATCACCAGTAGGCACGTCCACGACTCGGATGTAGCGGAGGAGAGGCGTCTGATCACGGAGGGAGAAGTCACTCCGAGCGAGGAGAGCCCTCCTGGAGCCGCGGGCGGCGGCGGCGGGGGAGAGGATGTCGCCGGTGCGAGCCAGCAGCAGCAACCGGGCGTCCCGGATCAGCAGGCTGGCTTTATAAAGCTGGAGGACATCGAGCAGATCCTGCCTGACGACGAGAGGTACTTTCAAGCGGGCTTCATGCACAGGCAATTCGGGTCGATGCTGCAGCCCGGGGTCAACAAGTTTTCCCTGAGGATGTTTGGGAGCGAGAAGGCGGTGGAACGGGAGCAAGAACGGGTCAAATCAGCCGGCTTCTGGATTATTCACCCCTACAGTGATTTCAGGTAACCAGTTCTGTGTCCCTCCGAAACACTGCTCTCTTTACACCCGTGCATGGGGGGGAAATAATGTAGTTGGACTGACCCAAAATAGCATATAATGAGGGTTCAATTTAAAATGTATTATTTGTTAGAAACTGCCTGCTATTTTAATAGTGTCAAACCATTATCGAAGAAGAAGAAAGCAAATGAAAGGCTATAAAGAGAGAGCCATGATTGATGCACTCTTAAAAATAAAGTTTTTTTATTGTCAGGTTCCATGAGGAACCTTTAACATTTCCATTGCACAAAAGGTTCTTTATTGTGGAAAAAGATTCTTTAGATTATTAAAATGTTCTTTACACTAAGAAAAAAAGTAGTTCTTTTAAGAACTGATCACTGAAACATTAATTGAGAACCAAAAATGCTCCATATGGCATTGCTGCTAATGTTTATTTTTAAAAGTGCGTCTAAATGAGCTATTTTTAAAGGTGTATCAATGGTATTAATGCTTTTAAATAGTTACAGTTACATATATTTAACTCCATAAAAATATCAGATTCCATTTCAAAGTCAAATGCCACTGACAAATTGGCAGCCAAAAAAAGTCAAAAACATTGCAGAAAAATATTTTTCTTCTTCTTCTTCCAAATGTGCCATTTTGCAACATACCAGGCAAAAGCTCTCCCAGCTGACAGTAGAAGTGCATTAGCTGCTTAAATTTTACATGAAATCCAGACACTCTCTCTTTATTAATTAAGACGTGTCCTTGGGGATGACATTGACTCTATAGGTTTGATATGCTCATATACACAGGTTTGTGCACATTTGCCTCAGGCTTCATTAGTGATTATATGAGTGCATGAAACTGTAATCCTGCTGTGATCATGAAACCCTTCAAAAAAAGCTAACATTAGTTCATTTCTAATTACCTGCCATCTATTTTGCATTCACAAGCTGTCTAACAGGCTAAATGCATATTCACAAACGCTGTGTGCCATTGATGTCTGTGATTGGGTTGAATTTACACACTGTTTTCATTCATGAATTGGTAGGGTAACATGTGCGACACAGGGTTAACCGCTAACCCAACCCCCTCCGGAGACACGACTGCTGTTTGCCTTGTTTACCTATTGATCCCGAGATGATGCTTTTATTCTGCTCGACATTATGAGATTGCAGCGTTGTTCCTGGAGGATATGAAAGGCAGTGTGGGAATAGACTGATAGAATATGAGGTTGCTGTGTTTGTGTGTGTGTGTCAATGCTGAAAGAGGAAGTTTGTTAACTCTTTACCTAATACTTGACACTCAATTTCAGGTGTAACAAGGAGTCTGCAAATATTATTATGCATTTTAACTTTGGTTACAATTATTTATGAAAAAATATAATGCATTATATTGTACATTATATATATCTTTATAATGCATCATACATGAGGGCTCTTGCTTATTGTTTCATTGTCATCCTCGCTATGTTTTATAATTGAAAGTTATGGAGGAGACATTGCAGTTTGGTGATCGAGTGGAGATGAGAGGATGTCTTACTCCACATTTTCCCTGATATACCTAAATAATCTGAGAGTGTTTTAAAGGAATATTTCCCCAAAAATGAAAGTTCTGTCATTATTTACTCTACATTATGTTGTCACTGTTATTTTTTCAATGCAAACCATTTTTGAAGAACCTCTCCTCAGCTTATTATGGATAATCTTCCTGTCCGCTGCAGCTATGGCATCTCATTTGTTCACTTGAGATGCTTATTAGAACCAGCACTGTCAAGGACCTCAAACCTGGTTCGTTTGAATGCACCGAATGAGATCGTGAATGAGATTTCAGAGCTTCGGTGGAGGGGAAGACTATTATGGAACAGACCTGTGTAAAGATTAATGTTTTATCTTTCACAGAAAAAAACAGCATATAAATAGTGACAGATTTAGCATTTTTGCCTGAACTGTTCCTTTAAGCGCACTGTATTACAGCTCTTTTATAGGCATGTGGGTATTCTCACATTGTTGCTGTGGCACAGATAATAATATCGTTGCTTCTCTCCCTCTGAACACAATAGACTTAATTTCCAGCGCTGATTACAGGCCTAATCTCCTCCTGCATATACCTCCATAATTACCACAGCAAGGTCACACACCAGAGCATCGTTACTGGAGATAAAGGCCACACAGCATTCTTAAAACTGAGCCTGGGATATTTCAGTGACCCCTATTCGTTCTGTAGCAACACACAAATAACACTATTAAGTTGAAGAACAACAAGCGACATGATACAATATTGCATTAAGGTTTAAAATTTAATATAGTTTATTTATTTATTATAAAAGGTGCATGAAATTTTTTTTTAATTTTTTTTATTTCATGCACATTTATAATTCAGTGCCTTAAATACTGAAAAATAATTTTTAAAACTATAAAAAGAAATTAAAAATAACAATAAATAGCAAAGCAATATTTAGTATTTAATATTTTGTGTGTTTATGGTATTTCATACATATTGTTAATTCAAAGTGCTTTACATACTGCAAAATGATTAAAAATTATAAAATGTGCATGAGAAATAAAAAAAATAGCTGGAAAATGAATATAATATATTTGTTTATTATACACATTGTTAATTCAAAGTGCTTTACATACATTACAGAAAGGTGCATCAGAAATAAAAATAACATTAAAAAGAAAGACATACTTAATATAGTTCATATATTTTGTTTATTTACTGTATTTCATACACACTGGTAATTCAAAGCGCTTTACATACTTTAAAATTAGTTTTTACAAATCTTAAAAGGCGCTTGAGAGATAAATAACTAACAAGTAAGAAATAAAAATGTTTAAAAAGAAATTAGAAGAAAAAGTAAAAGTAGTCCGTTTTTAATTTTGATTTTATTTATTTGATCAATACTTGTATATTAAATCAAATATAATTGTATTTAAGCAATATCACTTTTTTCATTTTTTACACTGAATATCTTCACTCTTGTAACTCCACATGTTGAGCTGTTATATAATTGTTGTCACTCTTCAGCATCTTGGATTTGTTTACTGAATTTGTCGTAGTGTATTCTGAGATTGCTTCTGTGATCAGCACGTGGTGATGCCTTGCAGTTTGTTCGAACCAGCAGTATGTTGTTGCTTACATTTTAGATGGCTTTTGCCACTTTAAAATGCTGTCTAGGTAGGCAGCTAACTACTGTAGGTTTTGCAACAGAGCTTCTCTGGTCCCTCCTCTATGGCATCAGCCCATTCTTTACACAATACACTCACCATCACTTCCAAAATCCTCTTCTGTGCAGCGTGTCATCCACCATATATTTATCTTGTCATGCTCTTAAAGTACTTGCAGTATCAGTTCCCAAGTCATTGAGCAGAGACAGATTTGCCCCGGCTTCCTCTCATAACTGGCCTCCACAGGAAATGACAAATAAAGGAAGTTTTGTGTTTTAATTTGCGTCGGGGTGGCTTATGTTTGCTGTTGCATAATGGGCATGTAATTAGTGTTTTGCCGTATACATAAAAATGAACCTGTTTGAGCCGCACTTAAACCCGGCGACTCTGTGATTACGGAACCTGCAATTAAAATCCTCCATGTCTCCATCCATCCGTATGAACAGATTTATCCGTATCACTGTAATTTAGTCATTCGATTGATGCCTTCACCTCTTCCGCAGGTCACACTACTGATCGGCGCAGATCAGACACTCGCCGGCTCTAATGAGTGAGATCCACTCGGCACTGACCGCACACCTCATAAGAGACAGTGACCACAGTAATTGAAATGTCAAGGAGTGCTGCGTCTGAGCTGTGAGCTTCAGCCTTTTGAATTGACCTAGAGAAAATGGTTCAGAGCAAGGATTTTGTTTGGTTCGTGTCTGAGGTGTGCATTTCATTATAACAACTGGGGGAATCCAAAAACCTGTCAAGAGCGTTTCTGGGTCATGTTTATTTATTTCATTATGGGGTTAAATAAGAAATGCATGGAAGAAAACAACAGTATTGTTTAAAATTAATATGTATTGTTATTTTGCATTACTTAAAAGTATTTATAGATGTTATGCTGCCAATTTAAAGCTGCAGTCCGTAAGTTTAGCCTCTTTGTAAAATACGTTTTATATATATTATAGATATATATATATAGATATATTATAATTTCATTTACACGTTGTTTGATTCAAACAACAAGAATGTTTTATATTGTTTTCAATGTTAGTTCAATTTTAGATAACTACTGTATAATAACCCTGGTTAAAATGAACGCTTGGCAAAATCCTTTTTGCACATTAATATAATCAGTTTTAGTAGCAGAAACACTAATGTTGTGTACCTGCATTACCTACGGTTCCACAAAATTATTATAGATTAAGTGCATGTTGCCTGTTAGTATTTTTCCATGCTCACTAATAGAATTAATGTAATGGACAGTGGACACCGTAATGGCGTGACTGTGTGTTTGCAAGTGCCAACATCAGTATAAGGACGTGTTTTTACTGATATGCTAGTGAGGCTGACAGAAGAGAAATTATGTTATGACAGATCAGGCAAATGCATTTATACTGTGAATTAAAGCACAGGAAGTTCTATAAGTGATGGTGATCAGTAGCAGGAAAGAAGAGCTTGTGTGGCTTCATTGCTGGATACTGAGACGTTGCTGCATGTCACTTGAGGCTTCAGGCATTATCATCTCAGTTATTGAATAATATGAGTTGTGCAGGACAGGAAGAGATCGAGTGGATGTTTTCTGAGAGCAAAAATGGCACTATAATCAAATCTATAGTCACGTTTCTAACTCTAAAGTATTTTCGTATCCTGTATTTATCTTATCCTGGCAAACTGAGCGTTTAAATCAGAGAGGAAAGTTTAAGTAAATTTAAATTTAAGTACATTTAAATTGAGACATTTAAAATTTAGATTTTGTTAGTTTTAATATCGGCATCAGAAGTGCCTTTCACTAATTTCTTTAAGTTTGTTTTTTAATTGTACAACATTTTTGACTCAGCATTTTTTTTAAAATTGATGGTTCACCCAATAAATGAAGTTTCTGTTATCATTTACTCTCCATCATGTTGTTTCAAACCTGTATGGCCAGGGCTGCGTTTCTCGATAACGACTGATCTTCTTAAGCTTAAGAGCGTTTTCTACGAGTCAGTTTACGATTGTTCGTTGTTGTTTCACGTGTGTTTCCCAAAAATGCACTTAACACAATCGCACGTAGCTGTGCTTTAAGTGCTACTTAGGAGTCGCTATCCGTTTGTCAAGTGCTGAAATGTCACCTTATAGAATGGCTCATAATTGTAGTACACGCTCGTTTATTGAAATGTTAACCTAATGCTGTGTAATGCCGAGACAACTTGGATATAATAAGTATAATACAATGTTATATTATATTATTATGTTATATTATCAAACTATAATACTTAATATAAAAGTATATATGATAGTCTATATATCTAATAGAAATGTTATTCCAAGTTCCAAATTACATGGCTGGTTTTTCTGTGCACGTCAAATTCATTGACAGATTATTGTTTCCCCAGTCTTTGCAGCTATTCCTAATTACTCTTTTATTTCAATTTTTTTGTTCAGGGATCATTTCATGTAGATTGTATTTTCTATTTTTTCTGCCCTTTTTTATTATTCATTTATAAATTAATTTTTTTAAAGATATCCCTATAAAGTGTACAATGAATTACAAACAAAACTTAATATTATAATCACATTGCACTTGAATAAAGTTAAAGGTGTAATCTTCCGATTGTCGCACTTAGAGCTTTACGATTACTCCAGAGCACTCTTAGATAATTGATTTATTTTGATTTTAAAATGTGATTTAAAATAAGTAGTTAAATAATTAAGTATTTAAGTAATTGACGTATTTTAGAAAAATAATGGATAGTACTACTTTCTTTACATTATAACTGTAGAATTAATTTCTTAATTTCTTGTATTTCAAACTATAAACCATCAAACCTTTATTTTGATGCACGCTTCTCATTAGCAGTATGGGAAAATGTTTGGTGCATGTTGCGTTCCCAAATGGATGTTAAAGCAACACAAACTTTTATTGGTGGAACACAGAAAACGATATTTTGGACACTGAAGCGTTCTTCAAAATATCTTCTTTTGTGTTCCACCGGAGCATAGTCAGACAGGTTTGGGTGAGTAAATGATACCCACTAACCCATTAACTTTGCATTCATAATGCATCCTGGGGGTTAAAAGTGCAGTCTTGAGGACCTTGAGAGGGAATGAGAAAAAACATTCACATGTTTTTGTGCTGAAGATGTTGTTAATCCATCACAGTCTAACAAGCCAAATCTGTGAGCACAATGGACATGAGCAATCGTTAGGGGTTAATTTGGTCTGATGAGTCTTTCCACTAATTCCACCTCTATTGCTCATCTCTCTTTCTCACACACAAACTTATCTTTCCATCCCTTTGTTCATCCTGCACAACCAGCCGCACGTCTCCCAAAAGGGACTTACCTTCACTGCAGAAAATAAGAAGGAAGTCATCTCTCGCTGGTTTATTTTCTCTCTCTATCTCTTTCTTCAGATCTGGTTGAATTCATTAAAGCAAAGTGGAGCAGCTTTAGAATACAGAATGCACATTAGAGTTTGATGTTCAGACAGAGACTCTGTGGTTTCAGAGCAGCAATGCTTTCCGGATAAAATGTTCTTTTGTCACACTTTTGCATCGTCTTCTTCATCTGTTCTTCACAGGGTTGGTTTTATTCCAATAGAGATGTCTGTGCACAGGTCTGTGTGATTTTGTACTGAGAGTGACTAAACCAAACCAAAGTGATCAGCACACTACAGATCCCTTGGAAAAAAAATTATTGATGGCATTAATAGCCTGACTATCTCGCTTTCACTCACTCGTTTTGTTCCAATGTGCCAAATTAGCTTTTTATTCTGCTTCATCTGATGTGTATGACCTTAAATTGACCCTTTCCCCCCATTTTGTATAATAACTTATAATACATAATAACATAAAATAGCACCACCACTTAAACAACTTTCTTTTTTCAACTTTTCAAACTTTTGATTCCATTGACCATCAAATATTCTATTATCGCTACAATATAAAAACAGGAATATATTTTCATGTATAAAGGTTTTTGTATAATTTTTTATATACGAACCTACTGTGTGTCTATAGGAAAAAATTATAATAAAATTCAGATTAGATGAAATTGTAATTTTTTTGCTAATTTTAGCTTTCTTGTTGCATTTTAGATATTGAAATTTATTATTTTAAAATAATTATGATTATTTAATCATTATTGGAAAAAATGCTTTTTAGTTTTTTTTGGCTTATGCATTATATATTAAAATATTATTTTAAACAGCACAACAAGAAAATGATTGATAATTATAAATACTAATTTTTATTATTAGTTTATTATTATTATTTAATTATAATAATAATTATAATTATATAGGTCTTGAATTCTGATATTCATTATTTTCATCATTTAATAATTTCCAATGTATAAAATCGAGTAAAACGGGTTGTGAATTTAATTTCATGTTGGCTTTAAGAATATTAAGAACATTAATGCAGAACAGTTTGTTGATAAAAGCCATCCATAATATTTAGGTTGACTCAAAGAATTGATGAGACAGATGCTGGTTTAATTCGTTTGTAGGACAGGAGTAATTGGTGTAGAAGCTGAAGGGTTTGCAGTGCTCTTGCACTGGATGATTATGTACAGTACACACACACACACACACACTCGACTCATGGCTCAAATGACAGTGTCTGATCCTCTCCCCGGGTTTTGATTGCACTTGATTGTTGGCTGCGTTTCTCTATTGATTTGTTTGAGTCTTGCAGGTTGGCACTCGTGTCCCGCACCTGAATTATTTGCAAATGAGACGAGACGGACCGGCCCCATATACCTGCTCACGCACACGTATCATAGTCCAACAGGGACTTTAGACAGTGTATTACAATGCTACAGGGCACAGCTGATTCTCATAAACATACGACCGCCCACATTTGCATAATACCTATTCCCTATTCAGTATTCAGCAGCCCTAATGAAAGACAGTGTCGAATATGTCAGTATGTAGAGGTTAGGCAATCATAAAGATAATTTACTTACAGAAGTCTGTTTAACTTACGCACAAAACTGTGTTCAGTTCACTAGGAAGTGGTCACTACTCCTTACACACTCAGTAGAGGATATCTGTAGAAGTTCACTTCACTTGAAACAAGTTTTTCATTTGGCTGACCTGCAAAATTATTAGACACAGACTCCATATTTAATATGCATATAGAAGTGTATGCTGATTGCAATGCGGAAGCTGAACACGTGTAATGTTGTCTTGGAGTAACAGCATAGTGGACTTCAGCTCACCATACCTTTTTTGTGTCTCATGATATAAAGTCAAATCATGCATCATTATTCTGATTATATATGCTTGTTTTTCATCCTTTTTCTTCTTGTCATCCTTTTTCATCCTTTTTTCATCTTCTGCATCTTCATCCTTAATCATCATCCTTTTTCTGGTTTTCTCTTTCTGCTTCTTATTTTCTCTTCTTCTGCTTTCTCTTTTTCTTCCTTCATCTGCTTTTTCTTCTTCTTTTTCTGAATCAGCTTATTCTACTTCTCCATTCTTCATTTTCTTTTGTCCTTCTTTTCTTGTCTGCTTCTGCTTGTGCTTCTTCTCTCTTCTGCTGCTTCCTTTTATTCTTCACTTCATCTTCCTTGTTCTGTTTCTTTTCTTCTTCAGCTTTTCTTAAATTCTACTTCTTTTTCTTCTTCTGCTTCTTCATTCTTCTTATTCATCACTCTTTTCTTTTCTCTTTCCACTTTTTATTTTCTCTTCTTCTGCTTTCTCTTCTTCGTGTCTGCTTCGCTACTTTCTTCATCTCATCTTCTCTTGGCCTTCTTCATCACCTTTCTTTTCTTTTCTTTTCTTTTCTCTTCTGCTTTTGTTTATTCTTTCACCCCGTTATGCTTCCTTTTATTATTTTGCTTCTTCATCATCTCCTTCTGCTTCTTCTGCTCCTTCTTTTCTCTTCTTCTTCATTTATTTTCTCTTCTTCATCATCCTCTTCTTCTGTTTCTTTTTCTCATGCTCCTTCTTCTTCTTCTTCTTCTTCTTCTTCTTCTTACATATGATCCAAACCATCTCATGACGGAAGGCGCTTTTGTGGATTTCTTTTTAAAATAGTTGGCTTATGTACAGATGCGTTAGACAGACATTGTTGGCCATTTAATGTCTGTGTTTTTGTTTAATAAAGCACTGTTCATTTTTAAGGAGATCATTGTTAACAAATTTAATTCTTAAAAAGAAGAAGAATGTAATGTCTTTAATGTAAAAATTTACAAAAAACTGCTGAAAGAGTGACCGACTCCTGGTGCTCTAATTCTGTGAAGGTAAAGAGGGAATTATCGAGTGTCCTGGATGGACTGAAAGTGGGGTAATAAAAAAGGCCACCAATATCAGGAGCACGCAGCACAGCGGATTATTACAACACAATTTATTTAATGGAGGGATAGGGATGCGCTGCTGATGGGACGATAAGAGACAGAGGGGAGGGATAGAGGGATGGCGTGATTAAAATAATGCTGGCGCGGTGACCTAGGCTCACTTACAGAGAGGTTAGCGAACAGGAAACATGCCAACGCCGCTCGCCTTCTAATGCTTTCGTGTTTGAGGACTGCACAGATCAGCTCCAGGCATGACGAAGCAGATATCGTCCTCTTTTGGAAGACCAAACAAAGTAGTTTCGCTTTCACAACGAATCACATAGTGCCTTAACGACATGGCGACGGCAACAACAATACAATAAAAGTTACGCCTTCTTTCTTTGCGTGAACATTTGTGCGGCATTATGCAAATCTTCCCACATAGTGATGTAGACATGTGGGGGCGTGTTAGAACGAGCCGTTTTAGGTAGGTGTGGCTGACTCTTAACTTTTATAAAACGCTTATAACTTTGGATTTGAGACTTTAGTCTTTGCAACTTTACAGATCTTCTTTATGCACCAAGAGCTTGTAACACTTCAAAGACAAAAGAAAAATTGAAATCACCCAAAAAACAATCCCCATATGACCCCTTTAAATTACTTTCTCGTATCCCAGCGTAATGCTGATAGACTAGATTATTAGTAAGCTGATGTTTGTTTAAATGCTTTCTCTGTTTGTTTTAGTCCTCTGACATGTCAACATCTGACTCAACCAATGGTGTGAGTTTGAGGCGGGACTAACTGTCTGTTTTGCCAATGACGGACAGGGGGTGGGGCGATGGGAGTGATTATCAAAAACCTGATCGAAAACAAGTTTGTTTTTGAAGTTTGATGCTGCGACTGGTGCTGAAATTAAACACTGCATGTTTTCAGACACAATAAGTGGAGTAGCTAAATCTCTGTGATTATTGAAATTTGCCTCTGAAGTTCATATGATGTGTAGATATTAGCTTAATGCAGATCTATTTTTATTATATTTATAATACTGAATATATTTATTTTTGTAATGCTATATATTTAGTGTGTTATAGTAGTATTATAGTAAAAAATATATATAGTGATTTGAATATTTATGTTATATCATTTAAGTTTTTAATGATATTTTTTTTTTTTTTTTTTTTTTTTTTAAAAAATTTTAATTTTTTTTTTTTTTTTTTTGTTTTTTTTTTTTTTTTTTTTTTTTTTTTTTTTTTTGTTTTTAAGTATTAGTTTCTGTCCATCTTTCATTTACATTGTTTTTTAATTTCGTTTTTCCATGTACAATTTTTTATTTTATTTTATTTTATATTAATTTAGCCAAATCAATGAATGAAAATGATTTTTAATAGTTTTAGCTTTAGTTTTACTTAACAAAGTTGGTGTAATGCTTCGTGAATTTTGCTGTGACTATAACAGCTGTTAGTCTGCGTGCAGCGCTTGTGTTTTTTTTTCAGTATGGGGTTGAACATGTTATTTCTCATCTTTCTTTTCAAATCTAGTCCTACACAACACCAATTTACAGCCTTGGCAAGAGGAGACACAGTATAGAAGGTGCCAGCACTACTGAAAGAAGAAAACACCTTCAGGATCAGTTCCTCCTATCTATGACATGCTTCATTTCTTGCAGATCAGCCTGGTCTCATTGTTTATACGAAGGTATTAGTACATAACATTTACAAGCACAAAACTTACATTTTTGTATGTTTTTATTGACGCTAAAACGTACAATTTAGATGCATTTCAACGTCTAAAGCGTACAAATCACTACGTATTTTTAGCTAAAAAACTTAAAATATTTACGTATAAATGCATTTTTATCATTTTATCAATATCGATTTAGTTTTTAGACCACTTAAAGGGTTAGTTCACCCAAAAATTAAAATTAGCCTGTGTTTTTACTCACCCTCAAAGCATCCTAGATGTATATGACTTTCTTCATTCAGACAAATACAATCGGAGTTATAATAAAATTTATCCTGGCTCTTCTAACTCTGTCCCAATTGCAGTGGCGGGGTGTTTCTCTTTAGCAGTCCACAAGTCGTTAAATAAAGCGTGCGCATTCATAATAAACGTGCCTCACACGGCTCCAGGGGGGTCTCCTGTAGCGAATCCATGCGTTTTTGTAAGACAAATATCCATATTTCAAACGTAATAAACACTTTTCTCTCACTTCCACTGACTGTCATGCGCGAAAGCCGTTCCGGCGGATGACGTAGGACATATGTGTAGCGTGCCTGCCTCGAGGTATGCTAGTCTCACGATTTTGTTTACAGGATCAAAAGAAGCAACGTTTCCTTACTTTAGCAAAAGAAAACAAGTCTCCTCTTGGCTTATAACGAAATCCTCCAACATTCTTCTTCACAAATCCTCGTTTTGTACTTCCCTCTTCCTGACCGGGCATTTTGTTTTGTTCTCATCTCGCGTTCTCACCCCCCGGAGCCGGTGAGGGACATTTGTATGGATCGCACGCGTTTTTAAAGTGTTTGACGTTAACAGGAAAAACCTGCCTACTGCTATTATAAAGCTTGGAAGAGCCAGGAAATTTTTTGATATAACTCAGATTTTATTTGTCTGAAGGAAGAAAGTCATATACACCTAGGAGGCTTCGAGGGTAAGTAAAACACAAGCTAATTTTCCTTTTTGGGTGAACGAACCCTTTACCTACCCCAAACCTAAACCTACCCCTTTTATAGCGAATATGCATTTTTATCATTTTATCAATGAGCGATTTAGATTTTTAGACACCTTAACCTACCCCCAAACCTAAACTTACCAATTTTATAGCGAATATGCATTTTTATTTTATTTTTATCAGTAAGCGATTTAGATTTTTAGACCCCTTAACCCACCCCCAAGCCTAAACTTACCCATTTTATAGCGAATATTAAAAGCATATAAAATGCAATTGACCGAAATATGCAGGAAAATAACCATTTTAGTAACATAGCATTAAAATATTTTTAGTCTCTAATCCCACTCCTACTTATAAACCTAAACATTTCTGTACAGTATAGAAAAACATGACAGACAGATAAATGTTACAATCTTTTATTTATTGCAAAAATGTCAAAAGCAGTATCAAAAGTAATCCCATGACGATGCATTGCAGACCGTTGTGCTCTCTGTGGCATACAGTTAATTTGTGTTAGGGATAGAGTAACGATTCCATTCAACCACGTGTTTGATTCGATTTCAACAATTTCGATTAATCCACAATTTTTTTAAACACATTAGAATTTACGACCCATTATACATTAAATGTCCTTTTATTCTGCTTTGACAAATACTGTACGTTTTTGTGTAAGTATTTTGAAATAATTGAAATATACTTTCTATAATAAGCTACTATCTACCTTAGTAATATTGCTCTTTTGTTTTTGATTGCTTCTATTGTCCTAAATATAATTAAATATAATGTAAATGTAAATAACAAAACGAAACTGAAAATTTAACCAACCCCCCCCCCCCCCCCAATCAAATAATAAATAACACAAAAAAAAATTAATCTCTTCATATAAACAAACTAAGGCTTTGTCTGTGCTCTTTCCATTTAAAATTAGCGGCAACCACTGCATTTTAATCATGATCCAAACAAAGATGCTGCATACATGCAACATGAGCAGTTTTTAATCTAAATTAGATTGTATATTTTTTAAATTTGAAGCAAAAACAGAATGTTCTGACTTCAGCTTTGTGAACGATGCCATAAAAAAATATCTGCATGAAACAGAAACAGCAGACGAGCTGAACGAGACGCAGATTCACTCTCTGCCAGCAGGTGGCGCTTAAAGCGTTTTCTTGGTTTCCGCTGTAAACAAAGCAGCGCTGCACTTATGAACTTTAATATGCATTATACAGAGGCAAGAGGAAAATAAAAAATACCATCGAAAGACAGTAAGTTCACCTCAGAAATACATTCATATAAACTCCTACCCCTTATTGAATCGCGATTGTTTAGCATCTCAATCGATTTGAATCATTACATATTTGAATCGATTTTCAACCAGCTCGTGGTTAATCGTTACATCCCTAGTTAGGGATGGCTGACGCGAAACGGACGTTTCGACACGGTGTCGAGATCCTGAAGCACAGATGTTTCGAAACACTGCTCCAAAGTGTGATTCGAAACACCCATGTCACATGACTAAGGCGAATCAAAGCATCGGGGCATTTCACAAGTGTTTCGAAACCCGAATCTACTTTTGATCGACAGGGTAGGGAACAAACCACACAATCGCACATCTGTCTTAACCTAACTCCTGCAAAGTATAAAAGTGGAGTTAACGCAGCAGAACAATTTATATATTTAAATAAAAATCTTTATATATAAAAAATGCCAGGGGTTGTGGCTTGATTTCTTTATTAATGTTAATTTTTTCATGACCAAAATAACATATTCCTACAGAGTTTAATTCAGTTTTGTTGTTTGTTTTTGTTTTTTTTTTTTTTTTTTTTTTGGGTGCCCCCCCCCCCCCCAAATGTTACAACACATTATCAAGAACAGAACAATATAACACATCTTCAAATATTTATTATAATTATTTACATGCTTCACCCGGATTCAAACCTTAAAAGTTACAGGTTCTGACAACATGCCAATCGTGCACACTAACCACTCCCCCCAACACACATGGTGGAATGATGAGCACAACATATATGTTATAATTCGTCAATTCGCTTAACTGATTTGTTGTCAATGCTGTTTCAGAGCAATAATTGAAAATGACCACTTGGGTGTCACCGTAGACACGGGTTTTGAATTGTTTTGAAGCCTCTGCACATTTGCTTCGACTGTTTCAGTGTTTCATGAAGCCTCGCTCTGCCCACCACTAATTTGTGTGAGGTGCAGAGCAGAACTTAAGTTGTTAATCGCTGAAATTATTATCCAGATTATTTTCCCGATCCACTCCGTGAACTCGTGAAGGCACATCATTTCAAACACACCTCACCAGAAACAAGGCATGTCGCAATCTGAGACGAATGCAGACGAGAGCCAATGAGCGTTCGATTATCCTGCCCGTTGAAAGCGGCAACATTTGACTTTTTTTTTTTTGTTTTTTAAAGAGCACATCATTCAGCGTGGGCTTTGCTTTTTACGGCACTGGAAACTCCACTGCTCAGGATGGAGATTAAGATTGCAGAATAAAGGCTTGGATTTGGGTCTGTGTCTCGCAGTCGTATGGATTTGGAAGATTTGGATTACAGCGCACTAATAAAATTGTTTCATTTCGTAATAATGTTGCGTTTTTGGTGTATTTATAATTCTATTGTCAGTTCAAGCATGTCGGAGAAAATGCTTTTTGTGGCCCATGGCAAACAAAGTAAACCTTACATGACAAGTAAAGGTTAAAACGATTGCAGAAATGTTATTTATTAGAAGGTTTAAAGTGAAGTCTTGTTTAACATTATGTAGGCTATTCTTGGAAACGAGCTGGCAGCAGAAAATCACAACAAAACAAAATGTTATCATTTCATATTAAGTAAACGAGTAAACAATTTAATAATGGAATTGAAAACAAGGTAATTGATATCACAACTAAAAACAACAATGATAATAAAATTAATTCAATTAATTCAATATTCATAAGGGTTCATTTTTAAGTGTCATCAGTTTTGTACGTTTAAATGATCTTAATATGGAGTATTGTACGTTTAATGCTGAAAAAATACTCCGTTTGTACGTTTTGTGCCTGTAAAACTTAGTAATGTACTGTTTTATATAACCACCATTTTACGTAAGACATACAATTATCATGAGATCACGTGGCAGATAGACCCCCTTTTGTATTGACATCAAGCAGAATTGGCAGTAAACTTTTGTTGTTTGTGTTCAAATTGAAAGGGGACTGTCTCTTTCTGGTTTCCAAGATAGGGTGCTTTCACACTTCGCTTGCCTGGTCCGAACCCGAGTTCGATTGCTCCCCCCTCCCCCTGCCCCGTTGGACAGTGTTCATTATTATATTACTTGGGTCCGAACCGCGGTTCGTTTGCGTCATCAAGCCAGCTGCTGTTTACCCCGTTGCTTAGTAATGACGGCGGAGGAGAAGGCAGCAAAATGCATAGTTGCTCTCTTCATTTTTATATATTTATGTTTTTGAACCATTCGTTTTGTTTACAAAGCTTCGGTACATAACGTCACTTACGTCTGTCTTACGAATGTACTGCAAATGCTCTATAGAACACTAAAGGGGAACAGAGATGATACATCTCTCTGTTTGCAACACGTCAGTCATGCTCGTCAGGAAACACAAACACACATTTTTATCAAATAATACGTCATTAATAGCCGTTCATTTCCGTGATTTGGCACATTTGCATTCACATCAGTATCGAACCGTACCGGAGTTCACATGAACCAACCCCAGATCACCCTTTTTAAGCAGACTCGGGTACGGTTCGTGGGTGCGCACCCGAGTTCGGAAGACAGCGTTCACATCATCCAAACGAACTGAACTCTGATGTCAATCGAACCCGGGTGTGCTCTAAAAGTGCTAGTGTGAAAGCACCCTAAATGAATGTAGGCACACAGCTTAACCAAATGAAGAGGTGAACAACATACTATAAATGATGACATAATTGTGATTTCCTCTTTTAGACCAAACACATCCTTCAGGTTCCAGGCATCTTTATCCAGTTTTGATGTGTGCAGAGATCTTAAGTGGGTTTTATTAAAGCATTCATGTCATTTCCCTCAAAACCCTAGAGTCTCTGTGAGTTCATTTAATTCTCATGACAAACATTCATATGGAAATCACATGTGTCGATCATTTATTTGTCATTTGCAGTGTTTTGGAGACTGTTTGCTTAAAGGCTCAATAGAAAGATGATTGACGGCCGCTCTCAAAGTTCAGACATGAGCAGATAAGACGGCTAAGCTGCATCTCGCTCACTTACTCACAGCCTGAATCAACCGCACACTGTACTAAGAATAAAGTGTGTGTGTGTGGGTCATGTGGAAGGGTAAGTGCCTCTCTGATTGCTGTTTTGAGCTTGTTGCTGAAACTTCTATGTATTTCAGACTCGGTTAAGTGCCGCGGATGACAAGACAGTAGCAAGATGGATCTGAAACACACATGCAAACACACACACACACACATGTCTCAATGCCATTTTTCTTCACAGTGTGTGTGGACTAAAGGATCTTTTATTCTGATGTCTGGTTGTCTTTATGCTCTCAGAAGAGCTCTCACCAATGGATTTCTCACCAATGGATGCTCTGCAGTGAATGGGTGCCGTCAGAATGAGAGTCCAAACTGCTGATAAAAACATCACAATAATCCACGACTCCAGTCCATCAATTGATATCTTGAGAAGCCAAAAGCTGCATGTTTGTAAGAAACAAATCCATCATCAATACGTTTTTAACTTATTTCCAGCTAAAATATGAGCCCTAAATCCATAATAATGCTTCCTTCAGTGAAAACTCTCTCTCTGTTGTCTCTCACACCAAAATCCACACACATATTTGTTTAGAGCTGTTTTGTCTTGTAAACGGTTCTTGATCTATGCAGATTTCTCTCCTGACAACTTTTTCACTGGAGGAAGCATTATTATGGATAGAGGAAGTTTAAACACATCTTAATGATGGATTTGTTTCTTTTGGCGTCACAAGTTTTGGAGTGGTGTTGTAACGGGGCTGACGAGACGTGAGACGTGCGGATCCATATGCAAGCTTTATTGAAACGAAGACAGAGACGTGGTCATGAAACAGGCTTGGGTCAGATAATGTCAGACAGGTATATGGTGGGCAAAACAAAAGAATAGTCCTAGGGCTAGCACAGGTCAACGATCGGCAGACAGAATCAAAAGGGGCAAGACAAAAAGGGTGAATCCAGGGAACCAGGCGAAGATCAGAAACCGAGAAGGCTAAGGCTAATGGCTAATGGCTAAGGCTAATGGCTAAGGCAAATGGCTAAGGCTAAGGAAATGACAAGGGCTCCGTAAAGTAGCTATCTCTAGGGGAGTGATAAATGCTGAAACAATACTCGGCAGAGGGAAGGGATAAGAGTGAGTGTTATATAGTGAGGGAGTGATATGAAACAGCTGGGTGCAATCAGTGTAAACAGGTGTGTGCAATTCGTGCTGAGTGCAATCAGTAATGCATGATGGGAAATGTAGTCTGGGGTGATGTGCAACAGTGTGTAGTGTGAGAGTCAATGAAATGGAAAGTTCATGGACCGGATTCGTGACAGGTGTGAATTACATGTGGATTATTGTGATGTTTTTATCAGCTGTTTGGACTCTCATTCTGACAGCACCCATTCACTGCAGAGCATCTATTGGTGAGCAAGTGATGCAATGCTACATTTCTCCAAATCTGATGAAGAAACAAACACATCTACATGGCCTCAGGTTGAGGATATTTTCTGCAAATTTTCATCTTTGGGTGAACTGCTCCTTTAAGAATTATTTCGACTTTGTGATTTTTTGTTTTCTTTTAGGCCTGAAACATTCTCTATGCTCTATGGAAAGCAAACAAAAGATTGAATGTGCCTTTGCATTTTTAAAATGTGCAATGAATGTAGGCACTGCAATTGCCAGTGTTGCCGTAAGGGGTGCTAAAGATGACATTAGCCTATAAATGCCATACAATAGTCATGTTGGGTTTGCAGTGAGTTTGTGTATATTTTTGATCCAGTCAATCTTTTATCTCTTTTTCTTTTGCTCTGTTTCTCTCTTTGTTTCCTTTTACACAACCCCTCAGGTCTCTCTTTCTCCGGATCAGTTTGGCTGTTAGGGATTGAGCAGCTTTCATTCTGCTCTCTTCATTTGCTGATTACATCACCTGCTGTTGAGGGATAATGGTTTGCGTCCAAGCAGGAGGTGACGGCGCGTGTTTGTGTGTGCGTGCAGCACAAAATAGTGCTGGTATTATAGCTTGTAAATTGGTTACCTTCTCTTTAGGTGATGGTAGCTTTTTTTCCCCCCCCCCCCCCGCTTTTTTAAAAACAAACTTTTTAAAAACAAAAAAAAAAAAAAAAAACACATTTTCCCCCCCTTTTTTTTTTTCCCTCCCTCACTTTATCACACATACACTGAAATACCCTCTTTACCAGTTCACATTTGTCTCATTTAGAGATAAACTTTCTCAGATACACTCACTGGTGCTGTGGTTTTCCTCTTCGCTCTGTCTGTCTCACTCAGAGGCTGATATCTGTGATAGAAACATAAATACACGCAAGCACAGATAACCAGAGATCCTAAAAGAGTGAGATAGAGAGAGTGAGAGATTAAGTGTGTACTGGTGACTAGTGACATACTCTGAGAATCATGCTTTGTTCTTTAGTTATGCAACGGCCCCGCCCCCCCCCAAATATTAATGATATAAAAGGACTGCTTTAATGCTTTTTACATTACCTTACATCACTTTAATTCATTACACTGACATAGAGAATGCCACACGTGCACAACACACCTGTAGAGACTTTACAGAGCAAATATATACAGGTGCAGCTCAACAAATTAGAATGTCGTGGAAAAGTTCATTTATTTCAGTAATTCAACTAAAATTGTGAAACTTGTGTATTAAATCAATTCAGTGCACACTGACTGAATTAGTTTAAGTCTTTGGTTATTTTAATTTTTATGATTTTGGCTCACATTTCACAAAACCCACCAATTCACTATCTCAACAAATTAGAATATGGTGACATGCTAATCCACTCAAAACACCTGCAAAGGTTTCCTGAGGCTTCAAAATGGTCTCTCATTTTGGTTCACTAGGCTACACAATTATTGGGAAGGCTGCTGATCTGACAGTTGTCTAGAAGACAATCTTTGACACCCTTCACAAGTAGGGTAAGCCACAAACATTCATTGCCCAAAAAGCTGGCTGTTCATAGAGTGCTGTATCCAAGCATGTTAACAGAAAGTTGAGGGGAAGGAAAAAGTGTGGAAGAAAAAGATGCACTACCAACCGAGAGAACCGCAGCCTTATGAGGATTTGTCAAGCAAAATCGATTCAAGAATTTGAGTGATTTTCACAAGGAATGGACTGAGGCTGGGTTCAAGACATCAAGAGCCACCACACACAGACTTGTCAATGAATTTGGCTACAGTTGTCATATTCCTATTGTTAAGCCACTCCTGAACCACAGAAAACATCAGAAGCGTCTTACCTGGGCTAAGGAGAAAAAGAACTGAACCTTGCCCTGGTTCCAAAGTCCCTCTTTTTCAGATGAGAGCACGTGTGACTTTCATATGGAAACCAGGCGCTAGAGTCTGGAGACGTGGGAAGCTCTAGCCAATTTGCTTGAAGTCCAGTGTCGAGTTTCCGAAGTCAGTGATGATTTGGGGTGTCTTGACGTTTGCTGGTGTTGGTCCATTGTGTTTTTGAAAACCAACGTCACTGCACCCCGTTTACCAAGAAATTTTGGAGCACTTCATGCTTCCTTCTGCTGACCAGCCTTTTGAAGATGCTGATTTCATTTTCCAGCAGAATTTGGCACCTGCCCACACAGCCAAAAGCACCAAAAGCTGGTTCAAAAACATGGTGTTACTGTGCTTGATTGGCCAGCAAACTCACCATACCTGAACCTTATAGAGAATCTATGGGGTATTGTCAAATGGAAAATGAGAAACAAGAGACCAGAAATGCAGGTGAGCTGAAGGCCACTGTCCAAGAAACCTGGGCTTCCATACCACCTCAGCAGTGCCACAAAACTGATCACCTCCTGCCACGCTGATTGAGGCAGTAATTAAAGCAAAAGGAGCCCCCTACCAAGTATTGCGTACATGTACAGTAAATGAACATACTTTTCCAGAAGGCCAACAATTCACTAAAACTGTTTTTTTTTTATTGGTCTTATGAAGTATTCTAATTTGTTGAGATAGTGAATTGGTGGGTTTTTGTTAATTTGAGCCAAAATCATGACAATTAAAAGAACCAAAGACTTAAACTACTTCATACGGTGACGCATTGAATTATTTAATACACGGTTTCACAATCTTGAGCTTGAATACTGAAATAAATGAACTTTTTTCCCGACATTCTAATTATTGAGATGCCCCTGTGTATATACACATAAAAACTGTACTTATTTTAGTACTTTTAGATATAAAAACATATTTAATGTAAATATATAGTGTAAATAATGGTTCATATTTCATCATATAGTATGTTTATTTTATTTAAAAATAGACAAAGTATATAAATACAGAAAATATATAGTGTAGGCTATATATATTATTATTTTCTTATCTAACATGTTTTGTCTGTAATATTCAGTGGTCTGAATGTTGTGGTAGATTGAATATGCGCAGGAGTGAGTAAAACTAGTTGTAGCATCAGATTTCTACTTCATAACGACTCATTTAGTTCTGATCCTCATAAACGGCTCACTTCATAAGACTTAGAATATGAGTTATAATGAATTTTTAATAGCCAGTTATGCTGTTTTCATGGTGTTTTGGAACCTTTTTATGATTTAAAACAATATGAGGAAGAATACATGATGAGTTTTAATTTTCATCCTTGACCATTCCTTTAAAAGCAACTTCTCTTGTTAATGTGCAGCATTTTCCATAGATCGTTTGTGTGCGTGTCCTTAAATTCCATCATGTGTTTGTATAAGTGTTTTGAGGCAGTGGTGAGTTCTTCTGAAGTGTGTACTTGGTTCCTCAGTGGGGTTAAGTGTAACGCTGAGAACATTAGCTTTCTGCTGACAGACAGCTATCTGTGTTCTTCTGTGCTCTGTTTATCTACTGAAGTGCGTTTGTACAGTGTAGCTGGCGCCCTTTGGTCCCCTGTGCTGATGGAGAGAAGGAGACGGATAGAAGAAACGAATCCAGCAAACAAGGCATCTCGAGTCCCTTTTTCCATGTTTGCAAACTATTTATGATCCTAAATACTTGCTTTTGTGCTGTCATGACTTCTCCTGCCTAAAAAATAGATGCACTGGACAAATGCATGCTTTTCCCCATCCTCATTTAATTGCATGAAAAAGAATAAAATGTTGTCACATGTAAAGCATGTTCTTAAAGGTGCAGCAGCAAAAAAAATTGCTCATTTAATTATAATGGTGGGAAAAAAATGAAAATATGATGTATATGAAGAGCTTTCATTTGTGATTCCTATGAGCTGAATCCTTAGTGTTGTTAAAAAAATAGATTTTTCGATACTGAAATATCTAAAATGGTTTCAATACTCTTTTTTTTTTTTCACAGTATTGATCCACCAATACCAGCTGTGCTTTCTCTCTCTTCTCTCTGGCAGCGAGTTCACGCACACCGAAGTGTGATGAGAAGCATTTATATACCTGTTGTTCAACAAAATACATATTTAAAAACATATTTTACTTCAAACTCACTTCATAAGATCAGTTGAGTGTTTGAAATAAGTTCCTTTTGTTGACTGATGTGGCTTTTTTATCATAGAACGACGCCAAATTAATTTATTGTGTAGTATTCTACTGTAATACATGCTTTGTCAATTAGCATTGCATTACAAATCGACTTATAAATCTTATGAAAATACCCGAGATGGCTTGAAGAACGCAGATAAAGCTTATATTGTTGCAGCCGTGTGTTTATTGTCTTCATGTTTGATCAGTTAAAGCGTCTCTATCTTCTTTATATTCAGTTACAGCGATAACTGGATGCCTTTGTCCATATTAGGGATTTCCATTCTGTGAGGTATTTTGTGAACATTCTAAATCATGCTAGCAACATGCTAATCATACTAGAAACATGATAGCAACATGTTAAAACAATAAAAAATGTCAGCACTGTGTTATCACGCTAGCAACATGCTAATTCATGTTAGCAACGTAGTAAATCATGCTATCAACATGTTAAATCATCATAGCTGTGCCAGCGTGTGTGTGTGTATTGGTTCGCTGGGCCATTGTGTGGTTTGATTGGTTAGTGGGGCCAGTGTGTGCTGTGATTGGTTAGCTGGGCCAGTGTGTGTGTGATTGGTTTAGCTGGGCAGTGTGCTCTGTGTGGTTAGCTGGGCCATTGTGTGTTGTGATTGGTTAGCTGGGCCATTGTGTGTTGTGATTGGTTAGCTGGGCCAGTGTGTGTTGTGATTGGTTAGCTGGGTCAGTGTGTGCTGTGATTGGTTAGCTGGGCCAGTGTGTGTTGTGATTGGTTAGCTGGGCCAGTGTGTGCTGTGATTGGTTAGCTGGGCCAGTGTGTGTTGTGATTGGTTAGCTGGGCCAGTTTGTGTTGTGATTGGTTAGCTGGGCCAGTGTGCTGTGATTGGTTAGCTGGGCCAGTGTGTCCTTGATTGGTTAGCTGGGCCAGTGTGTGTTGTGATTGTTTAGCTGGGCCAGTGTGTGTTGTGATTGTTTAGCTGGGCCAGTGTGCGCTGTGATCAGTTAGCTGGGCCAGTGTGCGCTGTGATTGGTTAGCTGGGTTCGTGTGTGTTGTGATAGGCAGCCGCGCGCCTGCGAGCTTCAGTGTAAATATTGCGTCAAAATCAAATAAATTTGAGCGCGATTTAAACCCGGATGATTGTAAACACTCTAAGTTTGTCTGCTTTGGGAAAGCTAGCGTGTCTCCGACATAGTGATAACACTCGTTGTCTTCTCTAGCACAGCTCAACCAGGTCTCGTCCCATTCGTCATGTGCGGATCTTGGTTGGGGGGTGAGCTCACAATTCCCGGAAATTATGCGTTGTATTCCAAGCGAGTCGTTCGTTGTAGTTTTTGAAAAGTGAGATTTATTTTTCTGTTAAATAAAATATCTCCTTTTTAAGTGGACTTTGAGCTTTGTAACTTTTGCAGATCTTTTTTTATTGCTCAAACAGCAACATTACAGACTAACTAAAATTGAAAAAGTGAAAAAGCATAATAAGACCCCTTTAAACATTTTAGCAACGCGCTAGAACATGTTAATAACATTTTAATGACTTAGAGTAAAATCGTCAGACTTCAGTTTTTATTTCAAACTTTCAAACAAGGCATTGTCCAACCAATATAAAAGGTTGATATGAACTTTACTCGTCTAGTTATTTTTTCCTTCAATAAAAATCTTATGCCCTTAATTTTGTGGCTTTTTTTTCTAGTGGTTTTGAAAATGGTTTTAAACGGCCTATATTTTTCAAGGTATTGTACCAAAGTTAGAAATTCCAGTATTGTGACAACACTAACACACACACACACACACACACACACACACACAGATGTGGCAAAACTGTTCAGGGTCTCCTATAAGAGTTGAATCTCAGTGAGCTGGACAGGGTGGAAGAAAAAAAGACAAATTCAGACTGGCATGTTATACTGCAGCTGTCTAATACAACATGATCTAACATCCGCGTTCTCTCTCTCTTGCGTTAATGTGTCATGAGTGTGTGTGGCCAGATGGCACTTCCCCACTTCTGAGAGGGATTCTTTGAACAAACAACAAACTAGTGAGCCAACAACCACCTCAAAAACAAACAGCCGCCTCACAAACAAACACATAGCGAGAGCAAGAAAATGCATTATTCAGGAGGAGATGCTTAGAATTCATGTTCATAAATGAGCTGCTTCACTCGTGCCGTCAGAGACTAAAACAACACCACATACACCTGAGAACCGCATCACAAACACTGCCAGTGGTGCCGCTCCCACCCGCCACAGTGCTAGGGTGTGTGGGTGGTAGCCAGAGTGTTGCTATGTGGTTGCTAGGGTGTTGTGAGTGGTTGCTAGGGCATTGTAAGTGGTAGCTATGACATTGCTATCTGCTAAGATGTCAAGAGTGGTTTTAGAGCATTGCTGTGTGGTTGCTAGGGTATTTTGGTTGGTTGTCGGGTTGTTGTAATGTTGTTGCTAGGGCATTGTGAGTGGTTTATGAGCATTGTTGTGTGTTTGCTAGGGTGTTGTAAGTGGTTGCTATGACATTGTTATCTGTTAGGATGTCATGAGTGGTTTTAGAGCTTTGCTATGTGGTTGCTAGGGTGTTTTCATTTGTTGCTAGGGTGTTGCTATGAAGTTGCTAGGGCATTGTGAGTGGTTTAGGAGCATTGTTGTGTGGTTGCTAGGGTGTTATAAGTGGTTGCTAATATGACATTGCTATCTGCTTGGATGTCATATTTTGGGGGGGGGGGGGGGGGTTTTTTGTTTTTTTGTTTTTTTTTTTTTTTTTTTTTTTTTAGAGCATTGATATGTGGTTTCTAGGGTATTTTGATTGGTTCCCAGGATGTTGCTACATGATTTCTAAGGCTTTGTGAGTTGTTTAAGAGCATTGCTGTGTGGTGGCTATGGTGTTATAAGTGGTTTCTTTGACATTGCTATCTGCTAGGATGTCAAGAGTGGTTTTAGAGAATTGCTACGTGGTTGCTAAGGTATTTTGGTTGGTTGCTAGGGTGTTGCTATGGGGTTTTCAGTGTGTTCTGGGGGTATTAGAGCATTGTTGTTTGGTTGCTAAAGTGCTGTAAGTGGTTGCTATGGCATTGCTATCTACTAGGATGTCATAAGCAAATATATCTAAATAAGTCTGTAAATATTTATTTTGCATCAGTATCTTGTAGCATCTTGTGGTTGTCTTAACATTTGTGTTATGCATAACATTTTTTTTAAATTACTATAATATACAGTGACCGTTGTAAATGTGCTGTATATAACAGTTGATAAAACTACACACTCTCTCACTTATACATTCATTCATTCATTCTAACCCCTCATGCAGCCGTGACTCCTGCATGTTTTTCCATGACAGCCTGCTGGAGTGTGTGTGTGTGTGTGTGTGTGTGTGTGTGTGATGAGAGAGAGAGAGAGATAGGTTTATCTTGTAGCTGGAGGCACTCAAAAGGTGAAAACATGTCATGGGCATCCTCTTAGGGAACCAGGCCTCTCTCTCTCTCTGTAGTGGATGAGCGAAATGTCATGGAGGAGCATCTCAGGTGTGTGTGTGTGTGGACATTTCTTCTTTTCTTTTTCTCTTAATGGATATTCTCTCCATCCATCTGTTGTTCTGTCCTTCACATATTAAGCAACTTTCAGCTTTTCCAAGGCTAAACAGTTGAATCTCAGGGAAACACATCTGGGTCACATGTCACCTCACAAAATAAGAAATTGTATTTTGCATAAAACGAAGCATATTTTTTAGGACCATTTTTTTTCCCCATTATGAATTATTTTTAAGACAGTTTTTTTTTTTATAATTTTAGTTTAGTTTTATATATATACTCTCTCTCTCTCTCTCTCTCTCTCTCTCTCTCTCTCTCTCTCTCTCTCTCTCTCTCTCTCAGATAATATATACTGTAATATTTTTATTAATATACAATTTGGTATCAGTAAGATTTTTGTTTTACGTCTCTTCCACTCACAAAGGCTACATTTAATTGTCAAAAATACAGTAAAAACAGTATCATTCTAATATGCTGATTTGTTGCTCAATAAATATTTCTGATCATTATTAATGTTGAAAATGTGAAAAACCATGACATTAAACATAGTTGATTTTTAAAAATTGACATATAATGTCTTTACTGTCATTATCGATCAATTTAATGCATCTTTCCTGAATAAAAGTATTAATTTCTTGGAAAAAAATACCGACCCCAAGATTTTGAATAGTTGTATATACAGTATATAATTTCAGTCAGCATAAACAAATACAATATAACAAATACTACCATAATATATAAATACTTGACCATGTAAATTAAATTTTTCTATATTACAATAATAATAAAATTACTAAAAATGTAAAGTCAAATAAATTCCTAAATAAGTTCAAATTCAATAAGAATTTGTGAATGCGTTTGTCATGAAAATAATGTTGCGATGGACAAAATCATTAAGATGCTTAAAAAGGCTTCCTGTTCTTTAAAAGTGAAGTATGTAATTTATAGACTATGTAAAAATACTTGTTATATTGCAAACAGGAATATGTTTGTTTGAAAACTTTATTTATTTTTTTCCAATTTTGTTTAGTGCTGCTAGTGGCAGCTTTCCTCTTGATTTTGTTGAAATGCAGGCTTGTTCTTGACAGGTTTGTGAGATTCACTCGAGCAATCTGTGTGTCTTTGTCTCTGTTCCTCCTGTCGTATGTTGTCTTCCCTCTCTTGTTTTCTTCTTCTCTCTGGATGTGTAGGGAATTCATAGTCTAACATCAGAGAAACGCTGTGTGCCGAGAGAGAAGAAGCACTGTAAATACTGGATGGAGTCTATTTCTGTCTCGGAACATGAGATTGACTGTTAAATGCACACACGTACACAAACACACACGCACTCGCTGTTTATAGAGCAGCGTTTCTCCATGATTTCCATGGTTCCAGATCTCTGCCTGCTCAGGGTGAAATGTTCTCCATCACAACATTCACATACATGCACAAAACATCTTAGATTATTGACTCAGGAAAAAAAAAGATCAAAATGATGATTTAGAGAATTCATGAGAGAGTGTTTTCTTCACATTTCTGCTGTTTAACGTCCGTATTTGTCTGATATCTTAAAAAAAGCAAGGTTAAGTTTACATCAGTTTATCAGTTTACATCTTGCAATTTTGTAAAAAAAAATTTTTTTTTATTTTTTTTATTTTTATAATCTGACAATTCTGACTTTTTTCTCATTATTGCAAGTTCATATGCCACATTTCAGACTTTTCTTTTTTTATTTCGTCTTGGAAACATGCTTTCATAATGACAGAAGGCTGAAGCGCACAACACCTTTAACAAGAAAAACACTTATCACATACAGTACAATAAAGAAACAAATAACAGTGACCTTATTAACTTTATGGCCGCTTTGTTACTTCGTAAATGTCTGGATTTCGAACCTTTGCACTTCAGAAACTTCATCAGGTCCAGATTACCCAATCAAAGCTGTCACCATGACCAGAGACGCAAGCGGATGGGCAGAAAATGGCGAATGTCGATTATGCATTAGCTAGTGTGTGTGTGCTGGGGAATACTGAGGTTGAAGAACAAATGTTGTGAGTGTTGAATGTGCCGTTCCTGTGATGTGTGTGTGACGTTCTCCTGAGTTTTATACCTCAGCTGAAGCGAACAGTGTCAGAAACGTCTCACTAAATATAACACACACCCTGACAGTGATCTGAATCGCCGGATTCCCTCGCTACTTTGAAGAATTCCAATTACTGTCAGTGTTTTCCATGTGTGTGTGTGTGGATGTGTGTGTGTGTGTGTGTGTGTGTTGTAATCCATCACAGCTCAGGCATTACAGACAGTTGTGCTTGTATGTGTAATTCCACTGTAATTAGTGTTTATTCAGGATGCAGTGATTCATCCACAAATAGCCAAATGTTCCTGTTAAAAGAAACAGTAAATAAACAATAATGAACGGTGGGTGTTTGAATTTAGTGGAAAATATCCACAAATACAAGCAAATCTAACCGCTTTCGTTTACTTTGCCCAGGCTGCTTTAAATTGGATTTCACACCGACGATGGATTTTTATGGGCTTCCTAAACTTGGGTGGGTAAATCAACCAGAACCAGACGTTCACAACACTGACCTTCTCTCTCTGTGCAATCTATAGAGCCGTGAGGATATATCACCCAACAACAGAGCCAATCTAGATTCAATTACCAACTGGGCCAAGAGTGCAATTTATAACTACACACACGCATGTGGGCGCTCCTGAGGATGGTAGAGGTCGCGCTGCATGTATTAAACTCCCGTGTTTACCGTGGAAATCGGTGAGGAATTCAGCGTCATGAATTTCTGAACGTAATTTATAGCTGAAATCTCAAGTGCATCCCGCTTACGATTCATAAGCTGAATCCTCAGCGAACAGAATTTTAATTTATTGTCGAAATGAATTTCCTTAGTCACAAAGGTGTGTGCATGCATTTGCATTCTGAATAATTATGCTTTGTGTTCATTTTCAATGTTTTATATGATTTATGTCAGCTCATGGAAACTCTGGATATGAATTTATATGCTGCTGATTCTGTATCTCTGCATAAGCGATGCACCTTTTGGCATGGTTTGGCAACTTTGAATGCTTCTAAGTTTGTCTTTTACTGATTCTAGTACAAATATGAAACATTCTTAAATTAAGGTACATTTACTTGAAATGCAAAATGATGTAAGATTAGAAGTTTTGTTTTATTAGTTATTTATCAAAATGAAGTGAGGTTTATGCTTAAAACAAAAACAAATATTTGCCACTGGTATCAGAAAAATAAACTTGTTTTTCCTATGAATATTTTTTTTTCTGACCCCATTGGCAAATATTTGTTCTTGTTTTAAGCACAAACCACATTTTCAGGCTTCTTATCTCATGTCATTTTGCATTTTAAATAAATGTTTAGATATTTTAAGAATGTTTAGATATTTGTGCCAGAAAATTTGACTACCTAACCAGGTCAAGATGATGTTGTTGCATGTAAACTAGTTTGAGCAATGCTAAAACCAGCATGAAAGCATCCAAAACATACTTTATACTACTAACAAGAAATGAAATCTTCTTAACCGGTCATAATCTGTTCTTAACCTGGTCACCAGATAAACCGGTTTAGCTGACCTCAGCAATTTTTTTCCCACAATACTTTATTTTATACATATACGCTTTGATGCATGTTTGTAATTAAATGACCTCATGATTGTGTGTTTTATGTACAGAAAAAACTGCAGTGTGGCTATTTCTGCTGATGGTTTGGCTTTGAATCACTAAAATAATGTGCATATCAGCTAGTTTAAGAAGACACCACTGGTTGATTGAAGGTTTTAGTGATGCTCTTTAAAGGAATAGTTGACCCGAAAATAAACATTTACTGAAAATGTGCTCACCCACAGGCCATCCAAGATGTAGATGAGTTTGTTTCTTCATCAGATTTGGAGAAATGTAGCATTGCATCACTTGCTCACCAATGGATGCTCTGCAGTGAATGGGTGCCGTCAGAATGAGAGTCCAAACAGCTGATAAAAACATCACTATAATCACTCCAGTCCATCAGTTAATGTCTTGTGAAGCCAAAAGCTGCGTGTTTGTAAGAAACAAATCTATCATTATGATGTTTTTAACTTCAAACCGTCGCTTCCATAATCCATAATAATACTTCCTCTTGTGAGAGAGTAAAATGCACAGATCAAGCACCGTTTACAAGCCAAAACAGTCCAAAACAGCTCTAAACAAAAATATGTGTGGATTTTGATGTGAGAGACAACAGGAGATGGACTTTTTCACTGGAGGAAGCGTTGTTATGGATTATGGACATATTACGTATTTTAGCCGGAAACAACGGTTTGAAGGTAAAAGTGTCTTAATGATGGATTTGTTTCTGACAAACATGCAGCTTTTGTCTTCACGAGATGTTAACTAATGGACTGGAGTGGTGTGGATTATTGTGATGTTTTTATCAGCTGTTTGGACTTTCATTCTGATGGCACCCATTCACTGCAGAGCATCCACTGGTGAACAAATAATGTAATGCTAAATTTCTCCAAATCTGATGAAGAAACCAACTCATCCTAATCTTGGATGACCTGAGGTTGAGGACATTTTCCTCAACCTCAATTTTCATTTTGGGTGATGGAAACACCCAGGACACCCTGGCACTGATACAACATGCGTCAACACTTTATATTTGGTGCTAAATTGTCCAGTTTTTCAGTGTGACATTGCTAAACATACTGATTTCTCGCTGCAATTTTCCTCCAGGTTTTACTGGGATCTCACCATGCTGCTCCTGATGGTGGGAAATCTCATCGTCATTCCCGTGGGCATCACCTTCTTCAAGGACGAGCACACGCCGCCGTGGATCGTCTTCAACGTGGTTTCCGACACCTTCTTTCTCATGGACCTGGTGCTAAACTTCCGCACAGGAATTGTGAAGGAGGACAACGCGGAGATCATTCTGGACCCTCAGCAGATCAAGATCAAATATCTGCGCTCATGGTTCGTGGTGGACTTCATCTCCTCTATCCCCGTGGACTACATCTTCCTCATTGTGGAGACGCGCATCGATTCGGATTTCTACAAGACGGCGCGCGCTCTGCGGATCGTACGCTTCACCAAGATCCTCAGTCTGCTGCGGCTGCTGCGGCTCTCGAGGCTCATACGCTACATTCATCAATGGGAGGAGGTGAGTGGATGTTTTTAGTGTTTTTACCACATTCCCCCTCCATAACTGCAGATATCTGATGATAATGTGACCCGGGGAGGTATTTAACATCTCTGCCCAGAGGAAAATATTATTGCTTTCATAGCACAAGAGATTCAGTGGAGTTGTCAGTTATGTATAATTTAAAGCAACAGTTCAGCTAAAAGTAAAGTTCTATCATTATTTGCCCTTGGCATATCAAGACATGCAAGTTTGACGTCAGTTTACATGCACATCAATGCATTTTGAAAAATGTGATGTTTATATGCGTACTGGAATCAGAATATTCCTATAGACGTTGCTGTTATAAATATGCTGATCTACACATTTCCTGCTGTTATTCTCTAAGAGATTTGAAACTTTTTCACTCAAACATTCTGACCTTTCAAAATGCCAGACAACACCACCACAAATTTATAATAATAATAATATGATTATTACTATTAATGTACATTTATTTGAATAATTCTAAAAATAATAATGTACACAAGTTTAATTAATGACTTGAACACTTCTGACCTTCAAACCATGCCAGACAACGCCTCCACAAATTAATATAATAATTATTTTATTATTATTATTATTATTGATGTACTTTCTTTGATATTCTAAAAAGAATATGGTCACAATAATTTAATTAGGACTCGAACACTTCTGACCTTCAAACATGCCATACCACGCCTCCACAAAATTAAATAATAATAATTATTATATTATATTATATTTTGTGTACATTTCCTTTAATACTTCTAAAAATAATAAGTTCACAATATTTAATTAGACTCGAACACTTCTGACCTTCAAAAATGCAGACGCCACCGGGGCTACCAGCTTATTATTTTTTTTATATTTGAAGAAATATTACATTATATATAATAATAATCATTATTAATTAATTATTATTAATGTAACATTTCTTTTAATTCTATCAAATAATACAATATTTTTGTTGATTATTATTATAACTGTCATTATTATTATTGACATTTCTTTTAATAATTCCATAAAATGGAAGTCTTGTTAATATTTTTGTTTTCTGAATACTGATGTACATGTAAACATAGGCTAATGCTTCTGTGAGTATGATGACTATGATGACTTTTTGTATTTTGGTTGAACTATTGCTTTATTTGAGTTCTTAATTATGTGAGAGTCAATCTTTAGTGTTTCTCTGAAAGTTTATAAGTAGAAAAGAAATGCTATGAGATTAGCAGATAGCAGCTCATATCATGTTCTCTTCATCCTGAGATCTCTGATGTTTGACTGCAGACGTTTGATTTGTTATGTTTGCAAATATGAGCATAGTTTAAGGCATTTGATCTCATTGTTATCTTGCAGAAGTGGTTGAGATACTGAAGCGATCTGATTTGTGCTTTTAGAATCCAGTTTGTTCTCTGTTTGCAGAAATCACAGGCTGGAAGCAGCATATGCTTCGTGACTCTCATTTCCAGCCAGTCTGCGAGCTTTGGCAGAAATCGAAGTGTTGACTCTTACACGTATCAATTAATGAATATTTCAAAGCAGAGTGCTAACATTAGGCTGTCATTTTCTCTGGTCCTCTTGAGGATGGGTTTGGATGGTGATTAAAGCGTTGATTAGAAGCGTTCGTCTCTCAGCATCAGTAGTGAACGGGTGAACAGGGTCTCAGAGGTGCGCGGTGAGAAGTGAATCCGGCGAACGCAGCTGCTGCCTCATTTAGTCGGCCGTGTTAGTTCTCATGACAGCATATCAAGCTCTCTTCCACAGCGGCACGCTGCAAATTGAACGGCTCCTATTAGAAGCGTGCAAAACATGTCAGACGTGAAAAATACATTGGAAAGTCTCAATAATAAATCGTCAGACTAGTTTTCAGAGCAGTATTTGTTAAGCTGATGCTTACAGAGTAGTTTACAGAGTACTACATTAGTGATATGTTGAGGGATTTCTGTTATATAATATAATATAATTATAATATAATATAATATAATATATAATATAATATAATATAATGTAATGTAATAATGGCCTGTCATAAATTAGGCACTAATAACATCTGTGCTGCAATTTGTCATAAAATAATTGCGATTAATATTTAATTTCTGTTTTGTTCCATGTCACTACAGTACTTCTAAGATAATACATACGTTTTTAATTATATATAAGCTTATTATTATTCATATAATATATAATAAAGATTTAATAAAAGGCCCAAGTGATTTACTTTAGTCTCGTGAAAATAATATTTATAATAAATTAATATAATTATAATTAAGCAGTCTGATTAACCACAAGTTTTGTTTAAAAGAAAGACCTTTGACTTCCTTTGTGTTATTTAGGAAAAAAAACTATATTTCTATGACAAAAATGTAATTGAACTTTTTTCCATGATTAATTGTCTACAAACTAAGTAGCAATTAATGATTCATCGTTTTGTTCTGTCTGCTTTGTCTGTACAGTCTAAGCTAATAGCTAATTGTAATATAATAAAATAGGCCCATGGGATTTACTTTAATGCTGTAAAAATTAATATTCAAAGAATTAAGTATAATATAATGCAGTTGGATTAAAACCCCAACAAATTTTGTTGGAAGGAACGACCGCGGACTGCTTTGTGTTTTTAGAACATATTTTTTATATTTCTTGACAAACTGTGATTGAAATGAAAGCACAGTTATTGGGTTGTCTCAAGTAATTGCCACGTCATCTGATTAATTAAAAGAGTGACAGAATATAATCGCCAGTGTTCACAATGCGATTGTTTGAAGTTTCATCATAAAAAGTCGCAGAGTCCTGTGTGGTGTTTTTTAAAGTGCCCCTATTATGCCATTTCCAGTATTGCCTTTCATGCAGTGTGTAATGTAGCTTTATGTGAATGTAAACGATCTGCAAAGTTGTAAAGCCGAACGTGCGCGATAAATAAAGTCATTGTCTCCCAAAATAAAGAATCGACTCTGAACAGCTGAAACGAGTCATTAGTAATTCGAATCCCACTAATACATTTGTATAATGCGCGCCTATGTTCTACGTTGGCCGGCAGCATAGACAACTTGACCCCGCCCACAAACACGTCATTCTACTGACGACTGCTTCTTTAATCTCGGGGAGTTCAACATGGGATTAACAAAAGGCTTGCTGATGAAAGATGATTCAGTATCCTGTTTATTTGGATCAGCTGATCCACTGAATCACAACCTGTAAGTTTGATAAATAATAGATGTTTATATTTTCTATATAGCGTTCAAAATACGGAACTCTGGCAATGGGCGCATTGTTTCCGAAACGCGCTGTATACCGTAGACCAATCACAACAGACTGGGCCATCTGACCAATCAGAGCAGAGTAGGCTCACGGAAAGGAGGGGTTTAGAGCGAATGATCTTGAACTAGGGATGCACATCGGTATCGGCCCGATAATGGTCTCCTGTACTCGTACTCGTACTCGTTAAAATGCCCCGATACCAAACGCCGATACCACACAGCATGTGATAAGCGCCATATTCAAACAAAGAAACACAGACAACAGAACAACAGACAGCAGAAAGGAGTTAAGGATGTCTACTACGAAGTATATGTATGCAATGAATATAATGTTAAACATTCAGTATTAACGCCTGTATAGCTGGTGTGCGCGAGCTGATAAACAAAGCGGCTGAGTGGATTGAGCGCGCGGCGGCGCAGATGCGCGAGCTTGTCGAGTGAGTATATCTTTCTCACAGACATCACTGGAATGTTTGTAGTTCGGTCGGATACGTCAAAAAAAATTAAGTAAAACAATGCACAAGTTACTTAACGGTAGGGAGAGAGAGAGAGAGAGAGAGAGAGAGAGAGAGAGAGCGTGCACTTCTGTTGTGTGATCTTCGAAACTCAGTATCGGCAAGTACCAAAAATAAAAGTATCGGTATCGGACGAGTACTGGAAAAAGTGGTATCGGTGCATCCCTACTTTGAACTGCTTCGAATGAATCGTTTGAGAATCGCTGGAAAATGAGGGGATATTAAATGCATATTTTGAGAAAGCTAAAGCGTTTTTTGACCTTGCATGCATGCACCATCCGATTACCTAGGAGACTCCCAAACCCCCCCACCCCCCCCTATTAGGAACCAGAAAATAGCATACACTAGGGGGCCACCTCAGCCTCACCTAAATGGAAAACGCTACTTTATTATTTTAACTTGATTTTACTGCATTTTAGACCTAAAAGCTTCTGCACCCTGTTTGTGATGGAGGAAAGTGCAGGCAGAGGAACACAGCAGGAGCTGACTGAACTGGAAAACTAGAGAGATGAGATGAATTGAGTGGAGATCCTTGTTATCTACACACACTTCTGACTAATTTTCATCTTACCTCCATATAATACATACTGATGTAGTATTTAAAAGCACAGCATCGCTGCTCTTCCATAAGCGCCACCTGCTGTCAGAGAGTGAACTTGCGTTCTCATTCAGCCTGTCTGCTGTTTTTGTTTCATGCAGACATTTTATGTAGCGTAATTTCAAAAAGCTAAGGTCAGATCATTCCGCCTTTGCTTTAAATTAAATGTAATTTACATAAAAAAACGGCTCATACTGTAAGTAGCATCTTTGTTTGGATCGTGATTAAAGTGCAGTGGCTCTGCAACCGTTTCATGCATTGTGATTCATCTAAAGGCACAGTCATGGAGAGAATGTGATAAACCATGAAACTGGCAGAATATATATAAAAAAAAAAAAGTGATAAAGATTTTTGTTCCATCCGCCCAGCACTAAGCAGCATAATATGTGACAGAAAGTGAGCGGACCTTGATGGGGCGGAAATGAAAAGCTATCGCAAAGTGTCATTTTTAAAGGAATTGTCCCTGATTTTAGATGAGTTTAATGGTGTCTTAACTGTCATGAAACTGTCATCATGATTTAATGTAGAACAGCTATTTTTACCACTGAATGTTTAAGGGTATAAAAGAGTCTGTGGCACCTTTGAGATACACTACCATTCAAACGTTTAGGGTCAGTACCTTTGATTTTTGCTAAAGAAATTAATACTTTTATTCAGCAAGGATGCATTAAATTGATCAAAAGTGACAATAAAGATTTGTATAATGTTACAAAAGATTTCTATTTCAAATAAATGCTGTTCTTTTGAACGTTCTATTCATCAAAGAAGCTGAAAAATCAAATGTACCACGGTTTCCATAAAAACATGAAGCAGCACAACTGTTTTCAACATTGCTAATAACCAGAAATGTTTCTTGAGCAGCAAATCAGCATATTAGAATGATTTCTGAAGAATCATGTGACACTGAAGACTGGAGAAATTATGCTGAAAATTCAGCTTTGATCACAGAAATAAATTACATTTTAACATATATTCACACAGACAACAGTTATTTTAAATTGTAATAATATTTCACAAATTTCACAGTGTTTTTGATCAAATAAATGCAGCCTTGGTGACCAGAAGAGACTTCTAAAAAATCTAACCGACCCTAAACGTATGTAATTATTTTAAATTAATTATATAATTCAGTTAAAACCTTGTTTCTCCTTATGTCAATCATAGGATCTTGTCAAAAATGTTGTCAACGATTTTTTAAATATTTCAATTTCGTTTTATTTCTGTAATTTGGTATACATCACATTTGCTGTTTTTAAATTCATTATTTATATTATTTATCATTACATGGGTTTAATTGCATGTTAATCAGTCAAGAAAAGCATGTTCCTATAGATGAAAGGAATAGTGGGGATATTAAACATCAACATTTGAATTAATTTCTTTTCATTTCTTTATTTATTATTTATACAGTAGTAATATTGACAGCAGACTGGTGCTAATCCTGCCGAGTTGTATTCCCATGTTTCAAATAATGTACACAAAATTTTAATTGACCAAAAGCGAAGCTAACCCCTTGATGCTGACAATCTCACAATTAAATACATCTTCTTCTCAAAAGTTTGGAAGATGCTGATCTCCACCTTCCTGGAGGAAGTTGCTCTCCTGTGAGTGAATGCAGTTCGTCAGCGTGTTATTAAATCAAACTCATATGAAGGCTTAATGAGTCCCTCCTGCGATCAGCAGATGCTCTCGCTGACACGGCCATCCAAACAAACCTCGCTTTCAGCGTCCAGGGGCCTTTTGGGGCCATCGCTGGGAGTTTTAATGGAGTGGGTGTTTTTAAGAGCTGAAGCAGCCCCTCTCGGCCCGTATTATGCAAACGACGAAGCTTAAGCGCTCTCTCTGCATGAACCGAACAGCTCTGAGTGCTTCTCAATGGCCTGAGTTTGCGTGAGGGATCGTTTCGAAGGCGTTGTGGAGCTTCGGTAGCCGGACCATCTGTGTTTGTTTACTGAGCGAAGGCAGGGAGTCCTTCTCTATTAATATCGGCATCTGGGATTGTTCTGATTTATGGCTCGTGTTGCTGCGATTGGATGTTCAGGATGGAAAGCATAGCGTTCAGTATGGCACAGAGTTTCCTGAGGTTCTGCAGTGCAAAAACACAAATATAGTCATTCTAGGCTGGTTTGGCGTCACGCCTGACACATACAGTAGGTTGAGATAAAGTCTGCAGGAGGAGGTAGAAACTGGGTTTAACAGCGTATTAAGGGATGTAAGACGGTTTGGCAACATAAAAGGCCAATGTGCAAATGTGACTTGTGTAATATAAATATTCACACAGCAGGTGGGCTCTAAAACCATGTAAATAAAGAATCAAAAACCCTCATCGTCTAGGCATACTACCTTACTGATTCATTTCATCTAGGATTCAGTTTGTTTGCTATACACAGTGTGCTAATTGAATACTGTATGCATGACCAGTTACATGTGAAGTATGTGAACACTGTGTGTGAGAGACTGTATCGTCCCCATAATATTTTTCAGAGACTCCCCTCCACTCTTGAATATTTGGTTAGTATGCATTTCAAACAGTAGAATACTATGCTATGGTCACATCATCTCATTACATGTACTGTATGTTTAATTGCATGTTAATTAGTCAAGAAAAACATGTTCCTGGTTGAAAGAAACTTTTTATAACAATATATATTTTTTGTTTGTTTGTTTTATTTTAATGTATTTATTTTGTTTTTATTTATTTAAATATAGTGTGATGGCCTTATAAACATAGCATTTTACTTAATTTATTTCAATTAATTTATTGTATTTATTTTTATTAATTAATAACAAAAATTACTAGTGGTGTATACCAATCTCAAAATAAACATTTTAATTAATTTCTTTTAATTAGTTTATTTTAATTAGTTGTTCTAATTTAGTAGTTTGTTATTTTGTCTTATTGTAATTAATGTAATTTATGTATTTAAAAAAATATATGAAATGATTTTATATTATTTTTTTATAGTTAGGTGTGCATTCTTAACATACCAAATATTTAATGAAATGCTGCAATGCGTATGAATATTGTCTCATTATTATTAAGGCTTAGATTGATATAACTTTGACTTTTCACTCAGTATGGTTATTTATTTATTTATTGTTTGTTGTTTGTTTTTGATTTGAAGTTTGCTTGAAATGGTAGGCGAGGTGCTATTCAAATCAATGTATTTATTTATTTATTTAAAATAAGTTTAATGTATGTTATTATTTATTTTATTTATTTTTAAATAGTTAAATCAAATGCGCAGATGGGAACTATCATCTCATATTATTATCAAGGCTTAAATGGATGTAACTTTGACTGGTGTTTATCACTCCAGTTAGGGGTATTTATTGGTATGTTTGTTATTAAATGCATTAATTTATGATTACATTTTATTTTTAAAAGAGGTGAGTGTTGCCATGTATATTATATTTTAAATGAGTTAATATTAAGTATTTAATAATAATTATTATTAAGGATAATAATAATAATCAAAATTCTTCTAATTTGAAGTATTTTAATTTATTTATTTTAAATAAATGACTGCATTTCTTTATATTTATTTAAATCGTAGATGAAATAGCTTTCAATGGATAAATATTATTATTACTATTTTTTATTATTTTTAAGGCTTAGGTTGGAAGTAACTTTGACTGGATGTTTAGCACCTCTGGTAGGTTTGTTTAGGTCTGCAGACACTGCGAAATACTTGATTTAGGGTTAGGCTGTGAGGATGGTGTTGTGATTTAGCACACAGCATGACAGTATTTCTCAGAGAAAGCTCCTTCATCAGTGATTACTGTTGTCTGGTCTTTCATTCACTGCGCTGGACATAAACATACTGACGGATCGAGTCTGCTCTTTCACCGTGGCTCAGTTTTACAATAGAAAGACTTATAAGAAATTTTCTTCCCAGGTTTCTGATAATGTTCTCTCTTTTTTTCCATTGCAAATGTTGTTAAAAATAAGTAAGCATTGTGCTGTATTTGAAAGATGTCTAATATGTTAATTGGTTAATTGTGAAACAGATTGTGAACCTTTGATAATTGTAAGATTTTCTGTCATCCCTCACTCCTTCATTGATTCATTTTCCCATCGCTCATGTGCTGAAACCAGCAGGTTTTGGTCCAGTCTGCTAGATTTGAGTCTTTCTGTTAGTTTCTCTGTCTGTCTCTCTCATTTCTCATCAGCTTCGTCAATCAGCGCTGAGATGTTTGGTCGCTGCGTGATGCTCTCATCGTTAACGTGTCTCGTGTCAATTAGAGTCAGAGCGGCCGAGTGTCCATCACTCTGTGGGAGGGAGAGAGAGAGACGGTCAAAAGCCTCTGTAGTTTTGGTGATTTATACATTCATAGGTTCGTCACTCGCCGTTCAGACAAGACACATTAGTCTTCATTCCCCTGATTCCCAATAATGTCTTTATAATAAGCCCATATTAGAGAGGAGTTCCACAATCTACCCAGAGCACTTCCCGTGCTAATTTATTAGAGTCCAAGTGTGTAGAAAGACAGGAGAGAGAGCAAAGTCCTTCGGCTGTGTTCAAAATCTGCCTACCTATATGTATATACAGTGTGTGTGTGTGTGTGTGTGTGTGTGTGTGTCTGTGTGTGTCTTGTGTCCATAAACAATGTCTGGATAAATGGTGCCATAATTTGATGTTTTAATGTATTCATGAGAAATATTGGAGTTTCACTGATGTGAATAGATCATATAGTTTTTGATAGATAAATAAATAAATAAATTAATACAATACAAATATGCTGTAACCCACCCTAAAAATGTTATTTTAAAATAAATAAATTGAATTAAATTTTTTATTATTAATAAAAATCATAATCGTCATTTGTAATATCAATATTCATAATATTCAGACAAATAAGTATTATTATTATTTGTCTTAATATTATGAATATTGATGATGATGATGATGATGATTATTACTATTATTATTATTATTGTTTTTTTTTTTTTAACAGTACTGAATACTACTGATAATAATACTATTATCAGCACATCATCAAACAACAACAAACAATAGTGATGTAGTAGTAGTATGTAGTATTGTTAATATTAATAATAACATTGATATTAATATTAACATGAATATTCATTTCGATATTAATATTGATATTAATATTAATGTTATATTTTTAACATAACACTTTTTTGTTACTGTTTTGTTCAAAAACAAATGTAACAAATACAACAGGTTTTCCTGATTCATCATTGACCCCAAAGCTGAATGAAGATGCTGCCATTTAAACGAATTGTACATTCATATGATGCATTAGTTTGTATTATCGCTTGAATCTGAAATGTCTTTCTTTTTTTATCTCTAGCGTTGTCTCTTTCTGTCTGTCTGTCTGTCTGTCTGTCTGTCTGTCTGTGATGATACAGCAGTAAAGGCAGACAGTCAGTAATGAGGGTGACTTTTAAACATCACTGCATGATTAATTCAGATGCTTTTGCATCTAGTTAATGTTACAGAGAGCCAATTATTTAATCCGAGCTCATGCTGTTTCTCTGCGCTCAGAACGAGCCAGAGCGACGTAATGCTCTGTTTGTCATTACACTGTCCTGGCAGAGGAAAGAGTTATTAAAGACAAACATACGAGCAATAATCACCGTCTGACTGTGGATGAGAGAGAGAGACTGATTTATAGGGCTTTTCTCGTCACTCAATAACAATAGCATCATGTGAGCATATTCCTCTCACATAAGCTTTTAAAAGCTGTGTTTTAAAGCAACTCGAGTGGTTTTTAATAAGCACCAGTGCAGTTAACACTGCGTGCTGTGGCTTCACTCACATTAAGTAGCTTTCAATTGTAGAGGCCATTAACACCCAACTGACCGGCGGCTTCTCGAGAGGATACTTAACATTAGGATTAGCCATTCACATTCTTCAGCTCTCTCTCTCTCTCTCTCTCTCTCTCTCTCTCTCTCTCTCTCTCTTCTCTCTCTCTCTCTCTCTCTCTCTCTCTCACTCACTCATCATCACTCACTCATGGCAGAACGGAAAGGAGCTGGACTGGTTCTGTCCTGTTGTCAATTATTTAACTTGTTAGTGATTCAGAAAGTAGCCGTCGTCTATAACAACACATGCACACACACACACACAACACACTCTCACACACACACGCGCACACACACGCGCCCCACACACACACACACAACAAACACCACTAAAGCAGAGGGGGGCAAATTGTAGACTGTGCTCCAGAAGGGTGGGAGTCTTTAGGCGATTCCATCATTGATTTAATTCAGGGAATCACAATATGATGCCAAAAGGTTTGTGGACCTCTTTCCATTTTAGAGTTGGCAGTTTGATCATTTTCCATGAATCAGTTAATTGTTGACATTCAAAGACTATTATAAAAATTATTCTTTTGACATCATCACAAAAATATTCCTGAACGTTCTTGAACATTCGCATTGTGAGTATTTAATTAAATAATTTAATAGATATTAAATATGTTAATACCATTTTAAGATATATTTTGTCATTTTATATTAAACAATATATATTATTATTTATCATTAATAATTGCATATTGTATTTTTAATATATATGGTGAATATTATATTATCATATATTCAGTCCTTTATAAACTATGTAATTTGTTTAATCTTGATAACTCGAATATTTGAATATATATCTATATTATATATAGATATAGATATATATATATATGGTGGTTGTTGTGTGTGTGGTGAGATTACATATCAGTAATTATTATATATAAATCTATAATTTCTTAGGATTCATTTAATATGTGAATTATAATTTTATAGTTAATAACCTTAATATAATAATATGAACCTTAATTAATTATTACATATATAAATTATATAAATCTTTTATAATCATATAAAAATAACTTTTCACAAAAGTTTCTATTGTTTAATTATGGCAATGAAACAATAATTACAGCATTTATTAACCTTTGTTAATGTTAGTTAAAAAAAATTTCATGTTAGCTCACTGTGCATTAACTAGTGTTAACAGATACAACTTTTGATTTTAATAATATATAACAAAGAATAATTAATGCTTTATTATTCATAACATAACATAATATAGTTAACTAATGTTACCAAATGAAAAATGAAACTTTATTATAAAATGTTACCAAATTTGATCATAGAAATATTTATGTATTTTAAGCTATATCGTCCAGCCTTACATATCAGTTGAATTTTTTTTTTTTTTTTTAGCGTTTTTACTAGTGCAAAGTTAATTTAGCTTCCACTGAATGCTTTAAAATGCTGCCATGCCAAATTAGGACTGTGTGGATAAAATCATATGTATTGCAGTTATTTTTCTCATAGTATTGTAATCCTTGTATTTGTACTTTTGTTTTACTTATGTGTGTATTCATATAATTCCTTTCAGTTAAATTCATGAAAATTGTACTGTGTGTCTGAGTATTTAAAGCAGCATTTCCAGGTTTCATATGTGTCACATTGTAAGGTAGTCGGTGATACTCTGCCCTGTTTCAAATGTCAGTGACATTCAGATTGACCAGTGTGTGACGGCTTGTGTCCAACATGTCCTGTCTCTGCTTCTGTCCCCGTTCAGATTTTTCATATGACCTACGACCTGGCCAGCGCAATGGTGCGAATCGTCAACTTGATTGGAATGATGCTGTTGCTCTGTCACTGGGACGGATGCCTGCAGTTCCTGGTGCCGATGCTGCAGGATTTCCCCGCCGACTGCTGGGTGTCCAAGAACAAGATGGTGGTGAGTGTTTGCAAACACAATCTGTCTCTCCTCCCATCAGGAGCTGCTCCCACAGGGCCTCTTCACCTCCGAGTATGTGCATTTTAACCTCACCATGAGTTAGGGCCGGTATGCCTCTACGAGTCGTGACGGTAAAAATCTGTCTAGAAATGTAGGAACTACCTGTTGCATAATCATTTTGAGTCCTTTGTTTTGATATTAAGCGTTTCATTACATCAAAGGCACAATATGTAATTTTTCACCGCTAGAGGGCGCGTATTGTAAACAAAGGCGTAGTTAGATGACACCGTGACTGAGTGTGGAATCATGGGAGTTGTCGTCTTCATCCCCACAGCCGACGCAATCTGACGGGACTCGGGCAGAAATCATGTTCATGGATGAGCTAATGATTTATTAACGTAACAGAATGAAGCAGGGTGAGGCTGAAAGCCGTCGAAGCGAAACGAGGCGATGAACGAGCGCGACACACGGCTGGAACGCAGCGGAGCTTTTATTATGCCACAGTCGAGCGCTTCCGCTGCTTCCGGTCGTGCGTATGTAGGCTAAAGCAGCTGAGCTTTTATTATGCCACAATCGACCACTTCCGCTTCTTCCGGTCGTGCGTATGTGGGGTAAAGCAGCGGAGCTTTTATTATGCCACAGTCGAGCGCTTCCGCTGCTTCCGGTCGTGCGTGTGTGGGGTAAAGCAGCGGAGCTTTTAATATGCCACAGTCGACCGCTTCCACTCCTTCCGGTCGTGCGGATGTGGGTAAAGCAGCGGAGCTTTTATTATGCCGCAGTTGAGCGCTTCCGCTGCTTCCGGTTGTGAGTATGTGGGGTAAAGCAGCGCTGTTTCTATCATACTAGATACATTTGAAAGTTCTGTTGTAATGCTACTCTGTGCGGTCATCACCGGTCTATTAAAACACAGAACATATTAAAGCATCTTTGTTGTTTCCATGTTTTCTACAAAACAAAACTGAAATCGAGGGGTTATGACGTCACTGGCAGACGACACAATAACACTATAGACACGCTCCGTGTCACTAGATAAAATAGCTTATTTCTCTGGATTTAAACATACTTCGAAACATTTGGGATAATGTAAGTACAAGTCAGCAAAATATATAACACTGTTATAGTGGTTTTGGATATTTTAATAAAAATATCTTACATATTGTGCCTTTAAACATTTTTGCACAAATGGGCGATTCCTTTATCATTTATCTGATCTTTTGATTTGTGTCCATCAAGATAAGATTAAGTACTTTTTGAAGTATATTATAACAATGAAGTGCACTGAAGTACTTACAAGTACTACATATTACATATTTAATTGTAAATGTTGTGTTATTAATCAATGTTATTAATTTTAAGTGTTTGTTTGTAAAAATTAGAACCTTGTACAGGCGAATTAAGATGTATATAATTAAATATAGTTTAAAAAGATTATAATAATAGTATATATATTAGTATTACTATTTTATTATTAATAAATGTTACTGTTTTTTAAACTAAAATAAACTAAACTAAAACTGGAAGTATGGATGCCAACAAAAACCGTAAATTACCAGTAAAATATTTAATTAAATACATTTACAGAAAATTTTCTTTAGGGTTTTACAGAAAAAAACTGTTATTTAACAGATTTTACCTTGTTTCAAATACGATATTTACTTTAATTTACGTTTTTTAATGTTTAGTGTTTCACCATTTTTAAGGGACTTTTTTTTTTACCAGTGTACATATATATATTATATAGAGAAATAATATAAAGATAATTAGAATTAACCATTTTTAGTTGAATTATTATTGAATTTATATTATTATGTACTGTATTGTGATATATGCATTTCCATTATGTCAAATGACTCATATCAGCACTAGTGAAGGCCTGTATTTCTGCAATAAACTGTTCTTACATAAGGCGACTGAGTTAGTTGGGTGACGTGTCGTGTTGTGGTTTTTCTACAGCCTTAATTCAATATCCGTCTAGTATTGACAATGCTCTGGTGAGCTGGGCTTTAATTTCCTCCTGTTTTTAGTCAAGGGGACATGCAGCCACCAAGTCCCCAGCGTCCAGAGAGAGAGGACAGTCTTGTTTTTGACATCCATGAGATTTAGTTTCCCTAGCTGAATGCCAGAGACCTGAGACGTGACCCTGAATCATCCCGACGAGAGCGAGGTTGGCAAAAGTCCTCTCAGGATCTGCCATGGTTTATCGATGAGGCCTGCGGCTGCTCGCCAGCTTCCCTGAGGGGTAATTGGTGGTCCGTGATTGTCCCGGTCCTAGAACATAAAGCCAGAGATCAGATTCAAACAAGCACATTATCAGTCAGCAGGGAGGCAAGCAGACAACAAATGTACCGCGGGCCCACACAAACTGTGAGATTATCGTAAAAAAGTGTGCTTGATTTGCTCTGTTTAGTATTTTAAGCCACTTACCATTATTTGTTAGATGTCAGCAGGGTTTAAAATCAACACTCAGCCAGTGCCAAACACCAGAAAATAATAACTTTGGTTAATTTCACCTTTGTTTTATAGGTAACACTTACAATGGGGTTTAATTTGTTAACATAAACAAACAATGGCAATACTTCTACAGCATTCATTAATGTTCATTTCAACATAAACTAATGTATTTCTACAATTTTACAATTGCATTTGTTAACATTAGTTATAGGAATAGTTCACCCAATATAATCATTATTAAAAATGTCATCACCCTTAGGCCATCCAAGATGTAGATGTATTTGTTTCTTCTTCAAATTTGGAGAAATGTAGCATTATGTCACATGCCCAGTGAATGGGTGCCGTCAGAATGAGAGTCCAAACAGCTGATAAAAACATCACAATAATCCACAAGTAATCCACACCACTCCAGTCCATCAGTTAATGTCTTGTGAAGTGAAAAGCTGTTAATTAAAATACTTCCTCCGGTGAAAAAGATGTCTTGTCTGAATTAGGAGAGATATCTGCACAGAAAAAATCTGCATTCACTGTTTACAAGCCGAAACAGTTCTAAACACTGTTTAGTGTTTGTCTGTTTAGTTACTGTCTAATGTTTTTGGATTTTGATGTGAGAGGACAACACAGGATAGACTTTTTAACTGGCGGAAGCGTTATTATGCACTGAAAAAAATGATTCATTGAATTTACACTTTTTTTTTAAGGTAAGTGTTTGCATTCCATTTATTTTAGCTACATTTAAATAAATACATTTAGTTGACTACCTTTCAACATTTTTTTGAAATGTTGCTCAAATAAATTGTTTGCAACCACTTACCTTAAAAAATGTAGTAAATTCAATTAATAATTTTTTTTCAGTGTGGATTATGGGGGACGCAAGTTACTCATACATTTAAAACGTCTTGATGGATTTGTTTCTTACAAACACTCAGCTTTTCTCTTCACAAGGCATTAACTGATGGACTGGAGTGGTGTGGATTACTTGTGGATTATTGTGATGTTTTTATCAGCTGTTTTAACTCTCATTCTCACCCATTTACAGCGGATCCACTGGTGAGCAAGTGATGGAATGCTACATTTCTCCAAATCTGACGAAGAAACATCTACATCTTGGATGATCTGAGGGTGAGGACATTTTCAGTAAATGTTCATGTTTGAGAGAACAATTCCTTGAATGCAGTGTGAGCTAACATGAACAAGCAATGAACAATTGTATCTTTACAATATAACAATATGTATAAAGGCTGTAGAAATTAATGCTCAGTGATTTTATTTTAGCTATTGCATTAACTAATGTTATTACATAAGAGTACATTGAAGTTCAGGTGATGATTTTCTCAATATTTTAAATACATACTCATATATTAAAAGTCAAATAGGGCCACCCTGTATCTTTTCAAATTCACTTTTGACGCCCGCAGCTCCTTTAGGTTGGTAGATCCAGCTATTCCAGTGACGGGGCTGTCATTATGAAACGGTATGATCTTTTTCCTCTTTTTGGAGAGCTGTAATAAGCTGTCGCTCTCTCAGGATTGAGCCCCTACAGAAATGAGTCAGAAAGCAATCTGGACATGTCACCTCAGACAGAGCCAATATTGATTCCTTATGGACTCGTGCACACGTCCACAGGACAAGGGCAATTTATTCACTATTTTAGAGAGACGCAGAAATTTCACATCTTTCTAAATAGCTGACCCACTTTTCTCCAGCTCGGATTTCTCTTTTTTGGCCTCATTCGGTCGTATTTTCATTTCATTTCACAATGTTTTCTGCCACCACAAACTCTCAGGAGTCAATCTGGATTCATATTCATGCAGTCATTGCAAGTGTTTGAACTTTTTGTTTCATGCACCATAATATTTTTCAGCCTTTTCATGATGTTTGATGTATATCTTTATTTATGCATTTTTGCATAAAAAATGTTTAAATGAAGAAATATAGAAATGGTCTAGTTAAAAATAATCAAGGCATGTTTTATACACTGTTTTTATAAACACATTTTTTATTGAAGTTCAATAAAACACTCTTTTTTATACACATCTAATATAAACAAGGTATTTTGATATTTAATCATTTTCATTTATGTGCATGAATATAGTAACACTAAGTAATAAAAATAATATTTACCTATAATAAAAAAAATATTAATAAAACATTTTATGATAATACAATTTGGACAGAGATTCTAAAACATGATTTCTGTAACATTTTATAAACAAATTGGATCAGATTATTGAATATATTAAAACATTTAAACTGATTCACAGAAATGAATTTATCAATGGCATTTTTGTAAATTAGGTGTTATGTTAGAGATACTTTTATTAATATTTTGAATCTGTTTTTAATTTTTTCTCAAGTTTTAGCAATTTTGTTGTGTGTTTTTTGTAATTTTTAGTAGTTTTTTTTATGTGTCTATATAGTTTTTATTAATTTTTATTTCCTTTTTTAGGTACATCAGATAAATTAAATTAAAATCAGAAATGTTACCTTGGCTGAAATATATGTGTATGTATGTTTTTTTTTTATTTCAAGTAACAATTTTTATTAATTTTTTTTACTTCAGTGTTTTCAGTTGTTTTACTGATAATAACCCTATAACAGACACTATTAAAACTCCCTTAATCCCTTAGTCCGAGAGGAATATTTTGAAATTAGTCTAATCGAATTTTCTTGAATGGGGAAAAAAATAATAATCATCACAATATATCATAATGTTGTTTATTTTTATATCACCAGCAAAGTCATTGAAAATATATCATAAATATTAAGGTATATCAGTAAACATGGTATAGTTCATCTCTCAGGTGGACATAAACTGTTTGTGATGGTCTCTCGTTCTGTCTCTCTCTCCTTTCAGAACGACACGTGGGGTCAGCAGTATTCTTACGCTCTCTTCAAGGCCATGAGCCACATGCTGTGTATTGGATATGGCATGTACCCACCTGTCGGCATGACAGACGTGTGGCTGACCATCCTCAGCATGATCGTGGGTGCGACCTGCTACGCCATGTTTGTCGGCCACGCCACGGCGCTGATCCAGTCGCTGGACTCCTCGCGCAGGCAATATCAGGAAAAGGTGACGTCCAGTTGGTTAACATAATAAATAAATGGCAGAAGCGAAAGCTTCCTGCGAAGGTGCTGCATTATGTGTTTGTCATCTGTTGTTGTGGTGACCAGACCGCAGAGACTCTTGTGTATCAAAACGATGTGTGAATTATGGGTGAAGTGTGTTATTCCGCGTCTGTTGTGGTGCAAAAATAAGGGCAAAAATAACTAGAATTTAATCATTTTAATGGTGATTACCCATGGTGTTTACAAAAGTAAGTGATTTCCAGGGTGTTGCTAGGTGGTTTGTTTGTAGTGACACCAAAATTAATTCATGAAGATAATGCTAGGGTGTTTTCTAGGGTTTTGCTGGGGGATTGCTATATAGTGACACAAACATGAATTGCCAAAATAACTGGATTTAAAAATATTAATGGTGTCTGCCCATGCAGAAGTCACAACCGTGATATTAGGGCGTTGTGGGGGTTTCCAGGGTGTTGCTAGGTGGTTGCTAGGGTGTTTTGGGTGGTTTCCAGGGTGATGCTAGGTAGTGGCACCAAAGGGAATTGTAAAAATAACTAGATTTTTTAAAAATGCTAATGGTGTTTGCCCATGCAATAGTCAAAACCACAAATTCTAGGGTGTTGTGACTGGTTTCAAGGGTGTAGCTACTGTATGTGGTTGCTAGGGTCTTGTGGGTTGTTTTACAGGGTGTTGCTAGGTAGTAGCACCAGAGTGAATTATAAAAAGAACTAGATTTTGCCTATGTTAATGGTTTATGCCCATGCACAATTTGCAACCTTGATGCTAGGGTGTAGTGTGTGGTTTCCAGGGTGTTGCTAGGTGGTTAATATGCAGTGGCACCAAAGTGATTTGTAAAAATAACTAGATTTTTTAAAATGTTAATGGTCTTTGTCCATGCAAAAATCCCTACTGGTACTACAATACTAGTGTGTTCTGGGTGATTGCAGGCAGACCCTTCCATTGTTTCGTAAGCATCACAGTGTTTCACTCTTCAGGAAGTCAAACTATCATTGACTGAATTACAGTGACACTAAACATTAAACTGACACACCAGAAACTGTCTGAACATCTAAGCACACACCAAACACAGTAGCTCTTGATATCACAACAGAATATAGAATAAAAACTACAGGCTCAATTAGAGAATGAACCAGCCAAACTTTGAAACTGTGAGGGTAAAACAGGATATTCCTGAAGCTTGGAAGTAAGAAAATCTGTGAAGGAAGAAAGTAAATTATGTAGAATTTGAGTGTGTGGAGAAAACACAGTCCAGCTGGATGACAGCGTGACACTTCTAAACTCATCTCAGCACACTAACATGATTACCACAGTTCCTGCCGGCTACTTTAATTCACAATAATGCACTTATAACGGCCCATAAACAACCGATTCGAGAGTGCAGATATTAATATTCACTCGCAGGGAGTTTTAGCTCTGATGATTGAAATTAAATTCAGAAGGGCTTTTTGAAACAACCCCAAGTATTAAACTTGAGGATGTGCATCATCATGCAGCGTTTGTGCAACAGACTTCAGAAAATTGAGTTGTTTTTGTAGTTGCACTTCTGTAGTTTCCTATCCAGCCTGGTATGAGTTATTGACCTCACCTCACTCGTGGTCAGCAGGCAGTATACGGTGTGCCAGGTGGGTCCCTCATCCCCACTGCATGGGACGACCTCAGTCCCTTCCCCGATGCCCACCTCAACATGGGCACAACGCCACATGGTGCACCATCTGTTGAGAGACTGAGGGATGGAAAAAGTGAGAATCATAGAGATGGAGAACATATAAAGAGGGAATGAGAAGATCAAAAGGAAGATGCAGGAGTTTTACAGACGCTCCAGATTGTCCGAGTCACAGATACAACAGATATAGCAGTAGCATAAGAAACTAGAAGAAAATGCCAATGGTTTTTGTCTATGCTCCATTCATTGTCAGGGTTTTATGGATGGTTACTAGGGCATATCTAAGTGGTTGCAAAGATCTGAGAGTAGTTGCTACTGTCTGTATCACAGTAGTAAAATAAAATTTCGATGGAAATAGTGGAAACCAGTCATAAAATGGAATTTACTTTATAATGCAGATTTTTAAGGAAATTGGCAAAATTGTGATGAATAAATCAAAAGTAGGTCTGTACATTGTGCATCATGGTGATATGGACAAGTGTCTATAAATATTAAAGTGCAAAATGACTGCCACTGAAATATGAAGCCTGCATGCTCTGTGTGTCTCTTTGTGAATGATCAGCATCATTTTTATTTTGATAAATTCTGTCGTCAGATATACAGGAACTCAAAGCTCTTCAATACAGCCCGCCAAAAATAAAAGTTCAGTTTAACTTGAAGAAATTGTGACAGAAATATATTATATTATACAGTAGAATGTACTTCTTAAAGGAAACCACCACAATAATAATACAGTATATTAAAACATTATTTTTAAGGAATAATGGTTTTAATTTAAGGTTTTAATTTAAACTCTAAGCCTCTATTGTGCAGTCTAACATTTTTTATTTCATTTTATTACATTTAAAAATAAAAATAAAACATATTTTATTGGGAACTATTATTGTTCAAATTTTAATAAATTATTACATTTTTAATTTGTTAATTTGACTAATTGTTTTATTGTTTATATATAATTTTTTGATTGATTGAGATTGGTAACATTTAAATAAATGGAAAACCCAGAATGGGGGGGGTTGTTTGTAGTGTTTTTTGTTGTTTAGTTGTAGTTTTTAGCTTGCCTGTTGTGGGTGGTTGTGAGGGATTACTGTGAGTTTGATGCAGTGGTTAGTTGGTTGACTACATGTGGTTGCTATGTGTTTTCTCCTGTTTGTTAGAGTCTTGCCATCCCTTGTGTTTTATGTGTCTTCCTGATCTTATATATGTGGCTTTTGATGTGGGCGTCTGTTTTTTGTTTTTTTTTTTTATTACCATTTTACGGGCCCGCAGTCAAAATGTATGCAATAATAAATATGAATATAGTAATGGTTAAAAACAGACAAAGGCACGTAAAGAGTGAGCTGGGGCACTCCTAGAGAGAGAAAGCATTGTGAATTACATCAACTTATTGACTGTTTCAGGAAATAGTTTTTGTGTCATAAGGGTAAATACTGTAACTGAGGAGGTGACCAGTGATTTTGAAACCATAGCATGCTGCATTTTAATATAAAATCTTACATTTGAGTAGGGTTTCGCCAGGGCCGTTTCTAGCCATTTTGACGCCCTAGGTGAAATCCCTATTGCCCCCCCCCCCCAATTATATATAATATATATATATATATATGCTATATATATATATATATATATATATATATATATATATGATACATATGAAAAAAAATATATATTTCTTTTCAGACACCAGTTGCTTGTCACATTCAAATTGGTTGTCATAGTAACGACACTGATTTGTGGAGATTCAGTGCATTGAGTTCTTTAAATCTGAATGCATTTTTTGTAAATTGACTGTTAAGATAAAAATTTTGCACAAATTAGTATCTGTATTATCATTGTGTTGCCACTAGATGCCTTTATAGCCCTATGTAACAATCCCTAGTAGCTAATATATTGAACATAATTTACATATAAATCACACATAAATTAATTTTATACAATTTTGATTTGGATACTATATATTATACTACTACATATTGTTTAGATATTATCAATGGCTACTTTTTTGTCTTTATCTGTTTTTTGTTCAATTTTTTTTTGTTGTTGTTTCTTGAAACATTGGTTTAAAGTGTCAGTTTTTGCATTATTATTTCAGTCAAACCTAGAAAACCCCTTTTTTTTACCCCAAACTACATATGAAAGCTTTATCAGTGGCATAAAATTAACCAGTGCAGCTACTTAATCATTTGCTATTCGTTAACGCGTTAACATCCCCTTTAAAAAACGTGTCGCTCTGCCCTCTATGACGCTGCTCCTATTAAGTGCTGTTGGAAGTGAATGAATTGATTCAGCATTTCGACACCTCCGTAAGGATGCATTTAACTCGACAAAGCGGTCTAATAAAGGATGTATTGATCTCGTGACTTAGCGAATTTTATTATACAAATATTTTTTAATTGGATGTTAAAGTTTATATGGGAATATTACATGACACGCTGATCCTTTAAAAATGCATTGGTGCAAAAAACGCACACCTTTTGGACAAATCTGCCACAAATATTTGGACAAATGTGCCACAAATACTGCCTAAACAAAATACTGATTTACTGACCAATATTTAAAATTGGCCTTTGAACTTAGCTTTATAACAAATTTAAAAAGTGTTACCTTGCCAAAGCACTAACAGAGCCAACTGATCTAATGGCGTTGTTGAGCGCTCCAAATGCAAACTTTGCATGCAACAATCAGGCAGCAATTGACAGAACTCTGATCTAGTGGCATACAGGCATCGTCAGATTGACAGTACTCAGTCTAGCCCAATAATGTTGGGGGATTCAGTGGGGGCGGCAGTCTTATTTCAGGGTGACCGTGCCACTCTTTTATCACAACCCTGCTAAAATGTAGCGCCAGTACGTGCGCTCATTGGCGCCCCTTCAGCTTGTGGCGCTCTAGGCGACCGCCTATCTCGCCTATGCCTAGAAACGGCCCTGGGGTCCTCTCATAACCATGTATTGAAAATCGTGATATTTAAAAACATTAAAAAAATTTCTTTCAAGATTTCCATAGATATCAGGATATCATTATTGTGATCTCTTTTGGCCACGATAATCGTGTAGGGAAAATCAGAGGAGACACACACATGCGATTACTGGAGTCTTTTTTCTCAGGAGAAACATCTGAGAAGCAGAACACTTCAATAAAAGTCTAAATTTGCACTCCATTTCATCTCGGTTCAGTCTGAGACGTTAAACAGATCTGGTTTGTGATTTTTCTCCTCCTGGCAGGCACAAGCATGTGAGGAAGGCCAGTAAGTCATTCAGAGCTGTGCGTTTACACCCTGACTGGAATAAGAAAGCAGACGAGATGCATTTTCAACATCTCCAGGCACTGAATGAATAAGGGCACTATGTATTTCTGCTGACTGTAATCTAAACACTGACACAAATACCTGTCTGGCACCACAGGGCAAACAGATCTCAAGCTATTTCTTCTAAAATCTCTCTCCTCCAATCCTGTTCTTATATTATAAATTCACCGGAGTGGTGGGAATTGAGCATTTGGCTTATGGTTCGGTTTGTCTGATACTTCATTGTGAATCTTTAATGCCTGCAGCTTATGTATTTACTGCAGGAGCGGCGCAGCACGGCTTATTCAAACCGTTTTGGGAGATTGTGAGATTTCTTGATTTGAAGATGATGTAAAATCACAGAGGGCAGAGAGAGATCTGTCAACACTTTAGTTAGTTCTTCTAGTCTAATGGCCTTTCCGGAATAGCCTGAGGGTTTGAGGGGGATGCACTAGTGCTGTTAAAGATTCAAGAAATTGATTATTTGTCATAAATGATTTGATCAATATCTGTGACTGGCTAATAAGCAATTTAAGTGCAAAAGCGGTCATGAATTATTACTCATAAATAAATTTAAAGTAAATTAAAATTGATACAGAACATGAATCATGAATGTGTTAAAATATAGCACAGTGGAAATGTACAGTATGCCAAAACAAATCATTAATCAGTATTTTTGTCCTAAAACAAAAAATATCTGCTAATTATTTTTTTCAGCATAAAGTTAATTTAGACTTTTGATCTATAATCTATAATGTATATATCTATAATCAGCCAAATATACCGCCCATTTGCTCTAAAATGACACTGACTTAATTTAAATAATTTTTTGAAAGAAATTAATACATTTATTCATTTGAACTTTCTAATCATCAAAGAATCCCTAAAATAAAAATATCACAGTTTTCACAAAAATATTCAGCAGCACAACTGTTTTCAACATTGATAGTAATCAGAAATGTTTCTTGAGCAACAAATCAGCATATTAGGATGATTTCTGAAGGATCATGTGACACTGAAGACTGGAGCAATGATGCTGAAAATTCAGCTTTGATCAAAGGAATAAATTACATTTTACAATATATTCACATAGTAAACACTTATTTTAAATTGTAATAATATTTCATATTTTTACATGATTAAATAAATGTACTGTTGTTGAGCAGAAGAGACTTTTTTTCAAAACAAAAATAGTGTGAATAAGGCTAGGTCACTTATATGTGAACTGTCTCTGCATTATGCAGACTCTGATAACACGCAAAAGTGGTGCAACTGTTTAGAGAATTAGCCCATTTAATTCTGTCATCTGGTTTAGAAGAATTTCACAAACTCATTCGTCCTAATAATGAGTCGGCGGAGCGCTCTGTCCCGGTACATCCTCCCCTCCATCTCGTTTCGTCTGGTCTGCTGGCCTGCTTTTGGAGATTCAGAACAGCCAAGTGGGTTAACCAGCCATTTGGTCTCCCGGTGGATGCGGCCTCTGAGCTGTGGGTCAATCGCCAATCCGTTAATGCGCCGGCCGTCCCATGGCAACCTGCTCCCATGGCAACGGTACTCACGATTCATTGCGTGCCAGACCCTGGAGCCAGGCATCCTGTAGAGGAGACGTTAGCATGGTAAACACAGATTAATATGGAGGCGAGGGAGGCCGTGTGTCCGTTCGTTAGCTTGACTAATGTGTTCTCAGAACATTTCCCTGAGCTGTCGGAAGACAGATAGACAGGAAAGACTCCTGTGTGTGTGTGTGTTTAACAGATAGAGACAGAATGACACACACACACACACACACACACACACACACACCTGGCTGTAGTACCTCTGCTGTTATTCTATGAGACAGTAGCCAGCGGGTTCCTCTTCAAACTAGTTACTGCCTAGGAAAGATGAGACATAACCTGACGGAAACCTCACATGCACGAGAACACCATGTGACGTTTGTTTTGTGATGGATTCACATTGAGTAAATCACACACACACACATAGATGGATGCACAGGTCAGTGAATTCATATTAATATCTCAAGGCAGTTATCAAAAAAACACACATGCGTATTTTTATATATATATACAGTGCCTTGAAAATATAAATTTTCACATTTTTTGTTGCTGCCTTATGTTAAACTGCTTTAAATTACTTTACATACACCATACTGACAAAGCAAAAACAGAATTGTCACAACTTTGTAAATGTATTAAAAATAAAAAAAAACTTAAATAAGTACATTGCTAACTAAATATTTCACTGAAGCACCTTTACAGTCTCAATTCTTTTTTGTTTGATGCGACCAGCTTTGATCATCATCATTTGGCAATTATCTGCCATTCTTCACCTCTCAAGCTCTGTCAGGTTGGATGGGAGCAAATGCACATTTTCAAGTTTCTTACTCCAGATGAGTTATTGGGTTTGAGTCTGGTCTCTGTCTGGGCCACTCAAGGACATTCACAGAGTTGTCTATAAGCCACTCTTGCTGTGTGCTTAGGGTCATTGTCCTGTTGGAAGGTGAACCTTCTGCCCACTCTGAGTTCTGAATGCTCTGGACTATAGGTTTTCATTAAGGCTATCTCAATATTTTGGTGCATTGAGCTTATCTTCACTCCAGGGTTCCTCCAATCTTACCCTGGAGGTCCAATGCGCTGCAGAGTTTAGCTCCAACCCTGATCTAACTCAGCTACCTGTGATTTTCTAATGATCCTGAAGACATTGATTAGCTTGCTCTGGTGTGTTTGATTAGGGTTAGAGCTATACTCTGCAGGAAAGTGGATCTCGTGGCCAGATTTGAGGATCCCTGTTCTACTCTGACGAGTCCCTCGGTCCCTGCCGCTGAAAAACAGCCCCACAGCATGAGGCTGCTACCAACACACTTTACTTTTGAGATGGTACTCTGCAGGTGATGAGCAGTGCTTGGTTTCCTTCAAACATGATGCTTGGAATTAAGGTTCATCAGACCAGATAATACAGTTTCTCACAGTCTGAGTGTCCTTTAGTTGCTTTTTTGCAAATTCCAAGTGTTTTCATGCATCTTCACTGAGGAGAAGATTGAGTCTGGCCACAACGACATAAAGCCCAGATTGACGGAGTGTTGCCGTGATGTTTGTCCTTCTGTAGGTTTCTCCCATCTCCATCCTGCATACATGATCATGGAGCAACTAGAGTGACCATCAGCTTCTTGTTCACCACTCTAACCAAAGCCCTTCTCCATCAGTTGCTCAGTTTGGCCAGCTCTAGGAAGAGTTCTGGTTGTTTCAAACTTCTTCCATTAAGACTACATGCTTCTGTGAACCTTCAATAAAGAAGATTTTTTTCTGAACTCTTCCACAGACGTGTGGCTTGACGCAAACCTGTTTCTAAACTCCACAGGCAGTTATTTTGACCTCAGGGCATGGCTTTTGCTCTGATATGCATTATCAGATGTTAGACCTTTTATTAAGACGTGTGCCTTTCCAAATCACACCCATTCAATTGAATTTGCCACAGGTTAACTTCACTATAAGTGTAGTAACATCTACAAGCAATACTGTAGCAAAGATGTTAAAGTAGTTATATATGTTAAATGTTTCAGTTGGTTGTTGAATTGCCTTAATACCCATAAACAAATGTAAACACTTCTTGTATTTTGATGCCCCTTTGAGCATTCTTTTTGACAATCCGTGACTTTGCAACTACATGTCAACAAGCAGTCATTAGAGTATTAGTAAATTGTCTGCTTAATAACTTCTAACACTTAGTCAAGTCAAGTCAATCAAGTCGCCTTTACTTTATTGTCAATTCTTCCACATGTACAGTACATACATACAGAGAATTGAAATTGCTTACTCTCAGACCCTTGCAGCATACAGATAACACTAACAGTAGAAAATAAAATCACAACTATACAAATATACAAATAAGTACATTTAAAATATCTCTATAAAGCACAAGGCATATGGAAAGATAGGTGCAAACCATGTAGTAAACAACACTGCAGGTTATAGTGTTGTAGTGCAAAAAATTACTTTGTAGTGCAAAGACATATTTTTGTCAGACTGATAAAGTGCAGTGAGTGTGGGTGTATTTGGGGGGGGAGTGGTAGAGTCCATAGATGGTCTAGTTCATTGGGCTGGGGCAAGAGAGTGGGGGGGGGCAAGGTCGGGAGGGATTTCAGCTTCCTGACAGCCTGATGGATGACGCTGTCCTTCAGTCTGCTGGTCCTGGCCTGTAGACTCCGCAGTCTCCTCCCTGATGGCAGCAGATTGAAGAAGCTGTGTGTCGGGTGGGTGGGATCACCTGCAATGCAGAGGGCTTTGCGGGTGAGACGGGTGTTGTAGATGTCCTGAAGGGAGGGGAGAGAGGCACCAACGATCTTCTCAGCTGCTCTCACTATGCGTTGATGTGTCTTGCGGCAGGATGCGTTGCAGGCTCCATACCACACAGTGATGCAGCTGGTCAGGATGCTCTCGATGGTGCCTCTGTAGAAGGTGCACATGATGGGGGCCGGGGCTCTGGGTCTTCTCAGTTTGCGGAGGAAGTAGAGTCGCTGCTGTGCTTTCTTGGCCAGTGCAGCAGTGTTGTTGTCCAGGAGAGATCCTCTGTGATGTGCTCACCCAGGAACTTGGTGCTGCTCACCATCTCCACAGTCGCACCGTTGATGGTCAGAGGAACATTTTGAGTGTGCACTCTCCTGAAGTCAACAAGTCTCCTTTGTCTTCTCCACATTCAGAGATAGATTGTTGTCACTGCACCACCCGGCCAGGCGGCTCACCTCGCTCCTGTAGTTTGTCTCATCTCTGTTGCTAATGAGACCCACTACAGTTGTGTCATCCGCAAACTTAATTAGGAGGTTGGAGTTGTGTGATGGTGTGCAGTTGTGTGTCAGCAGAGTGAAGAGGAGGGGGCTCAGCACACATCCTTGGGGGGCCCCAGTGTTCAGTGTGATGGTGCTGGATGTGTTGCTGCCGACCCGAACTGCCTGAGGTCTTCCAGTCAGGAAGTCCAACAGCCAGTTGCACAGCGAAGTGTTGAGCCCCAGCTGGACCAGTTTGTGAATGAGCTGTTGAGGGATGATTGTGTTGAATGCTGAACTGAAGTCTATGAACACATCTGACGTATGATTCTTTTTGTCCAGTGTGTGCGCTGAGTGGAGGGTAGTGCGATGGCGGTCATCGGGGTCTAGCGTTTTGGACCGATTGCAAACTGGAAGGGTCCAAGGAGGGGGGTAGGCAGACTTGATGTGTCAATGACTCAGCCCGTTCAAGCACTTCATGAATGGGGTAAGTGCAATGGGGACGGTAGTCCATTGAAGTCAGGATGGAACGACTTCTTCGGGGACTGAATAATGGTGGTGACTTTTCAGCAGTGGGACAACAGCCTGACTTACGAGAGTTGAAAATGTCTGTGAATACATCGGTTAGTTCCACTGCACATCCTCTCAGTACCCGCCCAGGAATGTTTCAGGACCTGAGCTTTGCGTGCGTTGATCCTTAGGCTGAGGGATCTCCTCACGCTGTCCCGTGGACAAGCGTCTCACACCTGGCACCGGGAGGAGTGGAGCTCTGTGCAGTGGTGCTGTTTTGTCCTCAAGCGAGCGAAGAAGACGTGTTATTGTGATGGTGTCCAAACAAATTTTCTACTGACTATAAGTAACTTTGCAAGTACATGACCACTTATTCTAACCCTCACCCTAATCCTACCAGTCTACTAATACTCTACTAACACTCTAATGAGAGCTTAGTAATCTGTAGGCTTCAGATGTTCCTTATAAAGTCACACAGAATGTGTTTCCAGATTATGTTAAAGGGACCATCAAAATAAAGTGAAACCAACAAACTATTGCTGGAACTACCTGTGACGGAAGGAATCTGCTGGAACGTTGAAAATGATGGACTGGTCCCCTCAAAGTCCAGACCTCAACCCCATTGAGCTAATTTGGGGCGAGTTGGAAATAAACTGGACAGATCTATTGTACATTCAAAGGAAAGCCTTTGGCTTGAGTTGCAGAAGGCATAGGATAACATTAGTGTTGAAGTTCTCTGGAAATACACTGTATGCTGACACTAGGCCCTTTCGCACCGCTTTAGTTCCAGAACTAAATGTACGGTACTAAAGTACTGGGACGATTTTGCGCGAACTATTTCCCAGTACCATTTAAAGGGTTGCATTCGCACCGAGAGTATGTACTAAGAAGTGACGTAAGCCGGTCGACAGCGACGTAATTTGTGCGCGGCGTTCAACAACAGAAAAAAAGAAGAACAACGTTAACAACAGGAGGATGAGTGCCCCAAGAGAAGAAGAACTGGAGAATGGAGGACGCTGTGATCGGAGCTGTTTTTTGTTGTGTCTTGCGGGTTTCACATTGGACATGGAAAGTCGACGTATACGTAAAGCGATTGAAAGAACGGAAAGGAGGACTAAGAATCTGGCCGTGCTACATTTGCTACAAGTGCCTGCACTTCAGCGTCCGTCCATCTATCGCTGTTCTCCATACTTGCGAAATAAGTTGACATGCTTACAGTATGCTTACACAGAGTTTTAAATCATGGCATGTGAGGGCGTTTTCATACGCGTTTGGCCAATCAATGTCTACTTACGTCACGATCAGTTACCAGTTGTGCTGGTTAGACCCTGCTGTGGAGTAGGAGCTAATTTGGTTCTCGGAAAAGGTAGTCCGGTACTAAAATCGCTCCCAGTTCCGGCGGTGCGAACACGCCGAAAAGTGGGTAGTTCCACAATTAGTTCTGGTACTATGAAAAGGTTCCTGCCGTGCGAAAGGCCCTACTATGCCAGAGAGATGTGCTGCTGTAATTGCTGCAAAAGGTCGACATACCAAATATTAAAGTTAAAAGTGGATAAAAAACAGTTACTACTCACTTCATCTGATATTTGTTGTGCTCAGAGCAACCATCTGCATGTTTCATAAACATTATGAAATGAAATCATGTTTTGGAAGCAAAAAAAGATCAATATTTTCAGCCTGTCATGTGTTCTAATAATTTTTGGCCACCACTAAATTGAAATTACTGAACGTAACATATGGAGCCTGATAAAAATGTTCATTTAAAAAGAAAAAAATCTGTGTAGGATATTTATACTTACACAAAATATACTGTATGTATATAGATATGTTTTGCTTTTTAAAATCTCATTAAGGTCTTTAATTAGTTTGTGATAAACATTTTTGTTCATACGTTATCATTTTGGTGTCAGTTTTGTGTCATCCAACTCCATGACGGACATTGATAAAAATTATTTATTTATTTATATAACTAAAACATTATGAACTTTCAGTTACACATTTATAACTCTGCAGAAAATAGTCAGTCCTTTTTCTCTCAGAATTGGACTTTATAACATGCATTTTTATGTAAGTTTATATCTTGCAATTGTGAGAAAAGAAGTCAGAATTGTGAGGGGAAAAAAATCAGAAATACAAGATATAAACTCGCAAATTTAGAGAAAAAAATACAATTTCTATTCTGAGAAAAAAAATATCTGAATTGTGAGAAAAAGTCACAATTATCTTTCTTAATTTTTTTGTCAGTTGCTGAAATGGGCTTCTATACCTTTCATATTAAAATCTCCAGATCTGACTAGAAATGTCTTGCGCAGGCGCTGTTTTGTGTAACAAAAAAAATTTAAAGAAAAGTAGAAAGAGGCAAATATTTGCAGCTTGCACAGACGGTGGATGAAATTATCATAAGAATGGCCAGCTATAATCTGCCGTGAATGGTGGGTTGTATTGTACTGCGCTCATGTCTGTCAGCGCTGGCTAATATTAGCTTCATAAAGGAAGAGAGAGAGAGAAAGAGGCTGGAACTGAAGGAAAAGCATGTCAGAAATAGATACTGTAGGACTGTGATTTGGGATTATGTGCCGATCGTTTTCACAGGCTCTAGCAAGAGCAACACTGAGAGAGAGTGAAAATTTAAGAAATAGAAATACACCTATTGCTCCAAACCGTCCAAACTTTTATTTCCAACAATCATTTAATCGCATTAGAGAAACTCTACAGCACCAAAATGCAAAGATTAAAGAAGGAGCCACATTTTTTTAATGGTTGAAGTGTGATTGGTGTGATATGAGATCTTTGGCCGTGCGATTCCCGTCTGCAGCTGTGCTGTTAATTAAAGACTTTTGAGAGCAACTGTGGGAATCATTTCACACCGCACACACTTATTCCTCTTCCCGTCGAGGGCTCATGGGACACGTGCTGAACCAAAGTCTGCAAAACCCTCTCACTCGTGCTCGGCAGAGGATTATGGGAAGACGAGAGTTTCCTGGGCAGTTATATGCGTGCTCTTTTTCTTATCTACCTGCTAACAGAGAGAACGACCAGCACATGTGAGCCGCGGCTCCATTCACATACTCTCTGTATTATATAGTGTGTGAGATTAGGATTATCTTCTCCCTAATCATATGTTGAAGCTAGTATGCCAAAGGTCAAGGCACAGTATGGTACATTTCTGGTGGATTTTAAAGACTGTATATGGTTTCTGCATGTTTAATATTTATGATGGTAAAATATATTCTCTTAAATCTGAGATTCCCATGGTCATGTGACATGCAGGTAAACAAATAAAATATATATATTTTTTATTATTATTTAATGTTTTTTCACTTGTGTTGTTTAAATTTTTCTTCCTTTTTTTAGCATTGGATTCTTAGCTTTTTCATCAATCCTTGAACCTCAGTTTGAAACTCTGTCTGAAAGGAATAGTTCACCAAAAAATAAAAAATTATTTTGTTGTTTGCTTTACATAGATACTTCCAAAATAAAAAAAATAAATAACCTATAAATAATTTTTGTTTGCGATACAGTGTAGTGGGTACAATAAAAAGTCACACCCGGGTGGATCGTCATTTTCATTTTGGGCGAACTTTATCTTTAAGAGCCTATATTTTAAAAATTTTATTTTAAATCCATAAATTTTTGGGTAATTTTTTATTACATTTAAAAAATTAATTGCTTTGAATTAGTCTAACAATTTATTTTAGTGATAACATCCGACCTGTTACTGATGGGATGTTTATATGTACATGTATATGTTTTGTTGTTGTTTTATATATTTATATATACGTGGTATATTTATATATAAATTATATCTAAAACAAGCATGTGTTGGGATCATAAACCTATTGAAATTATTCAAATAATTTGTTAAATCAGTCTAACAGGTGTATTTTAATTAAGTCACATTCTTCTTTTACTGACAGTATGGTTGTATGAAAGTATGCATTAACAGATGCACATAATAAAATCTTTCGTTGTAATTGGTATTAATTTTTTTTAATTCAAATTTTAAAGTAAAAATGACTAGTTAAAAAATAATCTAAAAATTAGCCAAATCAGGAAAAATTTTTCCAAAACACTAATTGTTTTGTAGGGTTGTAACAATTCACTCAACTCACGATGCAATATGATACTGATTTTTCTTACATTTAAACAAAATTAGATTTAAGACAAAATATAAATGAAAATGTGTCCTTTTATTATTTCTCAGACAAAAAAATGCTGCACATTTCTTTGTGAAATTGAAATATTTCAAATAATAAAACTAGCTTATAGTTGTAAAACATCCTAAAAAATAATAAATAAAAGAAATCTCTTCATATAAACAAAGGTTTGCCAGTGCGTTTTCCATTTAAAATTAGAGGCAACCACTGCTTTTTAATCATGATACAAACAAAGATGCTGCATACATGCAGCATGAGCAGTTTTTTATTTAAATTTGCTAATTTTATAATTTTGAAATTTGAAGCAAAAACAGAATGGTCTGACTTTAAATTTTTGAAACTATACTACATAAAACATCTGAATGAAACAAAAACATCAGACGGGCTGTCTGACACTCTCTGACAGCAGGTGGCGCTTATGAAACAGCAGAATTACAGCCCTAATTTTAACGATCTAAGTGCATGCTCTAAGCCCATGCCCGTTGTCACTTAGGCTGTCCCCGAATCCACTTTTGCTAGATTAATGACGGGAAAAACGGTCGGCGCACCCGGCGCATGGTCTAAAAGGGTTGTACCTATTCTCTTAATGAGTAATGGGTGTGTTTTGGGCATACCGTGCAATAAACCAATCAAAGTCTCATCTCCCATTCCCTTTAAGAGCCAGTTGCGCTCGCGCCATGGCTGATTCGCTATTTACACAGCGTCCCTGTGCGTGTAATAAGCACAGTGTACCCGCGTTGTGGACCTGCCTATAGGCGCATATTACTAAAGCATATTACATATTACAAAAAAAATACTGTGCCATTGACTTTAGACCAGGTTTTAGTTGGTCAATGGCGCAGTCTATTTCAGCACAGTGCTTATAAACACTACTTTAATATGCATTATACAGACACAAGATGAAAAGAAAATACCATCTAAACTTTTCAGTCAGTCAGTAAGACAGTCAGTTCCCCCTTAAAGATAACAGTCATATAAACTATCTTGATTCGTTTAATATCTCAACCGACTTGAATCATCATGTATTTTTATCCATTTTTAGGGTGCATCGTTACATCCCTATTGTTTTGTTTAATTTTACTGAACTAATAAATGTGCATCACCAAAAAATGATGTCCAGTACTATTAGATGTAGACGTCTGTGAGTTGATGCGGCCATGAACCATCACATGGAGTCACAGGGGAGCTAAAACACCTGATTTGATGGAACAGCATCACTGCTGGCATGAATCTGTGCGAAGCTCTGCTGTATTCACACCCTCACACACCTCTCACGCCTCTCACATTCACGTCTGAACTCAGAGACTCACTCACACACATCTCTGCTGTCTTAATATGAACATGTGAGGCCGGGAAACCACAGTCTGATTTCCCTGGTGAAATTATTGTGCCGTATGTTTCCGTCCTTAGGTGCCGAGAAGAGAATTACACGCTCTAAACGCATCACGTAAGGAAGTGTTTGGATATGTGGAGTAATCCTGTTCACCAGGGCGGCGTAAGAGCATTATAGTGCAATCATGACATGTTTGATAATTGCTTAAGTTAATGAGAATTAATTCTATCATGTCTAATCTAGTTGAGTCACACATTCTCTTGCGGTTAGGGTAATAGGCAGGATTAGCAAACATTTCATACATTATCAACTCAAATGGAAGTGAAGTGACATGTGGCCAAGTATGGTGGCCCATACTCCAATTTGTGCTCTGCATTTAACCCATCCAAGCGATATATAGAGCCGTGTTGAAGAAAATAAAACAGTCCTCAAACACTGTTTTAAAGTCAAGTTACCCGTTTGAAAAAATAGTCAGCAGTATTTAAAGCTACTTACTTTTCAAGATGTTTAAATAGCCGAAAGAATTTACTTCATTTTATATGAGATTATAATGTCAGTTTAAAAATGAGGGTGACAGTATTAAACTATAACTAAATTAAAAAGTTATTAAAATGCAACCAACCTTTTGGCCAAATGAATATGTTTTATGAAGTATATGCGATGTGTTAGAAAATGTCTCGGGTTACGCATGTAACCATGGTTCCCCGAGAGGGAACAAGATGCTGGGGAATGCATATTGGGGAATGCAGCCTCCATGACCGGTGTCTAAAGCACCTGTGAAACAGTGCCAATCTATTGGTCCACCTGACCCATGACATCATAGGTGGGGTGCCCGGAAGTATAAAAGGGCACCTGCTGAATACGTCATCCACTTAGCTGTCTGAAGGAGACGTAAACAGGCAGGCCGAGGGCATGACAATGGGGCGCAGCGTCTCGATCTTTTTCGGGGAACCATGCTTACATGCGTAACCCGAGACATTCCCCTTCTAGGGAACTCCACGCTGCGCCCCCTAGGGTGCACATTGGGAACGAAATCCAACCACGCCGTGCCGAGGTGCATGCCTGTCCACCTGGTGGGGGAGCACCAAGGAAGCGATAGACGTACACCAAGCCTTTCCTCAGAAAGAGGTCATGCCACTACGCCATGGGCCGCTCACACAACTTGGCAGAAATGGGGAACCCGATTAGATCAAGGGGAACATCCCACCCAAGTTAAGAGCACAACTATCCTCAGATAGCTATGCTATGTGAGCCATATAAGCCTGGATACAGATACTAGAAAGCCTCTAGAGGAGCTCAAAAATAGCTACTTAAATCCCGATAAGGAGAAATAGCTGTTGAGCTAGAACACAGCTATCCTCAGATAGCTATGTCCTAAAGGTCTTATGAAGGCTTGTAGACCAGAATAACCATACACAGCTAGCCTAGATAGCCAAACAAAACCTTCCTGCAAAGCTGCCCAGACCACAGAGAGTGGGCTATCTACTTACAACCCTAGCACGGGAGATAGCACTGTCTAGGCAAGGGATCAAGAGACCTCTACTTAAAGACCCTAAAAAAAGGGAGCAGACACTGAGCTAGCACACAGATATCCTCAGATAGCTATGCACCTAGGAAGGGAGGAGAGGGCTCAACGCAACTGCCAGTAAGACACAGCTAGATCCGGGCCATCAGTAAATGATTCGCTAAGAGCAAACACATAATAATCATCAGTCCAAGATCAAAGCCTGATGTAAGCCATGGCCAAAAACACTAGAGGGCTGGACAAAGCTATCCTCGAATAGCAGTTCCCTCAGATAAGGTTGAAGACAGGACAAAGACTTCAGCGCTTACTTGAGAGAGCTTGTGCCAAGGGGAACCCAAGCCAGGCTAGAACATAGCTGCCCTCAGACTGCCATATTCCATATTAAAGTAAGCTTGAGCTGGAGCATAAACCATCCGCAGATAGATATACTCTGAGCAGGGACTGCTCACTTAAAAACCTGAAGAGGGGGAGCAGTGTACTCAGCCCAAACTCACTAGGCGGGATTCAGAGGGACTGCCCACTTAAAAATACCCAGAAGCCTGAAACGATTCCGTGCTCACACTTCATCATCATAACATCCCAATAGTATTTGCAGCATCTGACAACCCGTTTAGAGAGGATGTTCGGATCCAGCTGATCAAAGCGATCACCGCGAGCTGGGATAAACTGTGCCGCGTCAATGGCGAACCGGGCTGCGAAACACAAACGCGAGCGGAGCCTAGACATAGTGACTCATCACAATGAGCGCATAACTCTGAATGCGTGTGCTCTTTGCCGAGACAAACGCGAAAGCAGAATATGCCCTCAAGTGTTAGAATCCAAACACGGAGGCACACATTCCATCAGGTGCTGCTCGACTCAGGCACTATACACGGGATCGATAACCCAAAAGAGCATCTTAAGAGTCCCGCGATCCGAGGCTTTGCCGTGCCTCAGCAGCAGCAGGACCCGAACCATGAGACACAAGCGCATGTCACTCATCACTCGAGAAGAGGGACAAACGTGAACGGAGCTTCTCATTGGAGACACTCACAATGAGTGCGTTCAGAGCCCTCGAGCACCAAACGCGCAAGCTCCAGACCAAGACACATGACGCATAGAACGTGTGTGTCCTTAAGCCACGAATCCCACGATACGAGTCCTCGCCGTGCTTCAGTAACTGCGGGACCCAAACCGCGAGAAGCAAACTCTTGTCACTCATCACTCGAAAAGAGGGACAAACGCGAACGGAGCTTCTCATTGGAGACACTCACAATGAGCACGCTCAGAGCCCTCGAGCACCGAACGTGCAAGCTCCCGACCAAGACACATGACGCATAGATCGTTTGTCTCCTCAAGTGTCAGAAACCTATCACACGCACTTCAAACAGACGGCTCCTGAAGACAGCAAAGAGGATGACATATTCAGCAGGTGCCCTTTTATACTTCTGGGCAAACCGCCTATGACGTCATGGGCCAGGTGGCCCAATAGATTGGCATTGTTTCACATGTGCTTCAGACACCGGTCATGCAGGCTGCATTCCCCGATGTGCCCCATAGGGGGCGCAGTGTGGAGTTCCCTAGAAGGGGAACTTACCACTTTTATTATAGAGTGTTGTGGGTGGTTGCCAAGGCATTGCTACGGTTTTCTGACTGGTTGTTAGTACATTGCTATGCTGTTGCTAGGGTGTTCTGAGTGGTTGTTTGTTAGTATGTTGTTATGGTGTTGCTAGGGTGTTCTAAACGTTTGCTCGTATGTTGCTATGTTCTAGTGTTCTTAATGTTTGTTTGTTAGTATGTTGCTATGGCATCGCTGGGGTGTTCTAAATGTTTGTTAGAATGTTGCTGTGGTGTTGCTGGGGTGTTCTAAATTATGTTGCTATGGTGTCGCTGGGGTGTTCTAAATGTTTGTTAGTATGTTGTTATGTTCAGGTGTTCTAAATGATTGATTGTTAATATGTGTTGCTATGCTGTTGCTAGGGTGTTCTGAGTGTTTTTTTGTTAGTATGTTGTGATGGTGTCACTGGGGTGTTTTAAATATTTGTTAATATGTTGCTATGGCATCACTGGGGAGTTTTAAATGTTAGTATGTTGCTATGGTGTCGTTGGGGTGTTCTAAATGTTTGTTAGTATGTTGCTATGGTGTTCTAAATGTGTTTAAAATGTTTGTTAGTATGTTGCTATGGCGTCGCTGGGGTGTTCTAAATGTTAATATGTTGCTATGGTGTCGTTGGGGTGTTCTAAATGTTTGTTAGTATGTTGCTGTGGTGTCGCTGGGGTGTTCTAAATGTTAGTATGTTGCTATGGTGTCATTCGGGTGTTCTACATGTTTGTTAGTATGTTGCTGTGGTGTCGCTGGGATGTTCTAAATGTTAGTATGTTGCTATGGTGTCATTCGGGTGTTCTACATGTTTGTTAGTAAGGTTGCTGTGGCATCGCTGGGGTGTTCTAGAATAGATGTTTGTTAGTATCAAAGCCACTAGAAGGCAAGCCTGCAACCTTTAGCCAAAAAAGCATAATGGCTAATGCTAACGCTTCCGGTCTGGCAGTACGTGGGAAAGGAGACCTGAGGCCATTTTTCTGAATGGATGTCAATGAAGGAGAGGCTTCACTACGCTGAATAAAGAGCTTTTTTGAGGAAACAGCTTATCATTTAATGAATCGACAGCCTATCTGCTAATCTTCAACATGTTTTACACTAAACAGTACATTTGGATTGAACTATTTTTTAGAGTTTACACCGAAAAAAATGCTGTTTAATAAAAGAAGTATTTTTGCAACAGGTGGGATTCAGCTTACCGCACTTATCATTCATTCCTATGGTATCCATAAATGGCGATTGAGTGTCACACAACTCTGACTGAAATTCAATGATATCAAGGCTGTAATGTGATTGGTTATTAAGGCACACGTGATCCAAGTTAGCTGTTACGCTTTCTCCAATAGTAAGTAATACAGACCCTCTGTATTAGAAAGACAATCTCTGTTAGTATGTTGCTATGGTGTTGCTGGGGTGTTTTAAATGTTTGTAAGCATGTTGCTGTGGTGTTGCTAGGGTGTTTTTAATGTCTGTATAGTATGTTGTTATGCTCTAGTGTTCTGAACGATTGTTTGTTAGTATGTTGCTATGGCGTTGCTAGGGTGTTCTAAATGTCTGATAGTATGTTGTTATGCTCTAGTGTTCTGAACAATTGTTTGTTAGTATGTTGCTATGGCGTTGCTAGGTGTTTTAAGTAGTTGTTAGTACGTTGCTATGTGGTTGGCAGGGTGTTCTAGGTGGTTGCTATGATATTTTGGAGCCATTTCCATCAACTGTGTATAACTTAGCCTAGTTGCAACATAAAGTGCAATTAAATTATAACCTGCACCTTTAGTGTGTATTTTATGTTACAATTTAAGAACTTAAAAATTGCTGATTTATGTAGCAGTTTTGTAATGTAATACTTATTTTTTCCGTTGCATGATTATATTATTAGCATGAAATCTTTTTGTGTGGTGCGTGTTCTGCTTGGAGTTATGCTTAAGTTGCAGTGAATTTTGTGCATGAAACACCACTTTCAGAGACTGACCACTTTCTCTGTTCTGCCGCCCATAGAAATGTTCTCCTGTGTGTTTTGAGATTGAAGAATCTCATCTTCATCTACATGCTAATGTAGATCCCAGATTTTCAATCTTTTGCATTTTCTTTTGACCAGTTTAACGGAAATCCCCTATGAAAGAGCTCCTCTGGTGCGTGTGCATTCATAAGCAGCGTGTTATGACATGTCGGCCCCAAACGGCGTGAACATCCCTGCCCATCATTCACTCCCAATCTTTAATTAACACTTGGCAATTATGTGCATTTCCTTGGGGGCTGATAAATGAAAACTTTAAAGCTGATTATATTCTGCAGACCTGATGTTCTGACGCCCATGTCAAGTCAAACTCGACAAAGTCTTTCTCTCAGCACTAGAAAAGCCCCTTCACAACTTCCTGTAACAGCAGGAAGCAGAGATGCTGGTCCTCAAACCTGCGTCAGTGTGACCATCCCTGGCAGCTTTCAGTTTATTTTATCCCCAGTCAACCCGATGGCACTAATCTCATTTATTCTTCTGCCGAACTCGACTTTCCTCCTCTGAAATCACTCCCTCTGCTCTCCGAAGACCCCTTCTGCTGCTTCTGCTGCTGCTTTACCACACTCATATGCTTTCATGTTAAGCCATGCGTGGGCTCTTTTGGAAGAACTTCATGAGGATCTTTGCCGCTTGCAGATGCGGTAATGACATCATTAGGAATAGATCTGTGACAGATGCGGCTCTTTTTCAAAGGTGTTTTTTGGGGTTATTATCAGTAGCTAAAATGAAACTACAACTAAACTGAAAACACACTGAAATAATATTACTACGGTATTCTAATATATATAATATATATAGACTATATATTATATATATATATATATATATTGAATTTATAAATGTATATATATATATATATACAGATAAATATATTAATTAAAAATAAACAATCTAAATGTCAAAATACTCAAATATGAAAAACTATACAAACTAAGTATAATAATAACATATAACAATATTTTTACAAGGTCTACAAATTATTAAAACAAAAATTGTAAAAATTAAAATTGAAATAAAAATTTATAAAAACTATATATACATATTAAGTCAAGAGACTCAGTCAAAACGGTTAGGTTTTTTTGGTCAATTTTGGGGGCTATTTGGCTTACTCATATGTGTTTTTATAAGAATGGTTGAAAGAAAACTCCCAAAATTTTTATTTATATTACTTATTTATTTTTTATTAAGTTTATTACATTTCCCCAAACTTTAGTTTTATTTCTGTCATTTAATTGTATACAGTATTTTATTCATAAAAAGAGAGGGAAAATATATTTTCTTCTGTCTGTTGACAGCATTTTCTGATTTATGGACTGATAAAAAGAGAAATCCAAAATCTCTCAATAAAAACCTTTCAATCTAATATGACGACAATCAAACTAGAATTATGAACCTGGATTTTGTCCGATGTTTCAGACATTTTGCATGTTTCTTCTGTTCTGGACCTAACAGAATTACAAAAACATTTGACTGAAATTCAATAAAATAAAAACTGATTCAAAATATTAATAAAATCTATAATAGTATCTCTATGATACTAAAATAAGACGTGTTTTATCATTAGAAATTATGTGAGGTTGGTTAATTGTCATTTAGCAGCAGAAGTTATAGTTTGTGGGTCACTGCGATCTAAATTAAGCCCAGCAACCTTTATGAGACCTTTGTGAGTCCTGCGTCCAGCCCAGGGCTTTATTCTGCATTTTAAATGGCTCATAATAATGAAAAGCACGATTTGCTTTATTTAAATAAGAGCTTGATGTACTATTTTCCCAGACCATTTATTGAAATTAAGTTGCAGAAACAACTCATTCAGGACAAAAATTGTTACATGAAAAGCTCCAGTGAGGTAGATGCTACTTCTTATCCTCTTACTTCAAGAAAGCACAGCAGGCGAAGCGTTCAGCAGCAGCTTACCTGGAACAGACGAGTCTTTTGAAGAGAGACGCAGATCTTGCGCTGCGCTTTCATGTGCGATGGACTCTATAGAGACCAGTCACGGCCTGTCATGCAAATTCATCAATTCCCCTTCATCCCGCTCACACGGTAACCTGTTGTAGCCATGGATACCGCTGCAGGATGCTGGGATGACTTGTTTATGAACGTAGCATCAAAACAGAAGCTTTTTTTTTTTATTTGTATCAGGGGATAAATTAATAATTCACCTTATTTGTTTTTTTTGTTTTTCAGCACATTTCTGGACTTTATATGAATGATACATCAGTGCATGCAATACTTTTTATTTAGTTTCATATTTTGATATTATTATTATTATACTACGACTACTACTATCCTATACTACTACTACTACTACTACATTTTACTTAAATACTAAGTTTTTTAAATTCACACCACTGAAATTTTTGTTGTATATTATTAATTATTCTTATTTTATTATTGCTTAGGTTATTACTATTTTTCTTAAAAACTTTATTTTATTTACAGGAAATATTAAAATTCCAATGTATGACAACAAAATAAGAAATATTACTATTATAATATTTTATTTCGTCTATTATTGTTGTTGGTTGTACTCTTATATACAGATTTATTATCCACATATGTTGTCTAAATTGTGCAAACCCTTCAAATAAATATACCTATTAGTTGTTTTGATTATTCTTATTCAGTTCAAATGATTTATATAAAAATTATATTAATTAATATATTATTACCTTATTATAATAATAATAATAATTACTATTGTTATTATTAAATTTAAATAAAAATTCTCAACCTTAAATTTGTGTCTGTGGTTGAAAACGTTCTATCATGGGGATAAAACCAGAATTGACCTTATTTATTTTCTCAGCATGGTATTTCAAAGAAAAACAAATAACTAAGCCTCATAACTAGTTTGCTAAAATTAGCAGCACACGTTCTGTGAAGACACATCGTGGTCTGCAGCTATTCAGTACGAGTGCAAACGTTCAAGGCCGCGATTAGCCCAGGATTTGGCTGAAATGGCTCACATGGAGAGGGAAAGGGAGAGGCAGAAGGCAAAATAAATGTTTAGAAATTATAATTAAGCGGCTGACATCTCTTTTGGGGATATATATCAACTAATTATTCATGTTATTTGGGAAGATAAGTTGCATGGTGTTGGGGAAACGGATGCGCCGTGTGTGTGTGTGTGTGTGTGTGTGTGTGTCTCACTGGAGTGAAGTGATTTGTGAACTGACAGATGATGTTCTGATGAACTTTTATCTGAGTGCTGCTCATGATCGCAGTAAATCATTCAGGCCTGTGTGTGTAAAACCAAGCTATTTGATATGTTATAATGTGTGTATGGAGGTTTTTATATAATCTGCATCACTTCCTGGAACTAAAAATTCACTTCCTGTGCTCTTTCAGAAGATGACGGGCAGTGAAATCAGTCTGGCGTATCTGAAACGGATCAGCAAGTTCTGTCTGCTGCTGTCAAGAACAAACCACAAAATAATCTCTGGTGTCACACAGAGTGAAGCACTGTGTTGGTTTAACGTTTGGAAATGAAGAAATTAAAACCATAATATCAATGTTAGAATAAATGTTAGCCATTAATGTTAGTATTGTCATTTTAAAAATGTGATGTAAAATAAAATTATTATTATTTATTATTATTAATAATATCCTAATCTTGATACTACTAATCAGAAATAAAAAAAAATTGGTTGGCCAACCCTGTAAAATGATGATTATTATTATTGCTATTTTTCCTTACTTCTTAATTTTTTCCCCCACTGAAATATTCCATAGTAATTATTATTATTATTATTATTAACAGTAATAATAATAATAATCACAATTCTTTAAACTTTTTCTTCTACTGTTATATATTTTTTATTTATAATACAATAAGCACAATAAAATCATAATATATGATAATTAATCCCAAAACAAATGTTTTAATTGTGCAGCCCTACAAACAAGAACAGCAAACCTGGAGCTTTTTTAAATGGCATTTTAAATAGCAATTTTTAACAGAAAAAAGTAGATTTAGCCCTAATGTTGTGTGTGTGTCTGTGGCAGAAAACATGTTCTCCGTGTCATATTGTGACACATACAGAGCTCCTCTGAAGCCACAGACGGTCAGTCAGCTTCTCTGTGTGTGTGTGTGTGTGCTCTGAATACGATCGGTGGACAGAGCCTGATTAAAAATCAACACACACTTGCGAGGTCAGCGTGTGTGTGTGGTTTGTAGGTGAGCCGTCACAGTCGATGGAACAGCTTCATTGGGATGCGCACCTGAAACATGGGCAGGTCGGTGTGGTTTTCATTCAGGAGGAGAGCGAGAGCTCTTCAGTGAGTATGAATCAGTGAGCTTCTACTGCAGCATGGAAGCAGTGAGTTTATTCATCTTCATGTTGTTCCAAACCATAAAAATTGCACATTAATGTATTTCACAAATAACGAACATTAGGATTTACAAGTTCTACCTGATAAAATATTTTAGAGCTGGCATTACTCAAAAAATGTAGAAACATTTAAAAAAATTCCATAGCATTTTAAGATCTTATTTATTCACATGCCTTTTCCAGATCTAGAAATCATACTTCCTCATACCAGAGTTATTTTAGTATCAATTAGATATTAGTTTTTATTTATTATAGTTTTATTTTTATGCTTTCTGTTTTAATTTTACATTTTGTTAGTTTTAGCCATTTTAAGTATTTTTTTTGGTAAAGTTTTGTGTGTTTTTGTCTTTGGCAATATTATTATGTTTGAATATGTCAGTATAGTTTTTGTTGTTTTTTTCTGTTTTATTTTCAGTTATTTCAGTTCATCAAGTTAAATGTTTCCTTGGAAGCTAGCTGAATTAAAACAAACGTTTTTATATTTTATTTTATTTCAGTTAACATTTATTTTGTTTCAAGTAACAAAAGATTTTTTTTATGGTTGTAGTTTTAGTTAATAACCCTGCCTCATACTGCATATCCAGGTTTTCTAAGACCATATGAATCCTGGTTCTTCAAAAACAAAAACAGTGGTTGAGGAGGTCAAGTACAATAAGAAATATCTTGGATTGTGATCTAATTTTAATACTTGTTTTGTCTTGTTTTAAATCGTTTCAAGTTTAAATGATGTTAATTCATTTTTATATGTTTTTAGTGACACAGTCAGCCAATCAGAAAAGATAACGTGTCATATACAGTTATGAGGAGCAGCATTTTGAGCCAATGAACTGTAACCATGGGCGGAGCTACTCTGCATGATGCTGCAGAAATAGAGACCACTTGATTGTTTGTTGAGAGTGAAACTCAGATTTGTATGGCAGAAGAGCTTGTATCACTTGTTGCTATATCGCTTTAAGTCTGTAGTCATAATCAGCTTTATATAAACACAACAGACGCCTGTTCTGCCCTACGACAGCAAAACACAATAGCTATGCTGGCTGTGTGTGTGTGTGTGTGTGTGTTCTCTCAGGCAGTGCCACAGGCAGTTCATCATGGAGCTGGTGTTCACAGTCTCATTAGACTCATCTCTCTATGGAAGGACAGCCCTCAGCCCTCTGTCTCTGTCTCTGTGTCTTTATTGTGTTGTTCAGAGGATATTAGCATCTGCTGCTTTTTACAGCAACAGCTGACAGAGTGTAAAAACTGACAAAGTTTGAAAACTCACCTTCATGCAGTATCAGCACAGTCACAACGTATTCATTACATCACAAATAAAACACAACAAATGAGAACCGAATCAAAATTTGACGGATCTGTTTGTCCATGTGCATAAACTCACAGGTCCGTGTGTGGTTTCTGTGTTGGATTATAGCTATGCATATTCATCTGATGCCTAATAATTACATGTATTATAATAATATGTTAACACAAGAGAAATCATACAAATGTAATGTTATCTTTTAGCCCTGAATGAGCTATTTCACATAGCACGTGTTTACATATAGTCCACAAGTCAAAATATTATCTGGATTTTAGATAATCATATAATGATATGATATAATAATATAATTTAATTTTCAAACTGACAAATAAAGTCATATTTAGTATTTTTTTAATATTTTAATGCATGTACTTTACTTGTTCAGCTGTTTGATTATGCACTTTTATACATATCTAATAGAATTAATAATATATAATATATGCTATACTATAGCGAATAGTATATAATAGTGAATAGTACTAGAAGGCTAGTATTTAGCTATATATATATATATATATATAATGTTTTTTTTTTTTAGTCAATCTCAATCTCAATAACCTAGTCATATTTAGTAGTTTAAAATGTTTTAATGCTCTTTAAATCATGTTTTAAAGTCTGTAACATCAAATTAAAACTAAATTACATTTAAGAAATAAATTATGAATCTATAAATTCATTTCAAAATTCATGAAGAGAAATATATATATATAAAAGGATCTAAATTATTTTTACATTCATGTTCAATAATGAATCATCCATATCATATCATATAATGGTATTATATATATATGCATAAATTAATTAACACCTAATACAAGTCAATTAGTCTAGAAAAATTAAACATGCCTTAAAAACAATGTGATACTAACAGTGTTGCTTAAAGTTACATCAGCAAGTAATATCATCTTATTTTACATGTTTCTGTTTAACATGTTAAAAACTGACTTCCCTCTAAAATTTACAAGTATAACTGTCTGTCTGTCTGTCTGTCTGTGTGTCTGTCTGTGTGTCTGCAGTACAAGCAGGTGGAGCAGTACATGTCCTTCCATAAGCTGCCAGCAGACATGAGACAGCGAATCCATGATTACTATGAACACAGATACCAGGGGAAGATGTTTGATGAAGAGAGCATTCTGGGAGAACTGAATGAGCCACTAAGAGAGGTGAGGAATTCATGTTATTTGTGCAGTATGTGCATTTTCTGTATGCACTGAATACCCGGATGCATGAATGCTGCATCCCACAATGCAATGAGCTCACGATGACCTTTCTTTAGTAAGTCATTTTTAATTGATCAGTCTGTCTAAAATGTTTTGCTTTTCACTTCACAGGAGATCATAAACTTCAACTGTCGGAAGCTGGTGGCGTCTATGCCGCTGTTCGCCAACGCAGATCCGAATTTTGTGACGTCAATGCTCACCAAACTTCGCTTCGAGGTCTTCCAACCTGGAGACTACATCATACGAGAAGGAACCATCGGAAAGAAGATGTACTTCATCCAGCATGGCGTGGTGAGCATCCTCACCAAAGGAAACAAGGAGACCAAGCTGTCGGACGGGTCCTACTTTGGAGGTACAAATGAATCGCAAACATGGAATACAAAAGTGGATCATGCGCCCACACACACACACACACCCAAACACACACACACACACACACACAGAGTGGAGCTCAGCCATGTCTCCAGCTTTAATATTCATAAGAAGGGGCGGTGGAAATTTAGCCAAAACAAAAGCTTTTTGCCTCTAAGCTTTTGGGACAGTCACAGAATCGTGGGATCACAGCCGATAAGTGCCCTATTTCTGGGACATTACGCAGATGCAAAGCCGTTCGTATGTTTGTGTCCTTGGGTCTTTTTTTTTTTGGGGGGGGGGTGGGGGGGTCCACCCGTGATAAGCAGCTAGTTCAAGTTTCTATTCTTCATAAACAGAGCAGGACGATACATAAAATAATTAGCGTATATTTCATGGGCAGCTTATCAACACTACCAGTCAAGATTACCACTTTCAAGATCAATCTCATTAAGATTCTTTTTCAAGAAATTAATATTTTATTCCTCAGGATTCATTAAACTGCTCAAAAGTGACAGTGAGATTCTGTTTCAAATAAATTCTGTTCTTTGACTTCCTATTCAGTAATAATCCTGAAAATAAAATGTAATCACGGTTTCCTCCACAGAAATCTGAAGCTGCATGACTTTATTTCAACCTTGATACTAATCAGAAATTGTCGTTCATTGGCAGCAAACAGCAGTTAGCATGATTTCTGAAGATCATGTGACACTGAAGACTGGAGTAACAATTGCGGCGGACAATTCAGCTTTGCCATCACAGGAAAAAAAATACATTTTAAAATATATTCAAATGAACAATTATACAGTTTCACAATATTACTGTATTTTTGATCAAATAAATGCAGGCTTGGTGAACAGAAGAGACTTCTTTTTAAAAAACATAAAAAAGGGGTGCATATTTTTCATATATTTATAATCTATAATTTATAGGTGACATTTTATAATAAGGTGTCATTTATTAACATTAGTTAATGCATTAGCTTACATGAACCAACAATGAGCAATATATTTTTTCATTGTTATTCATTGTTTTAGTTCACAGCGCATTAACTGATGTTAACAGATATAACTTTAAAAAATATATTACTAAAAGGTCAAATTAAGATTTTAATTAAAATTAATTTTAATTAAGATCAAAATTTGAGATAAGATAATGCTGTCTGTGATGTCACTAGTGAAGCTTTGAGACTGTAGGTGCGTCCCAAAATGCGTACTAATGCACTTTTCTATGTTTTGTAGTATAAATAGTGAGTAAGGTGTTCACACTGAAAATTCCAAAAAGAAAAGTGCACTTTAAATACCTGGATGATGCAATTAAATAACCGGGGAAAAAACTAAGCGTTGAATGTTGAACATATCATGTACTCACTTGTCGCAGCTTTAATTATAGCGAAGGGTAACACGCTATCAGACTCTGATTATGAATGACAAAATAACCTTATTTAATTCATACACTACATAGTTGAGTGCATAAATGCATAGTGTACAGTGCGTCATTTAGGACACAGCTTGTGTGTGTTCTGGCGTTCATTGTTGTCATGATGTAATTTTCCTGTGGTTCCAGATTTATTAGTCACGTGACATTACGTCTCAGGTGATTTGTGGGTAATTTGGTCCAAGCAATGTGAATTCAGCCTTAGATGAGGTCAAAAGTCAGGACTGCAACTCTCGACACTCTTTCATCTGCTTTATTTCATTGAGTGGTTTCTGCTTAAATAGTGAGGCATTTAGCCGCCTGTGCCCCATCCACCCAAGGCTAATTACAGCTCATGTACTCTTCGCGACCTCTGACCTCGTCCCGCGGGAACTCTGATGGAAATAATGGAAAGATAACACGCAATCCATCTCTGCCGTTAATCTGCATTTCACATAGCTACTTGCTCCTGACAATCTTCAAGTCGTTCTTGGCACCAGTGCATGCTGGGAAATGAACGGAAAGCCGTGGAGAATTTGTTTTTAACCCGAGTTATTCACTCATGAAATTAATTTATGTAACTGCTCTTCAGGGGAATGTGAGATTTTACTGTCCTGGTGTCTGTTATTTATTACTTATGTGACACTGGCTTTGGCCAAAACAAGTTGACTTAGAAGACAGCATAATTATGCTACAGGCTTCACATGGAGAGCTTAAACTGCTGTCTATGTAGGCAGCTCAGTAAGGTTTGAAACAGTTCATCACATAAATAAGGGAGGAAGAAATATGCATGAGCTCGTCTTTAAACGGCACACATGAGAACACGCGAATGCCCTCGTGATTCCTGTGATTATGTTGGCCATCAATGACTCAAAAGCAGAGGCTGATGATAATTATGGACATGCTGCTTATACCAAGTCATGTGACTCACTCTCCATAATGAGGTTGCATGGTTGAGCTTGACATAATGAGGAGGGATGAATATGAAAGAAGATATTGACAAGAGCAAGATAGGCCAGGTTTATTTATGTATGTATTTTTTTATTTTTTATTATTTATTTCATTTTTAAGAAAATGTGAGTGTTGTTTGTCAATGCTAGGGTATTGTTATATGGTTGTTGTGGTATTCTTGATTGCTAGGTGGTATCTAGAGTGTTCTGGATGGTTGCCAGGTGGTTTTTAGGGTGTTTTGAGTGGTAGCTAGAGTGTTTTTCTTGGTAGGTGGTTTCTAGGGTGTTCTGGCTGGTTGTTATGATGTTCTGGATGGTTTCTAGGGTGTTCTGGCTGGTTGTTTGGGTGTTTTGGATGGTTGGTGGTTTCTAGGGTGTTCTGGCTGGTTGTTAGGGTGTTTTGGATGGTTGGTGGTTTCTAGGGTGTTCTGGCTGGTTGTTAGGGTGTTTTGGATGGTTGGTGGTTTCTAGGGTGTTCTGGCTGGTTGTTAGGGTGTTTGGATGGTTGGTGGTTTCTAGGGTGTTCTGGCTGGTTGTTAGGGTGTTTTGGATGGTTGGTGGTTTCTAGGGTGTTCTGACTGGTTGCTAGGTGGTTGTTAGGGTGGTGGTGTCTAGGGGGTTCTGGCTGGTTGTTAGGTGTTTTGGCTGTTGGTTGGTTTTCTAGGGTGTTCTGGCTGGTTGTTTGGGTGTTTTGGATGGTTGGTGGTTTCTAGGGTGTTCTGGCTGGTTGTTAGGGTGTTTGGATGGTTGGTGGTTTCTAGGGTGTTCTGGCTGGTTGTTAGGGTGTTTTGGATGGTTGGTGGTTTCTAGGGTGTTCTGGCTGGTTGTTTGGGTGTTTTGGATGGTTGGTGGTTTCTAGGGTGTTCTGGCTGGTTGTTAGGGTGTTTTGGATGGTTGGTGGTTTCTAGGGTGTTCTGGCTGGTTGTTAGGGTGTTTGGATGGTTTGTGGTTTCTAGGGTGGTCTGACTGGTTGTTAGGGTGTTTGGAATGGTTGGTGGTTTTTAGGGTGTTCTGGCTGGTTGTTAGGGTGTTTTGGATGGTTGCTAGTTTTTTTTCTGGGTGTTCTGAGTGGCTGTTGTCTTAAGTCAAAAGAGTCCTGTATCTTCAAGTCTCTTTTCTGGTCTGTAGATGTGTTTAAACCACTGACTCTAACTATGAGCCGCAGCACTAGTGAAGCTCTTCACTACTGAGGAGTAAACAGTCTCTCTGATATGCTTTATTTTGGCACACACACGCTGCAGGTGGACCATCGCTGTAATACATGTGCTGTCAGACTCTGGATAAAAGCTTCAATCTGCAGCATGATCTCAGAGCGCAGCAGGAGTGTGTAGCATGTGTGAGTGTGTAGGTCATTCTTAGTTAAATGTCATGATCGGGAGCGTTTGATTCATTCTGATCTGGAAGCAGGATTTCTTCAGGAAAATCCCTCAGATTCAAGTAATCTCAGCCTGTTTCTGTCGTCGTCGGAGGAAAATCGAACATGGTGTCTCATCAGTGTTATCATCTTGAGATCTGAGACAGACAGAATCGCATGAGTGTGTGTGTGTGTGTGTGTGGATTTGGATTGTGGGTTTGCCAAATGCAGTGAGTGAGGCTGCTGTGCTTATAATCCTCTCACGGTTCGAGCTCTGTGACTCTCATTACACACTGACACATTGAGAGTTTTTACAGGGAACGTGTTGTACAGGTTCACTGACTCATTTTGCTCATTTATTCTGGCTTATTTGTTCCTTTTTTAAGTCCTAATGTTCCTGTCCATTAAAACCAGTGGAATTATGCAGAAATGACAGGATATTAGAATTAGTGTTCGAGTTCAAAGTCTAATGCAGCCCATTTCTGAATAGTTTCTGTTATTTTGAATATTCTGGGCAATATGACATAACATATATAACATGCATAAAATGCAATAATATTTTACAGCAGCTTTAAATGTGGCTTATCTAATCGATTTGTTTTATATTGATTTATCATTCTTGTAATTCATTATAATATTGTGAATAATCTGATATTTAGGCTTGTTTCCATCAAGTTACAAATAAAAGGTAAAAATTATTATTAAATAATAGATTATTTGAATTATAATAAAACATTCTAAACAATTATTTAGAATTACAAATGATTATTTATTTATTACTATAATTATTTATTTCACTAGATTATCCGCAAATGGGTTTATAATATATAAACCCTTTTTGTTCTTAAATTTCCAAAAATATTATATCATTATATTTATACTGCCATGTTACCATGCTGTTGTTGTTTGTTTATTTGTTTTATTTTATTTTCTGAAGTTCCCTGGAGTTGCACATAAATATGGTATATAAGCAGTAATTGCATGCTTAATCAGCCATTTTGAGATTATGTTCATATCTTCCTGGCTCTGAAGTGTTTGTGATGTTTAGATTGTCCACTTAGTGTTTAATAACAAAAACATGGTTGTACAGCACAGGTAAAGGGATAGTTCACCCAAAAAAAGAAAATTCCAAACAGTTGCTAGTAGCCATTGACTTCCATAGGTTTTTTTCCCCCCATATTATGGAAGTCAATGGTTACTGACAACTTCTTGGTTATCAACATTCTTCAAAATATCTTCTTTTTGGGTGAACTATAACTTTAACATAATCCTCACACACTCTCTCTCTCTCTTCTCCATCCTGGTAAACAATCCCAGTATTCCATCAGATTGTTCCAGCCAGATTTCCTGCTGGACGTTGATGTTGTTTTATTTAGTTGAGTCAGAGATCAGCTGTTGAACGCATCATGCTAATGGAAACGCTGCCATGAGCTAAACTGGGACGTGTCAGATTCAGTCGGTCCCGGTTTCAGTGTGCGATCACAAAATCATTCTGGAACAAATCCACTGTCACTTCTGTGTGTCCGGCCGGCATCTCATTCCAATGCCATGTCAAACGGGAAAATATTACTCAGGAGACAAATACAAACGAGTCAATTGTCGTCATACAGTAAGAATACTGACTCTGACTGCAGCTCAAGCATTGATTAGTGCTGCGAATCTTACCATTTGATTCAGATTCAGGTAGTCGTGTTCACAGTTCTCGATGCTTTGTAATGTGGTTCTGCATATGAATTGTTAATAAAATAGAATTAAATGTAAAATTCTAATATTGACTTTCTGTCTTGTCTTTGAAAAGAATCGTTTGGCGTCTGTAAATCGATTTCTTCCCCCGTCCCTATTATTGATGTTTGGCACTTAAGAAGCGGAGAGGATTGTGGGTATTGGTTGTTTAACAGCCAGTGGTTTTGCTCTTCTCTGGAGGGCAGCAGAGGGCAGTGTTACCAGCTCTGCACCCCGATAAATGGGGCGTAATTCTGCTGATCCGCCGTGACATATGAGGTCTGCCAGTCCTCTGAGCTCTGCGTGGCATTTAGTGCTTCAGCTGTGGATTACAGAACATTTTTAATCCAAAAAAGGGGGAAGGATAGTTGTTTTTGAGCGTGTGTTTGTTTTTTTTTCTTGATAGAAAGTCAGCGTGATCAGCTCTGGGTGTGTTTGGAGAGAGAATGTGACAGGACGTGTGTTTTCTGGTCTGCACACACAGGTTCACCAAAGGTTCATGCTGAACAGTGGTGTTGTGGAAGCTCAACGTAATTTCTGGCAGAATTTGATGGAGTTGTCTGTGTCATGCAGCTTTGATGCAGGACCCTGTGGTGTGTCTTTGTGTGTGGTTTGTGTGTGTGTGACATGTGGTGTGTGTGTGTGGGTGTGTGTGGTGGTGTGTGTGTGTGTTGTGTAATGTCTGTTACAGCAGCAATATGAGATGAACTAAGAGAATCATTTATGTTGATAGATACAAGTACTGATGGCATTGTTGTGTTATAATATGATTTTTGTTCAATTACATTTAAATACAGTACATTCAGTTTAGATTTAATTTCTTCCTCAAGTTTTACATTGACTTCTTGAATTTAAAAAAAGAAATCTGAAGAAATACATTCTCTCAACCTTTATAAATGCAAATCATAATAATATATTATGATAATTGAAGTATTAACCTACAAGAAACGAGAACAAAAAGTATATTGCCAGCTGATTGTCTAAATTTTAGAATGCAATTATATAATTATAAATGCTAGTAATAAAAATTAAATAGTCATGAATGCAATTATAAATAATGTATTAAAATTTGCATTTATAACCTATAGAATAAAATATATAATAACAACTCATTTGCCAGTATCAAATGCTTATAAATAAATGTTGTAAATGCAAATTATTATAGCCTAATTATAAATGACAAATAATAATAAATGATCATAATACATTTGTTTATATTCATTTTTATGATATTATCATTGAATTTATAGGCTTAAAAAATATAATCTTACAGCAAATAAATGCTTATACAACTGCAATCTATAAGGGGCACAACTAAAAATGTTTTTTTTACTAAGTATCATAATAAAATGCATTTATATCTTTACTTATTATAATTTGCATTATTATCCTAAAGAAAAAATGTATTCTTATAACTCTGCCAATATGAAATGCTTATAAATGTTTTTTATAATGCAATTTTTTGTAAGTAGAAATGCAAATAATAAGAAATGATCATATAAAATGCATTTTAATAATTTATTATTTATTATAATTTGCTTTTATACCTTTAAAAAAAACTGTAATTTTAATACTTAGCAGTATGAAATGCTCATAAATGCAAATAATAATAATTTTCATCAGTTTATGGTGTTAATGCATTTATAATAATTTATTATTTATTATCATTTGCACTTCTGGATCTCAGTACCAGTACATGGTAGAAGTGCACACTGATGTGTTTATGTCTTCTCTCGTTCAGAGATTTGTCTGCTGACACGAGGCAGACGCACCGCCAGCGTCCGGGCCGACACATACTGCCGTCTGTACTCTCTGTCTGTGGACAACTTCAATGAGGTCCTGGAGGAGTATCCCATGATGAGGAGAGCGTTTGAGACCGTCGCTCTGGACCGCCTGGACCGCATCGGTAAGAAGTTTAGCATACTACTCCATACTACTAATACAGTATGTATACTGTGCTGTATGAACACAGCATCTGTGAAATAAGTATTATTTTCATGTTCTTGAATCAGGAACAGCTTTAGTCTCATTATAATGCATTTCTCTTACTGTACACCAATTGAAACTGAACTTAACTTAAACTCTCACTCCCTCTTGTGTCTAATGTCTCACAATGGAGTGTAATTTCTCTGTCAGTGTCTCGGGTTTCCTGCCTTATTGAGTCAGTCAGTCTGGGCTCGTGAAGGTCTCGCTGCTGTTTACGCTGCACATAGTGTTTATTTTCCTCAGTAGGAGGGAACACACTCTTGTCCGTCACTGTAAACATCCACATCCAGCTCCCTCAGCCCACTCACCGCTGTAAAAACAACAAACTGAATCATTTGATAGCAAAACCTGCTCTGTGTATGAGGACTGATACATATGTTCTCTTTATTCCTGAGCACTCGCATCCTCTTACTTGCTGCAGTTTTAAGCCCATGCTGCTCTCAGTCACTCATAACGTACAGACACCGGTAATTAATTACAGATTAAATAGATCTGCATCTGTACTGAAATGAATTGTGGTTCACACGTGTTGATTGTGTCCCTGCGGTGTAGCACTGCTTAATCACTCCTCTTCCTATCAGAAAATGGCCTCAACTCTAATCCAATTTGTAGTTTAGCAGATTATTTTTAAGAAAATAAGAATTATTGAATTATTATTACAGAATTGTTTCAGACAATCTGCATTTAATGTGCATTCCTGGGTAGGAACAAAGAGGCTCCCCTAAAATAATATTGGTTGTCTTGTTTATATATATATATATATATATTATAATATACAATTATGTGTATCTGTATATAATAATATGTAATTATATACATTACACCTATATATATAATTATACACATCAAATTTCCTACAATTTCTAATCTTATTATATTATAAAATGAATTATAAATGATTATATACATTTGAATGTTTATAAAGGTACATATTATATATATAGATAGATAATAGATTAGATAATATAGATAATAGACCTTTGGATGTTTAGTCATGTTTATTTTGTGCTGCTTTGTTTCATATTTAAAGTACCAAATCACAATGCTTATTGCGATATATTGGAGGTGCCCTTCAATGTTCTGTCCATTACTGAAAACAGGCTAGACTAATCGATTCTTAATAGGGCCCGATACTGGTCTCCTGTACTCATACTCGTTAAAATGCCCGATACCAACGCAGATACCACACAGCATGTGATAAGTGCCATATTCAGACAAAGAAACACCGACAACAGACAGCAGAAAGGAGTTAAGGATGTCTACTACGAAGTATATGTATGCAATGAATATAATGTTAAACATTCAGTATTAACGCCTGTATAGCTGGTGTGCGCGAGCTGATAAACAAAGCATGCTGAGTGGATTGAGAGCACGGCGGCACAGATGCGCGAGCTTGTCAAGTGAATATACCTTTCTCACAGACATCACTGAAAAGTTTGTAATTCAGTCGGATATGTAAAAAACAAGTAAAACAATACACAAGTTACTTAACGGTAGGGAGAGCGAGAGAGAGAGAGCGCGAGAGAGAGAGCGTGCGCACTTTTGTTGTGTGATCTTTGATGTTCACTCACTTAGCACACGCATCATTTGGATTAAAATACATACACGACTTTCTGGCGAAAGTGAATCTTGCAGCCTGTCCTACTGTCCTCTCATTCTGCATCAGTACAAATATGTGCACGCGTTGCGCGTGTTTTGCTTGCTTGAGTGTTTCTACATTATATGAGTGACTTTGGAATATAAATCGCGGCACATTTCATATGAAAAAAACGCGGCTTTTATTTCTGAAAATATCACAGTTAGTTTATAACGAGTGGTTCCCTGCATTACTATGGCAAAGTGCGTGATTACAGTACTAAGCTGCTTCAATGGAGCAGCTCTAATGCTATTAATTAAAGATGACGTACCATAGAGCAAAAAAAATGAACAGTGAAAGTAACAAAAACTTGTAAAATACATTTTAATGGGCATAATTAAGTGTGAAAATAACCAAAGGATATACAGTGAAACCAAAAATGATTCAATAAAAATATCGGTATCGGATACCTCGTATCGCATCCCCAAAAATACAAAGTACCGTATCGCGCAGTACTGGAAAAAGTGTTATTGGTGCATCCCCATTCTTAGATGTTAAGAATCGATATTGTTTCCTAAAATGAGAATCCGATTAATTTTGAGATCGATATTTTTTGTAAACAACCACCCAGACCCTAATAATGTAGATAGATAGATAGATAGATAGATAGATAGATAGATAAAAAATCAATAATAATTACAATACAGAATAAATCAAGTATACTCTTTAAAAGCATGGTTTTTTTATTTCTATTATTGTATTGCCTGAAGAGCAAAAGCCTCTTATGTCGTGCTCAGCTCCGCACCAGCCCCAGTGTGAGTACAGTAGTAAGTGATAGCGTGACATTACCAAACATAGCAAAGTGCCCTCTGCTCATCCAGGCTATTGGTCTCTTGTTTATATCAGTCCGGCGTAAGCTGAAGGTCGTGTCTGCACTCTATTTTTGTTCTCTTTCTTATCTGGGGCTCAGCAGTGAGGAGCAGTCAAACGCAGGCAGGTCAGCCTGTAGAAATGATCTGCCCCCTGCTACGCTGAGCTATTTCCATTCGGCCTGTGTCCTCACCGCGAGCGGCCCCTCTGTCTCTGATTGCGCTCGGAGCCATCCTTTGGCGAGCCGAGGCTCCAGGACTGTTTAACAGGGGTGATGTGGTGTGTGAGATGAATCAAAGCGCTGTTGAAACAGTAGACATATCGAGCAGAGTGCTGCGTTTGATATTTAATATTCAAGGCATTGCCTAAGGGTGAATAATTAAATTTTTAGTGGGTATTAATAAAAAAAGCCATGATCAGTTTGAAGGAAGAATACAAGCAGCTAAAATACTAACAAATGAATTAGTACAGACATTCATACACCTTAACCCATAACCCATATAATTTTTAAAAATGTACTGCGTTAAGCTAACTGAGACTTGTTATAGCACTTGCATATCATTGCTCTTTTGTTGATTTTGATTGCTTCTATTGTCTTCATTTGTAAGTCGCTTTGGATAAAAGCGTCTGCTAAATGACTAAATGTAAATGTAAATATATACTGTATAATCTATTCTATATATATATACTATATATATATATACACACACACTAGCATAGCTATGTGTGTGTGTGTGTGTCATATTCATATGCCATAGAATTATAGAACAGAATATAGTTGCAACAAAACTATGGTAATACCATGCTATCTTTTCCAAAAATGTACCATGCACTTTGTTGCTTTTCTCCACGGCACGGTACGGCTCGGTAAGTTTCACTTTTGGGGGGTTTTCCACTGGTACAGTACCTGGTACTTTTTTTAGTACTACCTCGGTTGAGGTTCCAAGCGAACTGTACCGTTAACAAAACGTGACGTGTAAACTCTGCTGATCACTGATTGGCCGGAGAGAATCGTCACTATATGCGTCACTGAACTTGCGAACACAAACGAACCGCTAGATTTAAATCAGCACAGCCAGCGAAGGATCGAACGCCACTGTTTTGAACGAGCGCACCTTTTTTTAACAATCAAAAAGTGGCTGTTTCGTTGTCTGTTGAGGAAATTTACAGACGTTCCTCTCATTGATAGCAAAGGAGCGGATCCAGCAAGAGCTTGACGGGGCCACGCGGAATTCAAATATTTCCCACCCCCGCGCCTCGTCCACGTGCCACCCGTACAACCGAACTAGTAACCGCTCCTCTCAAAGCCCCTTCCAATTTGTGAGGCTTAAATCACCCTCCTAACCCTTCAGTATAGAGATATCTCCCCCGTGTGGCGTTTGAAACTTTTTCCCTTTCGTTATCTCTGCATCGGGACTGGTTGTAATCGTATAATTTTAAATACTAAATATTACTGTGAGGATTCTCGTGTTAAGTGAGATATACCTAACCGTATTTAACTTAAGAGGCGTGTTAGATTTCTCTCTATTTTCCGTTTTGCTTTGTATCCTCCTTTTTTCCTCATGAATATATGATATATATATAGGATATAATATATAAATGGAATTATATAGTTAAATATATGTTATCATTCTAAGGAGGGTGTGAAATGCTACAGACCTAAAGGAAAATTGTTTATTTAATACTTATGCCAAATGCGGCAGTTGAGGCGGCGCAACTAACGACATGTGAATAATCCCGCCCACTCTAAAGTGATACTAAACTGCAGTGGAAGCGCAAACCGAGCCGAGCCGAGGCGTGCCGAGCCGAGTCGTACCACGCAGTGGAAAAGCGCCAATTGATATATACTGTACCATGGTACTGAACAATTACCATATTTACATACATATAATTATAGAACAGAATACCGAATAACAACAAAACCACAGTATTTCCATGCTATAATGTACAAAAAAAGGTAATACCATGGTACTGAATGGCTACCATATTCATATACCAAAGAATTATAGAACAGAATATAGAGTTACAACAAAACCATGGTATTACCATTCTATCATGTCCACAAAATAGTAATACAACAGTACTTCTTCTTAATGTTGTTTATAAAAGATATGTTTTCTGCTGACTACAAATTAGATTTTTTTGTCTTTCATCTCTTAGGGAAGAAGAACTCTATTCTCCAGCACAAGGTTCAACATGACTTGAATTCAGGGGTTTTGAACTACCAGGAAAGTGAGATCATCCAGCAGATCGTGCAGCACGATCGAGACATGGCTCACAGCGCCAACCTGATGCAGAGTCCGTCGCCGCCTACTCCTCCGTCCCCTACTCCCGTCATCTGGGCTCCCCTGATCCAAGCACCTCTACAAGCTGCTGCCGCCACCACATCGGTCGCTATTGCACTAACCCACCACCCCCACCTCCCCGCCACTCTCTTCCGACCTCCGGTGTCTGTTCTCGGATCGAGAAATGAGCCGCACAGCCAGCTGAAGAGGTTTCAGACAATCGCACCAAAACCTGTACCAGCTGGTGACTCTCCATCCGGTTCCCCATCAAAGATTTGTCCGGCAGTCGATACGCCGCTTCTTGCATCCCTCCGGACGCAGCACTCATCAGGAGCAACCACTTCCAGCCAGCAAGCCGGAATTTCATCATTCCCATTTGGAAGCTTCTCTTCTTCATCGGCGTCTCCGACTTCTATCACTGCACAGCTCCATTTGCAGCCAAGACAAAAGCAAGCCGTCGCTCCCAGTACTCCTCCACAATCGGGACATCTCCAAGCAGGATTTCCAACTGGGATCTTGGCTACAACCTCATCGAATACTAGCCCTCCTTCCACAGGCTTGTTCAGCCACGCACCCAGTCAATTACTGTATGGCCAACCCCCACCAAAACCCTCTCAAACGGGCTCCCTGCAGCAATTTGCTACCGGAGGGGGCAAGACTTCCACTGGGTTGAACCTCTTCCACACTCCCCCACCAGGATCCCCTGCTTCCAGCCATTCCCAAGCCCCCGAGAGTTCCACGTCATCCCAGATCCCGCCCGCTTTATCCACTTACCTTCCTTTGGAAAGGTCAGCGCTGGCCTTGCTTGCTCAGTACGGCTCAGCGAACGCCTCGCCGTGCTACACCCCTCTAGCCCCGAGTCCGACCATCCAGAGCCCCGTCACGGGGAGAACTTTCCACTACAGTGACCTTTCCAGCACCGCCGGCTCTCACACCTCCCTGCTCCTCCCGCAGTCCTCCTGCCCCGGGCAACTCCCAGGTCACCACTCTTCTGGCACAGACTCTCCACTGGGCCGCTTTTATGAGGATTTGAACATACTGTCCAGCTCGCATCCCATAGAGGCAGCGGGTCAGTCTTCCCCTCGGGAGCCTGGTTACTGCCTCTCGCCGTATTCGTCCCCGACGCTCACCCCCAAACCCTGTAGCTCGGTATCAGGGCACATGGTCGGCCCCGTACAGACTTCACCGGGCTCTCGAGGCCAAGCTTGTTCTATAGGGACGTCACCTGCACTTTCTCTCCCACGCGCCTCCGACGGCCACCCGTCTGAATTAGAACCGCTCCGCTCGAAGCTCCCTTCCAATTTGTGAGGCTAAATCACACCCTCCTAACTCAGTAATAGAGATCTTCCTCTGTGTGGCGTTTGACGTTTTCTTTCGTTATCTCTGTATCGGCACTGTGTTTTAATCGTAATAATTTTAAATATCTAAATATTACTGTGATTTTAAGAAGATGAGACCTACCGAGTTAACTTAGAGCTTTAGATTTCTCTTTCGTTTTGCTTTGTTATCCTCCTTTTTCACTCATGAATATATATATATATATGGAATTATATATTTAAATATATGTTAATCAGTCTATAGGAGGGTGTGAAATGCTACAGACCTAAAGGACAATTGTTTATTTTATACCTATGCCAAATGCATACGCAAGAGTTTGGTTATTAATACTGACGTGGACAGGAAGACTCTTTTGCAGGAACCTATGCACTCACACCTGCATATGAAAACTGATTTTTGTCTGATCCAAAACAACTTTTTAGTCACCCCAATGTGGATCACATATTGCTGATCTTGAATTTAAGGGGTTATTTAAGGAATTGTACCTGTTTATTCATCCTGCAAATGTTTTGGGACCTTCCGAGGTGGAGAGAAGAACATAGGAAAACCAAAAAAATTCCCAATCAACGTTCTCTTTAGCATTTGTTTGTTTTCTTTCAGCCACACTGTAGTAATATCAGCGGGCATTGAGTGGGCGTCAGAGGAGAGGGTTCGAGAAACGTCCCAACTAAATCGCAATTCACTTGTGTCTTCCAGGATCATACGACAGTGTAGCCCTGCAGACTGTGTGTGTGTGTGTGTGTGTGTGTGTGTATGTGTGTGAATATGTGTGTGTGTGTGTGTGTGTGTTACATCTTGATGCAAGTGGCAATCAAGTTAGACTTACCAAGAATAGTTTTGCCTTGTCACAGCAGAGAAGAAATGGAAAACCTCCCTGCAACATTTCTTGTTTGTACATAAAATAAGCCAACAACATTAGTCAAAAAGCTGCTCAAAGGTGATTTTGTTTGTTTTTCTAAATCTTTAGCTGCTAATTGATTAGGTGGAATGGAGTGAAGGATTCTGAATGTACCGTGTCAGTCCAAACTATGACGATCAAATCCGTTCAGGGCTGGTGATTGAAGATCTCAGCAGACGTCTGTTACACACACCTGAGTCCCTCACAGGTCACGACTCTCAGCCACAGCGTTCTGATTTAAAAGGACAGACAGGCACATTTCGGGCGACCTTTGATCCTTGTCAGCTCGAGAACAGGACAACACGATGACCAGCGTCAGACAGACGGACCGGAATTGTAATGATGCACAAAACATGATTCAGTTTAAGAAAAAAAAAAAAAATAATAATACTAATTACACACCCCCACACCCTAACCGTTCAAACGTTTGCAATCCAGTAAGCTTTTAATTTTTTTTTTAAAAAAGTCTCTTCCTGCTCATCAGGGCTGCATTTATTTGATCAAAAATACAGTAAGAACAGTGATATTGTGAAATATTAATACAATTTAAGACATAGTTTTTATTTTTAAACATTTTAAAATGTAATTTATGCCTGTTATGGCAAAGCTGAATTTTTATAAACCATTACTCCAGTCTTCAGTATCACATGATCCTTCAAAAAATCATTCTTATATTCTGATATATTATCAATGTTGGAAACCGTTAATATTAATATAATACTTTTTTTCAGAATTCTTAAGATGAATAAAAATTTACAGCTTTGAACAACATAAAGTTTACTTCACTTTTGATCAATTCTTATTACTATTATTATTATTTTTAAACATTACTTACCCCAAACTTTTGAATTATAGTGTATAGATTAACACAATATACAGAATTTTTTAATGACTGATCTGCAGAATTGATATTGACAGAAATTATTTTTTCCAATTAAATTTTCTTACATTTTTCCAGTCAAAATGTATAAATTTTTTATAACTAAAAATTAGTTTATTTAGTTTATGTATTCTTATATCATATATAGATTTCTATAATTATAACATTACTTTTAGTTAGTCCTGCAGTTTGAGAGATTATTTTTGTCAACTGCATCTACAAATTTTGACATTTTTTGGCAGAAAGGAGTGCTAAACTCACTACTAACATACTAGAGTGTTCTGGGTCATTGCATACTGGAGAATCTTTTATATGTGGAGCACAAACAGCATGGATCTGTCTGTCAGAGAAATCGTTTTCCTCTGTAACATAAATGACAAGAAAGTCACTGTGTTATTTCTAAAGGCCTATTTGAGATTTTTTTTCCCCTGTTCTTTCTCACCCTCAGTGTGTCTCGAAGTGAAATACAGCGTTTATACACACCTGAGAGCATCTGACCTGAGGAAAGCTCATAAGTTGTGAAAACTCCTCAACTTTTGAGACGCAAACGAGACGGGGGGAGAAAGGGAGACGGGAAGCACAAATGCAACGAGACACTGATGTATGAGGAGGTAATGTGTGCTGACTGGCAGCCAGGGGCCCGGCAGGTAGGCAGGACCCCCACGGGCCACTCACCGTGATGAGAGGCTTGTTCAGGGAGCCTCCGCGTGCGTGTCTTGTGATTGTTTCTCAGGGCTCTCAGAAGTTTCCGGAGGGGGTAGAGTATTGATTGTGTAGTATTTGAGAATTTTTTTGTGACAGTTACATAAATAAATAAAAACAATGGGAACCGGAGGGAGCTGAACCTGTGTCGGCTGATGGGAAGTAGAAAGAGAAGGAATCAAGGCGAACGAGTGACTGATTAGAGAAGCGTAGCACGAAATCCAGAGCAGAGCTGTCAAACAAGATACTGTCACTCCACTGAATCAGAGCGTCCAGTTCAGAATCAGACTCAATATCAGATTTCAACTTTCAGAATCCCAGACTCATTGTCCGATGTTTTGTTTTAAATGCAACTAATCTTTCTAGAAGATGCAAAGGTGTGCATTGAAACGACTCTTGTCTCATCTTGTCTGCTTTGAGCAACTGGCGACTGATGTTCACTGTTAAGAATTTTGGGTGTTATTCAAGGAACATGAGCAGAACATTTGTGTAAATCACTACCATTCAAAACACTTTTAATGCTAATCAAGGCTGCATTTATTTGATCAATAATACAGTAAAAATGTGAAAATATTATTAAAAATGTAAGTGTGAATATATTGCGAATATATTGTAAAATCTAATTTATTTCTGTGATGCGCAGCTGTATTTTCAGCATCATTCCTCCAGTCTTCAGTGTCACATGATTCTTCAGAAATCATTCTAATATGCTGATTTGCTGCTCAAGAAACATTTCTGATTTTTATCAATGATGAAAACTTTTTCAGGATCTTTGATTAATAGAAAGTTCAAAAGAACAGCATTTATTTGAAATATAAATCCTTTATAAATGTCTTTACTCTCACTTTTGATCAATTTAATGCATCCTTGATGAATTTTTAAAAAAACTTGCTGACCCCAAACTTTTCATTCAAACAAATAATTCTTACATAACTGGCACATTTGATTAAATTACGTGTTTCATGTACAAAACTAATAATATATGATTTATGTTCTGCTTGTATTTCATAAATAATGCCTATAGATATTGCATAATCTATTATAACTTTGCTTCTGTCTATTATAGCTAACCACTTTCCCATGAATTTATTTGTCCTAAAGGAACATACAGAAAACGTTTACTGAGCGTCACACATGTATGATTCCCTGCCTTTGCTTTCTGTACGAGAGACGTATTTAGAGACGCAGCAGGAAGTCGAACCTGGACACGATCCACCTGGCAACATGCAACGCTTCGGTTTGTCTGCCAGTTTTCATAACACAATTCTAATTCCATTTGGGAGTGTTCCCAATTCCGACGGCTAATCTTACGCCGGCTCCGTTTGCTTTGAGCACCCGCGAAACGGCTCTGCAGACGGTAATAAAATCAATGGCAGTGATTGAGGATTCGATTTCACACTTACCAAGATGCGTGGAGGAAAAGGATGCGGCGCTTTGATATATAATTCATGCCTACAAATGTGTTCTGAGAGCTGCTGCCATGGGACGGATTCAAACTGACACGGGTCACAGGTGTCCATAACCCAGACAGAACCAGAGAGCAGTACATCACCGTTAGCTGCTGCTGATGAGGCCTCATGGTCTGACCTTTGACATTATAAGGCACAAAAATAGACAGAAGAGCAGAAGCTGGTGCACTGGCAGTAATTAAAGGAATAGTTCAGATGAAAATGTGCTGAAAATGTCCTCAACCTCAGGTCATGCAAGATGTAGATGAGTTTGTTTCTTCATCAGATTTGGAGAAATGTAGCATTGCATCACTTGCTCACCAGTGGATCCTCTGCAGTGAATGGGTGCCGTCAGAATGAGAGCCCAAACAGCTGATAAAAACATCACAATAATCCACAAGTAATCCACATCACTCCAGTCCATCTGTTAACATCTTGTGATCCCAAAAGCTGTGTTTGTAAGAAACAAATCCATCATTAAGACATTTTTAACTTAAAATATGCATCCATAATAACGCTTCCTCCAGTGAAAAAGTCATCTCATCTGAATCAGGAAAGAAATATGTAGAGATCAAACACCGTTTACGAGCCAAAACAGCTCTAAACAAATATGTGTGTGGATTTTGATGTGAGAGACAACAGCGGATGGACTTTTTCACTGGAGGAAGCATTATTATGGATTTTTTATATGTATAGCTATACAGTCAAAAACGTCTTGATGAAGGATTTGCTTACAAACATGCAGCTTTTGGTGTTACACGTGTTGTGGATTACTTGTGGATTATTGTGATGTGTTTATCAGCTGTTTGGACTCTCATTCTGACGGCACCCATTCACTGCAGAGGATCCAGAGGATACTGAGCAAGTGATGGAATGCTACATTTCTCAAAGTCTCCAAAAATCATCTACATCTTGCTTGGCCTGAGCTGAGGGTGAGTAAATTCTAAGCATTTTTGCGTGAACTGTTCTTTTAAATGGCAGTGCTGTTGGTTTCTGTGTGGATTACTGCAGAATGTAGCAAATTGTCTGGATAGTTGTTACAATGTAGCAGTGCAGGTGGAATGTTGAAGTTCAACTGTTACATTTCAAACATGCCTGGCTGAAAGAAATGAGTTGCGTTCTGTTAAGAGGAATTTTCGAAATGCTTCGTTATATTTTGATTGTTCGTTTAGTTTTTAAGAGGGCTCAGTTTGTGTTTTCCACAGCACTGTTTGAACCCACCTCACTGTGTGTTTTTGGTCTTTATAAAACATAATGATATTATTTATTCCTCTGCATTTCTTTTGGCGTTCCTGACATGGTTTGTGACATTCACCAAATGTTTTGATGGTCATGTCTCTGATCTCTGGTTATTCCATTTGACAGCGTCATTGTTAATACAGCGGAAATTAAACCTGAGGTTTCACCAAGTCACTGAAATACACTTTAGCACTTTCTTTAGGACAATAATGAAGACACAATGCTTGAACTGAGAGACCAATCTGATCAATCAGAGAATGTCAATCTATTGATCAGTTTTTTCTTATTTTTGTTCCTATGAAATCTATAAACCTGGGCAAACAGCAATAAGCGTGATGTATAACTAGTGATGTGAGCGTCAGATGTGTTGGAGACGACAGTAGATAGATCTATAGACCGTCTGTTCACGTGCGTTCAGGACAGTCGCCTGCGGCACCAGTCAAAACCTGGATGGACAATAATAAGCACACAAACTGGATATTATTAAGAAAAGAACAAATAAAAATATTAAGAATTAGACTGCATCTGTGTCCTGATTCAAAGCTGCATGCTGAAGACTGTCGTTTGAGCTCCTAAAAAATCTAATAATTCAATTTTAGCTGATATGCATGTTTTAAAATGTACATTCTTTCTCTTTTAGGAAAATAGACCAAATTATTGATGCATGTTAGCCAATCATAACAGAGGAAACAGATGTACAATTAAACAGGCAAAAACTGCCTAGTTCTGTTTAGATCAGGCTGGATCTCTTGAAAACCTAAAATACAGTTGTTTTTGGTGCAAGAAACTTGACTTACATTAAAAATAGACTTCAGGGAGAAAATGACTTCACTGCAAAAGTATTTTTGTCTTGTTCTACAGTACAAATAAGTAAACATGTACAAATAACTAAGAAACATGGCATGAAAGAAAATATTCAGTCTTTTCTCAAAAAAGTATCAAAATTAAGTTTTTGCTTAAAACAAGAACAAATGTTTGCCAATTAAGTCAGAAAATTGTTGTTTTCCATTTGAATTTATTTTTCTAAATTAATTAATTAAAACAAAAATAATGTCAAACTAAAAATAAAGAAATCACACAGAAAGGTTTTGCCCTGAAACACAAATATGTATCTCAAAATTTGTAATAAATAATAAAATATAAAAACAAATGAAGGAATTTTTAAAAAAGCCATAATATCTTAAGTAATTCCCTGCTTTCTCGTGTCCTAGAGTTAAACGTTTAGATATTTGTACTGGAAAACAAGATAAATACTAAGAAAGAAAATCATTTTTTGCTCTATTTTAAGATTTTTTCTTAATGATATGTAAAGCAATCCATCTAAAAATGAAGGATTTGGCTTTTCATCTTCTGTCTATTCAAACTCCTGTTTCAGTCTTAAATGAGTCCTCACTTTGTGTTTCTGGTCAGCAGGAGCTGCTGGTGTGGATGTCAGTCTCTCTCTCCCTCCACCATCTGTCTAATTACGCCTCCACAAACTGTTATAATTACGGAGGATTCTCCTCGTGTGACACCGGGCAAGCTGAGTGTGTGTGTGTGTGTGTGTGTGTGATGCTGGTTAACTCTCTCCTGTAAGGTCACAGATGTCAGATCCAGATGCTGAGAGCTGCAGCTCATCTGTGGTCTGTTTAGTTTCTGCAGCTCGTAAAGATCAGACAGTAATACAGCTAATCTGAGAGCGCTTCAAAACAGAGCTTTTTTACTGGAAACAGCAACGTAAGTGTCACGCCTTTGCATTGGTTTGTCTATATTTTTGAGGGCCAAATGTGTGAAATATTGTGTGTGATATTGTGTGAATTATGCAAGTCACTTTTATAAGGTGTTTGAACAGTTGTGTGACTGCAGAGTGTGAAAACAACCAGCCTATAATGTTAAAAAAAATGTTAATATATATAATCCCACTAAATCATAAATCATACACGTCAACATAGGGGAAAAGGTCCCACCCATTTGTGACGCTCTCTGCCTTATTAGCATAAACACAGCCCTGAGTGAGAAGCAAAGAGATAGAGGAAGTGTTTCTGATCCAAGCTACCTGATGCAGCGCCAACCGATACCTGGACTCTTGATGGCTTCAGAGTTGAGACAGAACAACTAATAACACAGTAGGTGGCGATATGCGCAAAGATTGCAACTCGCCATAAAACCAAGAAGAAGAAGAAGCTACCTGATGATGGCAGTAATGCACTATTAAGTGCTATTTATTTGAATAGTTTTTTTAGAATGATTTAATTTATTGGTTCATTTAATATTTATGTATTTTATATTTGTTTTATGTTTCATTTTTATTTATTATTTTATTTTTAGGTTTTATTTGAATATTATTTCATTTATTATGCACAGTACAGTCAGATGACTGACTTTAAACCGAATACGCTCTCTGTAAAGATAACAGGCTTGTACTAATAGTGGAATGTTTATTTGTATGCCGGAAGCTCTTGAAGATCCGCCCTCTTCTGAAAAGGGGGTTCGGGAGCACCAGCTCATTTGCATTTAAAGGGATAAACACAAAAACGCGTGGAAGAGCAAGGACAATTTTAATCTACTCGGATAGGGTTTCCTGAAAGAATAAAGTCAAGGATGCCTTGAGGGTGAGTAAAACATGGACTAATTTTTTAAAACATTTTTGGGTGAACTAACCCTAACAACCTATAAAAAATTACCTGTGGGGTATTTTGAGCTAAAACTTCATATACACACTCTGGGGATATCAGAGACTTATTTTACATCTTGTAAAAAGGGGCATAATAGGTCACCTTTAATTTATTTAATACTTAGGTTATTTCATTTATTTATTATATAATTTTTTGTGTTTATTCAGAGTTTGTTTATTTATTTAAGGCTATATTTTTTATTTAGTTTTTCTTTCATTGGCAAATAGTTGTTTGTTTGTTTTTAAGCATTGTTTTAGGCATATGCTTAAAAAATTCTATTTTCCCAATCCGTACAGCCATAGGAGCGGGAAGTGGGGGTGTTGAGGGTGCTGCAGCACCCCCTGTTTTTTCTGTGGGCAACTGTTTAACTGTTAGGAATAAAACAAAAAAAAATCGTAGTGTCTATTTACAATAAAGGTTTCTGCACACTGAGTCTGAATTTTTTCCGTCTCATAAATCGTTCGTCGAAAATACGGTGAAAATAAATACGACCGCGTCCTCTGAACGTGTTGTGTCAATCAACGTTTACACACTTCCTCCGAAACTTTCGTCATCATAAAAAAATTCGGACTAGGTTCGATTTTCTGCGTTTTCGCATTCGTAGCAATCATTTTTATAGGAAAGGATGACAAACACGAAAAAAACGTAAAAACCATAGGGAAAGTTTCTACGAGACCTCAGTGTGCAAGGCCTAAGCTTCAAAACCCGCCTTGTTGGCAAGGCTATTTACACCAACCTCAACACACCGTCATGTGATTGGATAGTCAACATTACAAAATACGGCTTCACTCAAAAATCGCAGATTCAGTGACGTAGGCAGATGGTACCGCGTTGTGTCAAAAATTCTCAATCTTTGAGATGACTAATAACTTAGCCTACTTTTTATATTTGCTCATGTATAATTTATATTGGTGATCCGCCGGATATAAGATTAATCTATATGCAATAACCCGAATTCAATCATTGTAACGCCCCGCAGTTTTTAAACGAAAAAACTGACACATGCGCACCAGGAACCATGTGTGTTGTCTCTTTAACTAGCAAAATGTCGCCAGTGATAGTGTCGGCATGGCGATTGAAGGTGCGGAATAAAAAGGATGAAACCAATGCTTCCCGAAGTGGTCTGGTGCGCACTTTTACGTCTCGTCTGACCAATCTGACAACAACCTTCAATTTTACATTCGTGATTCTACCCAATCAATGACCTTTCTTTAGATTAACAAATCGTCACAGTCCCCCTCACTCAATTAACTGGATGCCAGGATTTCTGCTGAAAACCATCCCCCCTTGGTCACCATGACAACTAATCATGATATCAATGGTTTTACGGAGACCCTGCAGACCCCAGGAAATGTGATAGATGAAGCCCACTCTTTGTCCCCAGACAAGCGAGTAAGATGGATCGTTCGTGTGTCTACTTACTTCCCTGTATAGAAGGTCCAAAAAAACCTTTATTTGAATGAACACACATATTCTTCATGCCATTGTGTATATTAGTGTCATTGTGTATTTTGTCTTTGATAATCTTATTACCTCCGCTCCGTTCTTACATTGGTGGAGTCATGGGTTTTGAGGATAACGTCCCATTCATCACCCTCCCTCTTTTTCACGAGTATGTACTCTTACCCTCTCGTTGCTATTAGTCGCATGAATTTGCCTTTCTATGATCGAAACAAGCGGTGTATATTTACGGGGGTTGGCTACTCATACGCAACTATATATGGTATGGTGCCGCCCCCGTGAGAATTCTGTTAATATTTGTTTGCGATGTTAGTCGCATGGCCCCCTTGCAAATCCACTGCGTAGAGAACAAAAGGGTCGTACAACCCGCCCAGACAATTTCCGACTCCGCCCCCCCGTACATGCCGCGGCCAACCATTCCATTGCTTTTGCTCAGCCTCCGTGTCTGTGCAAGCCGCATCTACAAGGCTCGCGCTCATCTGTCGCTTCCCTCCCGACCTTAATAGGCCCTCGGGTCTCCCCCGGGGACCGCCGGCACCTCCAGTCGGTGTGTCTGCTTCGGCTTTCACGTCCGCTGAAGCAAAGATGAGAGAGTGAGAAATAAACGCTTCAGGATACCAAAGCACTCTGTGCCAGTTCCCTTTTTCTTTTCGCGCACTACAGTCCTTTCCCCTTCAATCATCAAGTGACACGACTCCAACTTCTGGTTTTCTCTCCTCATCGCGAACCCGAACTTCAGCCAACGATGCTATCGCGCACAGCAAAACCAAAAAATTAAAAAAAAAAAAATAAAAAAAAAAAAGACTTACTCTCTTTCAGACCGCCGGAACTCGCTAAGTATCAAACTTGGTCTTATTAATTGATGCATTAAGTATCAGTTACACCTTTTTACAAAGGTGTGTTTGAACTCAGAATCTGACGTATCCCTGAAGGCTTTGATCTGTTGAATATACATGCAAAGTGTTCCATAAAATCCATTCTTTATGCCTCTTTCTATGCTGAGTTAAACTTTAACCCTTTCCTATACCAACTGTATGTGTGTGTGTGTGTTGTGTCTGTTAGCCGTTTATGTGTTTATGTAGTATGTTGGACTAATTTAAGTGTTTATGTGGTTACTAAAACCTTACTTGTATCACACTTGACGTGTTCATTGTTTACTCATAACCGGAGTCAATAATCATGCAGATTTACGTTACAAACTTATAGAATTGTACAGTAAGAAGGTTATTTCCTTTAACCAGGAAATTAACGTTCTTAGAATTGACAAGACGGTTGACCCTGAGTGGTCAGCTAAATATCTACAGTGGATCTAAAATAGGAATAGTTAATTATAACTAGTTATGGTTAATTATTCATATTTCCCCATGAGCTGATCCGCTACACACTTGTACGCCATAGCAGCACTTTTATACTTTAACTCTTAGCGTACCATGAATTTTTCTGCTGTTCTCACATGCTCCCCTGTGCCCTCCCAATTTCCAGCCCCCCGAGCGCAATTTCCCAATTTTGTATTTCCACTTAAAGCACTGGACGAAACTAAAGTATGTTTCTAAATAATAGGATGATCTTACTTTGACTAAAACATTATTGGCTCCTGTAGATGGACATCAGAAATGTTTTGCACGAAGCAGCCACAGAGAAGCAGATGGGAGAGATGATGAGTCTGAGGGAGGTAAGACTTGATAAACAAACTTCATTCTCAGCCATCAGAGTCAGGTCTCACAGACATCAGATGAAAAGCATTAAATCCCAGGAAAACCTCGGTCAAATCTATTAGCACTACAGCGGAAATAAACACATTTGTGTGTTCTGTAGAACTGTCTTATGAAATTAATATTTATTTATATGCAAAAGATTTCTTCTGACTAGAATTAGAAAATCTGAGCATATCACACCAGTCCTCAGGTCTTTACATTGGCTTCCAGTTACATTTAGGATTGATTTTAAAGTAGTGTTATTTGTTTATAAATCACTCAGTGGCTTGCATTGCAGATGTGCTCACTGAATATAAACCTAGCAGATCATTAGGAAATACCAAGGGTTCACTTCACTCAAAACAAGGCTATTCCGCTTTGAACTATTATACCACACTTAGCTGGAACCAGCTTCCAGAAGAAATCAGATGTGCTCCAGCAGTAGCCACATTCAAATCCAGACCAAAACTCATCTGTTTAGCTGTGCATTTGCTGAGTGAGCACTGTGCTGTATACCACTGAATGTATCTATACATTTACTTTCCCTAGTGCTTGTTGCAGTGTAGGAATAGTGGGTTACACAATTTGTATAGCTCATTGTGTTGTACACTTATTGCACGCAACTGGCTTTGGAGAAAGAAAAGTGATGTGAGTAATGGGGGGGCCTGTGCTCTAGTAGAGCTTTATGTCTAGCAACGCCCCATATGATGTTAAATTAAGAACATATTACTTAATTTCTTCCTGGAACATGAGCAGTGATAAATCATTGCTATTAAGAGCAGGGACATTTAATAAGAAAATAATCGGATTGAATTTGATTTGATGTTGTTGTTAACACTGAGGAGATTTGGGGTTACTGACCCCAGAAAATTAGTTTTCGGACTCCTAGATTCAGTCACTCGTCCTAAACTGACAGTGTTAATGACTGTGTGTGCCGTCGGACTGACAGACAGAAGTGCTGGGATAATCTGATCCGGGTCTCTCCAGGTCAAACACTAAAGTAATTCATCTTTTTTTGCTCCTGACGGACAGACCACTGCTCCTCTTCAGCTTTCTGTTCCCATCGGCTGCTTTCCCAACCTTTTTATTTCTTCATCTCACAGCAGAGAGATTCTTGGTCACTGTGTGAGAGAGAGAAATAAATCTGGACTTTATGTGAATTAAAGTGTTTTTGTAGTGGCATTTGAAGGTCTGCAGGGATTATGATGGATTTTGGTCATGTAGAGAAGCGTAAGTGTGCCAGACGAGACACGAACTGATGTAAACCAAAACAAGAGGAAAATACTGTCAGACATCCTCAACATTCATAAAAGCTCAGCATCAGTGTGATCAGATCGGTTTTGCAGTTTTGTAAAACAAAGATTTATTTATTTGTTTGTTTTTAAAAGTTACTCGTTTGTTTTTTGTTTGTTAGATTGAAATTTTTGAATTTAGATGCATTTTGTTTGTATTTATTGATGTTGTTTTTTAGAATGATTTAATTTATTGGTTCATTTAATATTTATGTATTTTATATTTGTTTATGTTTCATTTTTATTTATTATTTTATTTTTAGGTTTTAGTTGAATATTTTTCAAAATATTACCTATTATTGTTTAATTTTTACATTTATTTTTAGTCATTAGTCCTATTTAATCTTTTATTGTACTTGTATTATATTATTATAATTTAGTATGGTCTTTATTTATGTATATATTTATTCAATATATTTATTTTTATTTATAGATTTATTTACATATTTCTTTTTTAGTATTTTTTTTAATTTATTGGTTATTTGAATTTTTCGTGTTTTATTTTTTCTATGTTGTTGTAATTTATTTCTTTTAGTTTTTTATCCATTTATTATATTATTTCTTTAGTGTTTATTCTTTATTTTATTAAATTTTTCAAGAATAATATTTTGACTTCATTGTTCAGAGAATATATCTTGAATTAAGTTCATGCAACTTTTTTCTTTTTAAAAATTTTTAAAGTAAGGTTTTTAGGCATACGCAGCTATTTCCCCTGCCCTCCTGAAGTATCGTGACTTGTCTTTGCATTTGCGTGCTGCTCTGTGGCTTTACAGTTTCATTACCTTTCAAACCCTTCATAAACTCTCTATCAGATCTTTTATTTGCTTCATTTCTTTATTGCTCGGCATAAAATCCTGCCTCCAAAAAGCCTCCTGACATCTGTCTCCCCGCAGCTGTCCGCCTGCCAAAAAACAGCCAAATCTCCGTCTTTCTGAAACGCTCGATCGTGGGGAATTACGCCAGTCATCAGCATTATGACTGCGGGCAGGACGGGTGGCATGTGGGTCAAAGACATCAGTTAAAAGCAGGTTGAGGGGCTTTTAACCCACTTCTCTGGATTATAGAGTGACAGCGGTTAAAGTCAGGACTGGAGAAGAGGATTTTGTGTTGTGTGTCTCACATTCATCTCCTCCTCGGATCCGTGACCCTCAGAAGTGCTCACAGGCTTAGGAAGATGCTGGAGCAGATAAAGCGTCATGTTTGAGTCTTTGTTGTAATGTCAGCTTTACCGTTTACATCTGTTTGCAGTCACAAACAAATTAATAATTTTATTCAGCAAGGACGCATTAAACTGATCAAAAGTCACAGTAAAAACATTTATAATGTTACAGAAGATTTCTTTTTCAATTAAACACTGTTCTTTTGAACTTTCTATTCATCAAAGAATCCTGAAAAAATTTAATGTATCACGGTTCCCACAAAAATATTGGGCAGTACAACTGTTTTCAACATTGATAATAATCAGAAATGTTTCTTGAGCAGCAAATCAGCATATTAGAATGATTTCTGAAGATCATGTGACACTGAAGACTGGAGTAATGATGCTGAAAATTCAGCTGCGCATCACAGAAATAAATTACATTTTAACACATATTCACATAGAAAACTCTTATTTTAAATTGTAATAATATTTTAGATTTTTACTCTGTTTGTGACAAAATTAATTCAGCCTTGGTGAGCAGAAGAGACTTTAAAAATTAAACATGGAAAAAAATCTCTGTGTATTAAAGACGCGTCTTTGTCCTAGCATTTCTATTCTAAATATTTTAACAATAGTTTATAATCACCATAATTGCATTTGTGTATACTAAACTTTGCCAGCAAATGAATCAGATCATATTCCTTATGGAATGACGTGTCATAAAAAAAACAAATAAAATATTTTCAAAACAAAGTTGAAAGCTGGGCATGATATTATGTCTAATAAATGAGCAGAAATCTGACCAAAAACTGAATACGAAAAAAAAAACAAATGAAAAAACGTCTCTGTATGTAGACCACAAAATGTACAAAGTATAGCAATATCACAGTTAAATCTGTTTACAAGGAAATAGTTCCTACGGTAATATTTATAAATGAGAAATTTCTTTTACTTTATTTGTGATTAAATATTTATGAGGTAATTTCCCAATTTTATTGCTATATCAAACCATCAACACGCAGCTAATCCAGAAAGTTATAATAGGAGGTCTAGAGTCTTCCACACTTCTTTATTTACCCTTGCATTGCAAACAAGCAGAGATTACACAGAGTTACGAGGTTTAGCCACAAGCTTTTTAAAATACTTTTCATTGGTTAAATGTTTGTAAAAACCCACAAACAGACGTAAAGATGACCATTAGCACTGATTAAATTATGAAATATAGAGATAAAAAGTTTTTGCCCGACAGCTATGTGGCATATATGTTTATTTATTTATGATGCGATTTAAATTCTTCCTTTCTCTTTGGAGTCCAGCCCGGGGTCGTCACATGTGGTTGCCGCAAGCCCTCCGGACGCTCCTTCGTTGAATCTGCTGTCTCCGCTCACTCTAGCCCGCCGTGTGTGATGCTGTGTGTTTCGTTGTGAAAGCGAAACTACTTTGTTTGGTCTTCCAAAAGAGGACACGACTAGAAATCAGTGGTTAAGTTGTATTTACAACACTGTTCCAAAACAGTTCAAACCAAATATTCAGATGTGTGCAGCACATTTTATGGAGGACTGTTTCTTGATCCTGGGAGAGTAGACTATAATGCCGGCTGTTCTGACTCACAGACTGTAAGTACATTTTTTATATTTAAAGAGTTTTTATATTTTATATATTTAAAGCGAGTTTTTTGGGCAGTGTAGAGTAGCACTTATTGTTTGTCATTTCTTTCTCCGATCACAAATGCAGACATGGTTTTATGTTTACGCGGCACGATGCAACGCATAAAAAGACAGTATAAGTCATTATAATCCATAATTATGTCCCCACTGGATGCAACGAATGCCTCGTTTATAATGGGTTTTCATGTTTTTGAATCATCGCTCCGGCCTGACAGGGCATCACAATATGGTAGGGGTGTAACATTTCCGCACATGCTTGAGGTATTCGGCCAATCACAACGCACTGGATAGCTGGCCAATCAGAGCACACCTCGCTTTTCAGATCGATGAGCTTTGTAAAAATCTACGCGTTTCAGAAAGGCGGGGCATAGAGGAGAAACAATAATGTACAGTATGTGGAAAATAATTTTTTTGAACCTTAAACCGCATAAACACATTTCATTACACCAAATACACAAAATAATGTTCTTTTTAGCAGCATCATATGACCCCTTTAAAAATACTTTTTCCCGCAAGTGGTGACAGTACGAATGTTAATAGTTTGGTTACTGTTTAGTTTTATATACAGCCAATTCATCACAATATCAGAAAGTATTTACAAAGGCGTCTGGTGCTTTAAACCCTGCTGAAGCTCTTTCAGTGTAAATCTAACCTTGTTTCACCTGCACGGCTGTCAGAGCTGCTGGTTTGATCCAAACACTTTTAGCAGTCCGGGGATGAAAGGCCTTCAGTAACCCTCAGAGAAAAGACAAAAGAGAGAGAGATGGTACTGTATATGATCCAGTATATAAAAATAATAATAAAAAATAGCAAAAAATATCGATTTATGTGAGTTTAATAATGTTAATTTTGCACATTTTCAGTGAAAGCAGACATAATCAGGTTTGGTGCATAAATTCACTATCTTCAAATGAGCTTCTTCATGAACTGAGAGTAAATAGACACAAACACTCTTGATTTACACTCATTTTGATGTTTATTTTGTAGATCATGTGCCATTTAACATACTACAGTATGACCTTTTTTTTCTTTTCCTTTTTCAGATTCATGAGGTGACATGACTGACGAGAGTCGACCAATCAGAACGCAGCTCGTCGGACACAGACACACCCACAGCGTGATGTCATTTACATAATTCCTGCATAATAAGGACAATCAGAATATTCACACTGAACTTCTTAGCAGCTGCATAACAACACCCTAGCAACCAACCAAAATGCAGGTGAGTGTAAACAGGCTCAGATTTTCTGCACACAGTGACAGCGGTTTGACAGATCCCAGATCAGCCCTGGAGACTCCATGTACCTGTCCAAGGTCAAGCTCGTCTGGTGTCTGATGACAGGAGGAGTTTCCACTGCGCTCTGGATGTGTGTTCGCTGCTCACACGCTCTTGTTTTCAGGGTTTCTGTTTCTCTTGCTGTCTGTTTTCTGGTGTTGTGGAGAGTCCAGCTGGACTCTGTCTGTTCTTAGAGCACTGGAGATACGGCTGTCTCTGTCTGACCGACCAACAACAGCAGCTTCAGTGAGCCCATGGGTGTCTTATTTAGAAAATGTATACAATTTTCCACAAATAGGTCACAATTTCGTTTTTTATTACTGTTTTTAAACCAATAGAGCGCTGCAGTGATTATGTTTTTTTGTAAGTCACTCCATTGGCTTTTGGAGTATTGCAGAAAATACGCTGTGCGACCAGCAAAATAGTCATGAATTTACGTTTGTTCATTAAGATGATTCTTGAATATTTAATTGAATATCACTACCATAAAGCTTCCAGTAAACTCTTTAAAATAAAATAAAATGTATGAAATTATACTACGGATAATTTTGGCTCTTTATACATACACATTAAATTAAATCAGATACAATTATTTGTTTCATAAAAATAATATAAATATTATACCAAATAAATAAATATTAAATAAACTAAAAATATTGTAAAATATAATGACATTAAAAATGTATTTAACATAAATGTATAGTATGAAATATAATGTAAATAATATTTCAGTTGACCTGTATTAAGGACAAACAGTGATTTTCCGGTCATTTGTCTAAAACACTCAAGTGAAATCATTTCCGAGCACTATTTTGCACCCTATTCGTGTTAAGGGACTTATACAGACTGACGACTGATTTCTTCATATATTTGTTCATGTCCACACGCAGTAAAAGTTCAACAAATGCTCTTAGCACTTCTTTCCAAGAGGTCATAAATGACTCATCAGTTCTGAAACGGCCTCCATTTCCATTCTGCTCTCGTTTAGACGGAAGGTCATTTTCATACCTCATCTGAATAATTGTCATCCTCATTTATGGGAAGGCGAAAATTGCAGCAATCCCAATACACACACGTCCACAATGGGTTACGCTTTATTTTAAGATGTCCTTGTTACAGTGTAATTATTCATATAAGTACTGAGTAATATTAATTAACTACATGTACTTACTATATGGTTAGGGTTTGGCTTAGGGGTTACTTGCATGTAATTATGCATAATTAATTGTTGTTATAATAGTAAGTACATGTAATATGTGTAACAAGGACACCTTAAAATAAAGTGTTACCCCACAATGCTTATCTGCGTGAATGTCATGAGCTCACAAACACACTGAGAGCCGTGTTTGATTTGTTAATCCACCGCAACAGTTCAGAGTTTATTTTTTAAACCAGATGTCCTAGAAATAAATTCACAAGCATTCCTGTTTCTCAAACTGGAGAGCATGGCACTAATAATCTAATATCATCACTGTTAAGGGTTCGATTCCCATGAAAGTGATCAAATGTATACTTTGGATGCAATGTCAATGGCTTCCACAGGAGCTGCTGAAACAGTTCTACTCCGCCATTATTGAATCTGTCCTCTGCACTTCAATAACTGTCTGGTTCAGCTCAGCTACCAAATCTGACCTCAGAAGACTACAGCGCATAGTCCGGACTGCTGAGCGAATCACTTGTACATCCCTCCCTTCTCTCCAAGAACTGTACTCGTCCAGAGTGAGCAAAAGGGCTGGCAGAATCATTCTGGACCCCTCACATCCAGGCCACTTCCTCTTTGAACTGTTGCCGCATGGTTGCCATCTACAGAGCACTGAGCACCAGAACAGACAGACACAGGAACAGTTTCTTCCCTCAAGCAATCCATCTCATGAACACTTAACAATAACTGTGGAACACACACTATTTATTCACTCATACACTTATTTATCTAACACACATACTCAGTCTACATTTCAATTTTCAATTTCAGATAGATAGATAGATAGATAGATAGATAGATAGATAGATAGAATGATAGATAGACAGACAGAAAGACAAGATAGATAGATAGATAGATAGATTGATAGATAGATAGAAATAGATAGATAGATAGATAGATAGTAGATAGATAGTAGATAGATAGATAGAACGATAGATAGATAGATAGATAGATAGATAGATAGATAGAATGACATTCTAGATTTTCAAAATGATAGATATTCAGAATGACAGACAGATAGCAATATAGACAGATAGATAAACTCTATCTCTCCTCTTCTGTTGGTATATTTTTCAGGAATATAATAACGTATCTCCTTCTGAAAGTACAGCATCCACATATCAGGAAAAAAAATTGTGTTTCGCGTGACCCAGTTTCACTCGGGCCCACATTTTATGACCAACACCACACACACAAACACACACACACACACACCAATCCGCTCACCTGTCAAACCTGTCGTAACAGAGACTTGAGCCTCTGGTGAAAGGTGTGTCGTGTGAAATCAGCGCCGCTAGAAAATAGTGTCTACCTCCTGACTGTGACACACTCACAACACACACAGTGTCTTAATGAGAGCACTGCTAACACTGGAGAATTCATGTCATTACTGACATCAGGAATGTAAATGTAACAGAAATATGCCAAATATCTTATACGGCTTTCACCGCTTTAAACCTCGTGTGTGTGAAAATATTTAATATTTTGATGTGCTTACAGAGTTCTATGTCGGTTGCGGTGGAGTATGTGGTTGCTGTGTATTCATTTTTTAAGATTTATTTTTTTTGCCTTATTTTGATCAGGACAGATCACGAGTGACAGGAAGTGAAAGGGAGAGAGGATGTCTGTCAAGGGTCTGTGGTATTCTGAGGATTGTCAGTGTGTTGCTAATGTGTCGTCTTTCAAGTTCAAGTTGCTTTATTGGCATGACATTTGTGTTATAGTATTGACAAAACATTTTAAGTATGTGTAAAATATAGAATATAATTACAACACAAAATAATTAAAGGAGACAATAAATGTAATGAGATAAAATAAATAAATACAATAAAAATAAAACTAACAACACAGCAGACACGCTATCTTCTAATATTACTTATAAGAAGACAATTATATACAAAGAAGAATGGCAATAAAGCAAAATGATACAATGAATTAAACCATTTTGTATGGTATGTATCAGCGTATACATATTTTGCAGCTGTTGCCTGAACATGTATCTCCGGCATACACTCTACAAAAGCTGGGTTAAATAAAACCCCGTGCTGGGTTAAATATGGAAAAACCCAGCAATTGGGCTGTTTTGACCTGCGGTTGGGTTAAATGTTTAACCCAAATTTCTGGGTAGTAACCCAAACGCTGGGTCAAAACAAACTCCAAATTGCTGGGTTTGTCCCTATTTACCCAGCACTGGGTTGTATTTAACCCAGCATTTTTTAGAGTGTATAGTGTAGTTTCTCCGAGTCGTTTAGAGTACGAATACTGAACAATTCAATGCTTCAAATTGCTTGTAGCGGTGTGCTTGGGACAGAAAGGGAAAGAGTTGTTTTTCATCTCTGTGTGCATTAGGGTCACAGTGTTCGTCAATATCAAGTCAATACAGATGAATTCAAATGGTGTCTTTCACAATTTTCCTGACCTTTCACTTTCCTTTCTGTTGACAGCTGACACATTAATAGCACTTTACCACAGTTATACTGTCATAGTTTCAGTTGCTGCTTCTACAAAAAGTAGCTTACCTCGGTATTTTTGGGAAATAGTACCATGGTGTTTAGACACTGCTGTGACAGTAATATCAGGTTTGGTTGGAGTATCTTGGAGTATTTTCGGTTTACATCTAACTCTCTCTTTAAATAAAAAAATATTAAATACAAATATTTTACAATAACCCGGGAAAGGTGCGTTTCCGCGTTGCCATGGCGACCAGGGCCCGCCGTACCGGCGCGAGATTAGGCCGCACGCTGCCATTTGCATGCAGATTGTCCAGCTGGTACCTTGTCGTCATGGCGACGGCACACAGCATCCCAGCATCCTCAGATGAGCGACATCACCCCAAACACACCTGACAGCTTTGCATCACACACACACTGTGTCTTCTGTCAGTACTATAGTTCTATTGCCATTATATATTATATTATAATCATTGCGAAGTGTTCATCGTCTGTTTGATTACGTCTTTAATTGATTTTTACGGTACATTTCTGCCATATGTACATTAACTTGAGATAGTCACCACTGATAAGCTACTACTAAATATATTTTAGAAACTTAATTTTCTGTAAAGCTGCTTTGCAACGATTTGTATCGTGAAAAGCGCTATACAAATAAACTTGAATATTATATATCCTTAGAATATTTTTAAATGTTTGATTTTATATGGGTCACAGCGCACCTAGTGACTAACTGCTACATGCTTATTCACTATTTACAGTTTATTTTTTTGTAATTCTTCTTTCTCTTTAAAAACGTTATTACATTATACAACATTTAATATTATTATACCTTATAAGGTAATACATGGTATATATTTATACTTTTATAAATTCATTAATCAGAGTGCAGGACTAGATAGTGAAAGCAAAAATGTACATATATATACACAAATAATCAACTCTTTATCATTCTAAATTTGTTTTTTATTTACATTTATATTTTAACCTTTAAAAAATCTTATTTTATATTCATATTAAATTCGTATTGCATCTTTTCCATTTTTATTTTTATTTAATATGCATCAAATTAAAGTTAGAGTCCAAGAATATTTTCATCACAGTACTTATGTATTTGAAACTACTGTGTGATTTTATTCGGCAAGGTCAAATTTCCTCATGTCCAGAGTACAGTACTATTATCACTCTAGAATATTTGTATTAAAATGATATTAAATTATATAAAATATTGATATCTTAACTTATACCTGTAACCTACTACCTATAAAGTAAAAAATAAATAAATCTATAAATAAGGTCCAGAGTACAGTTCTATTATAATCTCAAAAATAAATATGGATACCTAATAAAAACAAAAATAAATCAAGACTTACAGGTTACCATTCAGAAATAAAAAAAAGTTTTAACTCTTGTAATTCAATAAAATAATATGTTATACAAGAGATGAAAAGGTGATAATAAAGTTATTAAACACAAACACGGCAGTTACAAAAGATCAGCTGGACACTAATTAGTTCTGAAGTTTATTCGTCCCATTTTAATTAAGAATTTCAATTCATCAAAAGGCCTTATAAAGAGTTTATGGCTCGCAGAAACGCACTGATTGCTTACAGGAAAGATTCTCTTCTAAACAAATCCCATCAGTCCACTGAAAGAATCAGAATGGCGTCAGATCGCATCTTGGTGTGTTGTGTCGTCTTAGTTACGTCCTACTATTCACGTCACAGTTTAAGGCCAAAGGGTACGTGAACGTAATATCCGAAAATTTCAATTCCATTAATGTTTGTGGCAACACAAAAGATTGTAGCGCACTGATGTTACGTTGGGTTTCCGCCGTGTGGAGGGATTATGGGACAGAACGGACCTCAGGTGGTCGTTTCTTCATCTGAAATGCAGTCTCTTCATGCACAGGCATCCTTCATAGTACCTTAATCAATAGTCTGTTGCAAATCATGTTTCAATATCAAAAAAATGAGATCTTTCTGTCGATCGCAGTACAAACGTGTCATCATGTCACAATCTCAGCTAACCTATGACCCGGCGAACACACACACACTATCTCACACACAAAAACTTAAACGTTGTAAAATGAACAAAAACCCCAACAAATACAGACATGAAAACATCAATCACGCTCCCATGATTCCAACACAAAAGCAAACGACAAAAAGAGCAACAGAAAAACTGACAGTGAGACCCAGAGAGAGTCAGCCAGGGGGAAATCCCCCATAATGCTTTGGGCCTGACGCGCCGTGGCCATTTGTTTCCAGTGATGTAGTTATTCATCAGAGCCTTTTCAGGGGCCACAGCGTGAGTGCAGACGCCGCTCAGACCCTGAAACAGCAGCACTAGAGAGAGGAGAGAGAGAGAGAGGGCTCAGGGGGTCGGGGTGGAGGACAGTGGGCGGGGGGAGTCCAGTTGTCCTGGAGGGGCTAGCGGTTGTTTTTGGCCGCCTCTTTAGCTGCGTGATCAGCGGCGTGAGGCTGGGACAGGCTTGGCCACTTTAGGAATGATGCTGCAGGGAGAAGAGAGGAGAGTCAATTCTTGCTCACCGACGATGCATGTATGCCTCAAACACAATACAGTAAAATCTGAAAAATTATGAAATAAGAAATTTTTACTTGAATATATTGTAACGTAATTTATTCCTGTGATGCAAAACGTATTTAGACATTACTATACTCTTCAGTGTTACATGGTCTTCAAAAATCATTCTAATATGCTGATTTGCTGCTCGAGAAACATTTCTGATTATCATCAATGTTGAAAACAGCTTTATATTTTTGGGGAAAACAATTATACATTTTAATGATCTTGATAATTAGAAAGGTAAAAAGAACAAATTTATTTTTATTTTCATTTATTTTTATGTCAAAAAGGAAATCTTTTGTATGCAATTTAATGCATCCTTACTGTTCATTTCTTTAGTTCTTTTTTATAAACCTGTTTTAATGTAATGCATTAGTAAGCGCTTAATTACTGTAATTTAATGATGTTTTCCTGTAAAAAGCAAAGTTAGGATTGCTCTTAATTTTTCTATAATTCCATTCCAGTTACTTCTGATGTAATTGCATTAAATACAGTATAGACTATAGAACAATTCTACATAAAACAATAGTTGATTTAACAGCCAATGTTAATTTAGGGTTTTGATTACGTGTCCTAATAATAAATAGGCTTAGTATTTAATAAAGTAAATAATAATAAAAAATTAAAAACTTTCCTAATTGACAAATAAAAGTTCTTTAATTTTTATATTGTAATAACATTAAAATAATAAGTTATTTGAAATTCACTTTTAAATCTTTTCATGCAAAATCCATTGCATTTCCTAATCCATTTGCCACTATTAATTTGTTAGTATGAAAAGTGGTTTATATGTTTTCATTTTTATTTTTGAATGAACTGATAAATTATTGTTTACTTTTCATGCATCACTCAAAGTCACTTTTTACTGATGTATATATTGATCTATTCCAGGTTTATCATTGGTAACTAATATTAGAACCATAAACAAAAAATGTTACTTGAAACAAACTGGTTCCCAAGGCAACATTTTCCCATTTGAATTTAGTTTAAACTAAGCACTACTGGAAGCTAATTTCTTTAAGTCTAGGAGGAAAACACAACACACACACACACACACACACCTGTAAGAGCTCCTTAGCAGAGCCTCTCTTCTCCACGTCCATCTCCAGACAGCAGTTTAAGAAATCCCGAAACACGGACGAGAGTTTCTCTGGGTTCTGCACCTCCGGCGTTCCATTGGTGGCGATGAGATACAGAGCCTGGACAACAGCAGGGGTTAAAGGTCACACAGAAATCATCAACATTAACTACAGCACCAGTTCCTTTCATTTCAAAAATACTGTTTCAAATGTTCCTGTAGACACTACATCATGATCCAATGTAAATCTAAATAAAATCATCCAGCGGTTTCTGAAAATATATGAACAGGCAAACTGTCCATTGTTGCCACTATATCCGACTACTGCTTCAGTTTTGTTTGCCACAAATGAACCTCATGTCAATAGGTTTAGCAAACGTATTAAGATAAAAGCCTTTAGAGCTGATGCAAGTCGAAATAAATGTTGTATTCTGTCCTCCCACAAGGTATCAATCGCTGAAATCAATGCAAACGTTCTCATCTAATGACATGAAGAGAGCATCTGAAGTCACTCTGAGCACATGAGGCCATATTTCAAATAATTCAGTGATCTGAAACAAAGGATGGATCTCATCATCATAATCTTGAGATCACAAGTGTATGTGAACCTGGTCGTATGCAACAGCATCAAAAGTATTGTCTGTATTGTCTTAACACCTTAAATGAAATTTTATTTCGTGTTTTTCATGTGCAATTACTGCAAAATACTGTTGTATCACCATGTTTTATTTTTATACATGGTACCACGGTAATACCATAGTTGTTGAAAACCCATAGTACTGCAAATAATACCATGGTTTATATATATATACATATACATATACATATACATATATATATATACAGTGGGTACGGAAAGTATTCAGACTCCCTTACATTTTTCACTCTTTTTTATATTGCTGCCATTTGCTAAAATCATTTCAGTTAGTTTTTTTTCCTCATTAATGTACACACACAGCACCCCATATTGACAGAAAAACACAGAAGTTTTGAAATTTTTGCAGGTTTATTAAAAAAGAAAAACATGAAATATCACATGGTCCTAAGTATTAAAGACCCTTTGCTGTGACACTCATATAATTAACTCAGGTGCTGTCCATTTCTTCTGATCATCCTTGAGATGGTTCTACACCTTCATTTGAGTCCAGCTGTGTTTGATTACACTGATTGGACTTGATTAGGAAAGCCACACAACTGTCTATATAAGACCTTACAGCTCACAGTGCATGTCAGCAAATGAGAATCATGAGGTCAAAGGAACTGCCTGAGAGCTCAGAGACAGAATTGTGGCAAGGCACTGATCTGGCCAAGGTTACAAAAAAAATTCTGCTGCACTTAAGTTTCCTAAGAGCACAATGGCCTCCATAATCCTTAAATGGAAGACGTTTGTGATGACCAGAACCCTTCCTAGAGCTGGCCGTCCGGCTAAACGGAGCTATCGGGGGAGAAGAGCCGTGGTGAGAGAGGTAAAGAAGAACCCAAAGATCCCTGTGGCTGAGCTCCAGAGATGCAGTCGGGAGATGGGAGAAAGTTGTAGAAAGTCAACCATCACTGCAGCCTTCCACCAGTCGGTGCTTTATGGCAGAGTGGCCCGATGGAAGCCTTTCTTCAGTGCAAGACACATGAAAGCCCGCTTGGAGTTGTGAGATGGTGAGAAATAATATTCTCTGGTCGGATGAGGCCAAGATTTAACTTTTTGGCCTTAATTCTAAGCGTTATGTGTGGAGAAAACCAGGCACTGCTCATCCACCTGTCCATACAGGCCCAACAGTGAAGCATGGTGGTGGCAGCATCACCATGCTGTGGGGTGTTTTTCAGCTGCAGGGACAGTACGACTGGTTGCAATCGAGGGAAAGATGAATGCGGCCAAGTACAGGGATATTCTGGACGAAAACCTTCTCCAGAGTCCTCAGACTGGGCCGAAGGTTTACCTAACAAGACAATGACCCTAAGCACACAAGCTAAAATAGCGAAGGAGTGCTCCAACAACTCTGTGACTGTTCTGAATGGCCCAGCCAGAGCCCTGACTTAAAACCAATTGAGCATCTCTGGAGAGACTTAAAAATGGCTGTCCACCAACGTTTATCCAACCTGACAGAACTGGAGAGGAGAATCTGCAAGGAGGAATGGCAGAGTTTCCCCAAATCCAGGTGTGAAAAACTTTTGCATCTTTCCCAAAAAGACTCATGGCTGTATTAGATCAAAAGGGTGCTTTTACTAAATACTGAGCAAAGGGTCTGAGTACTTAGGACCATTTGATATTTCAGTTTTTCTTTTTTAATACATCTGCAAAAATGTCAACAATTCTGTGTTTTTCTGTCAATATGGGTGCTGTGTGTACATTAATGAGGAAATTTTTTTTACTTAAATTATTTTAGCAAATGGCTGTAATATAACAAATAGTGAAAAATTTAAGGGTGTCTGAATTCTTTCCGTACCCACTGTATATATTATATATATATATATAATATATATATAATGATCAATTACCATGATATTCCCAGAAATAGGAACGAGTGTGGCTTAGATTTTTATTTTTCTCACCCTCAAAGGGTTTTCGTTGAGGTACGGCGGCTCGCCCTCGATCATCTCGATAGCCATGATGCCCAGGGACCAGATGTCCACTTTGGGCCCGTAGGCCTTGCGGGTCACCACCTCCGGGGCCATCCAGTATGGCGTCCCAACCATGGTGCTCCGCTTGCTCTGTTCAGGAGTGATCTGAGCGCAGAAGCCGAAATCAGCTGACAGACAGACAGACAGACAGAGAGACATGTTTAGACCGGCTGCTGTTAAATAAACTGAAAGCATAGCGGCAGATGCATAATCTGGACTCTCACTCCCTCTACTGATGAAAAACATAAAACCACTGAGAAGCCTTTGCACAGATGAAAACATCATAGTCATGCTTACTTAAAATCATTGTCTAAGAAATGCAATAATTCAAACAGCAGTCGAGGCCAAGATTTACATACAATCTAAAACCCAGAACAGCCCTAAATGTTTTGAAGCCTGAAACAAAATGAGAAGACAAACTCACTGAGTTTGACGGAGCCATCCATCCCCAGCAGAATGTTGTCGCTCTTGATGTCTCTGTGAATGACCTGACTCGAGTGCAGAAACTCCAGCGCTTGGAGACACTGCATGGAGAAGAACAGCAGAGTTAATAAAGCTAATTAAAGCATGCATGTTTCAGCAGGGCCATGCACAGGGGGGCTAGAGCCACTGCCCCCTTTGGGTATAATATGTAATAATGTAATAATAATACGCTCTGTGTTTTCCCGCCCGCTACGCTGCCTTATATAAGACCTTATAAAAGTGCTAACAACTTGTGCAAAATATCCACATTCTTAGAATTATAATGTCTAATCAAATTATTTAACCTAATATAAATATCTAATATAAATAACACCAAATTTGCTGTTGTTGGCACACTTTGTAGACAAAAAAAAAACAAAACATTGCCTTTTTATATTAAAGTATTTTGTAGCTCGGTTTAATGACATCAAGCTCTATTGGAATTAACTGAGTCTTTTATTTTTTTATTAAGGATTGCTTTTGGCGAGTTGCCTATGCAGAGCGTTCCACATCATTCACTTGTGAGGTTCTGTTTCACTTAGGAGACAGCACGGCAGCTCAGTAGGTTTGGAAGAGTTGCACACTCACTTCCCGACAGACGGCGGCGATCTGCGCTTCATCCATACATGTCTCCGTCACCACGTCTGTCAGAGAGCCTCCAGCCAGATACTCCATCACCACCCACAGCTCGTCCCCCACCAGGTAACTACGGCAACAAGAGCGCATCGTCAACACTCGCCACATCGCTGAGTGACGCAGCAGCATCGCCGTGACAACAGAATCACTGGATGCTCCTGCTTCTATTAGTGCAGACGTGGAGAAATTCCCCATGGACACAGAAACGCATCAAAGCGGAACAGGAAAACATCTGAGATGATGTCACCTCAACAGCACTTGGTGGAATGATCTCCTCATCACCTAATTTTTTGTGACTTTTTTTTTATTACAGATTCATATTCGTCTGATTTTCATTACCTTTAGAAACGTTAGATCATAAGATCACTTGTTTTTAAAGAAAAAATATTTTCAATTATTAATTATTATTTTAATTTTTATTCATTATCATTTTAAATGTATCCTTGTCTTGACTTTATGCATAGTTGAGCAGATTTTGGAAATAACATTTATTTAAAAAGAAAATACAAAGTTAAAGAATTACAAAGCAAATAAAAATATAATAAAAATCTAACAAAATATATTTTTAAAAACTATGAAAGAACTTAACAGAAGCTAGAAAAATGTAAACTAATATATTAAATTATATATATATATTATAATATATAAACTAAACGTAAATAAACAAAAAACAAACCAAAAGAAAAAAAAATAAATGTAAAAATAAAAACAAAAATACAACAACAAGAGGAAAATGTCCACCAGAATGATATAAAATAAATATATCAAATACTAACTGGGAAATAATGATATATATTATATATATATATATATATATAAGAAAAAATTTAATGAAAAATAAAGGTGAATTCAAAGTTCAAGAAATATTATTATTATTTATAAAACAATTAAATGCATTTTTTTTTATATGTATAAAATAATTAAAATGACATATTTTTTACAGGAAAACAAGACAAAATACTGATTAGGAACAAGCTTAATCTAATGAACTGACCTGTCCAGGTAATTGACGATGTTGGGGTTCTTGTTTTCCCTCATGACTAAGATCTCGTTGATGATCAGCTCTTTCTTGGGCTGCTGCTGTAGGTTCATCTGTTTGATGGCCACCTGAGAGACCAACCATCAGAATAAAAGCTTTCAGACACACTTGGCAATGAATCAGAGAGTTTCTGGATCCATTAACATGAGTGAGGATTGGCTTTGAGATTAGCTGTGTGTGTGTGTGTGTGTGGTTGCAGGTTTCAGCTCTGAGGAATGTCATCAATCAATATCAAATGCCGGTTCCCTCCTGCATCCCCTGATTCACTGCCATCGATCAGGAGAATGTCGAAGTCTCCGTTGGAGGCACGTTAATGATGCTGAAAAGACCGTCGATATCTCCAGTTCTCCAAATGGACACAAAATGCTGGCATATCTGCCATGCATGTTTCAGAAAATGTGCAAAATATAATCGCTAAAGTTAATAAAGAGGGTGTTTGGGTGATAAAAGGACATTGCTACAAGGTTGCTAGGGTGTCCAAAACAGTTGCTAGGTGGTGTCTAACTGGATAAAGGGTTAACTAGACTGCCTTACAATGGTGCATGCGAGTTTGAAAATTATATAAAGTGTAACATATTATATATATATATATATATATAGATAGTAGTATTAGTAAACAAATAATAATTTAATGCTTTATTTTATTTTATTGCAGTTGGAACTCACTTGAAGTAAACTTACTTCAAAAACATATTCTCTATTTCTATTTTTACATAGAAGTATATAAACTCAAACACATTATTAAAAAAAATATTTGATGTGTTTTCATTTTATTTTATTTCAAAAAATATATAAAACATTATTACTTCTAGTATTTTATTGCATTTGGAACTAAACTTGAAGTCAACTTAATTAAAAAACTATTCTCTAAATATATTCTCTTATTATTTTACATAATAAATTGTTGAAATCATTAGCCCACTGGTCAATAATAATAGTGATGGTTGCCTTATTAGTGTGCTTGGTAAGTATTCATTTCACGCATTAATTTGTTGCACACACATGTTCCATGCCTTATGTCATGCAGTTGCTGATTTTCTTTAACTCCATGAGAGATGTTATAGTGTCATAGGTGCAACACTCTCCTGAAGAAAACACTGCATCGTGGGTGACGTAAAACAAAAGTGATGAAAAGCACTGAGACCCTTCCCGCTTTGGGCCCCAGAGTCTCACCTCAATTTGTCTCGTTGGCGATTGTCGATTGAGAAAGTGTGCAAATGGTGTGTGGACGCCTGTTTCCATGCCGGCCGCTCTGTATGAGGGAATAATGAAAATGCTGTAAGCCTTTTAGAATTCGCTTTTCTAAATATAGAACAATCACCTCATAACAGCTACCATCATTAAGCGCACCGCCCTGCCACAGAAGAAAGTCTTCTGCCCAAAGCGTCGTGTACCAAAGTCTTCCTTCGGTCCGCCCACGCTGCTATACGATCGTCCCGTACGGATGAAAAAAAGGAAATCAACCGTTACAAAGACAAAACGAGCGAGGTGGGTGGAGCGATAGATGTCCGAGCTGTTTGCGTAGAGAGGCAGACGCGCGACAGAAAGAGGGGCTGCACACTATTAATTCATAATCAAACACGATATGACTGTATACGGAGGTGTTGAAATCAGACACAATAAAAGCTCAGGATTAAGCAACTGCATTAAACAATGGTATACCGCAAAACTTAAAAATAAAATACCTACAATGTAAAATAAGTAAATAAATGAATAAATAAAGAAATATTATTATACTGTAAAAAAACTTTGATTATTGAGAATGAAAATAGAATTTCCGGTCTTTCTACATCAAACATTTTTAATTTAATTCAATGTGTTATTTGCTATTTCTTTGTAATTAATTGTGAAATTCACAAGCAATTTCTGAATCAAAAATGTTTCTACAAATTTATCTCTGTGTGGTAATAAAAGAATTTTTATTTTTTATTTTATTGCAATTAGAATATAAACTTAATTAAAAGTTGATATTAATTTTGTATAAAAATATATTTAGCAATATATCTTTTCCTTTAAAGACCATAGTTTTAAAAAATGAATAAAAATTTATATTTTACAGGTAAACTAAACAGTATTACTACAATACTATTATATGTTGCTTTTATTTAATTGTACATTAAATATATTATCATTATTATTATATTTTATATTCATGTTTATGAAATATACATTAGCTCTGCTCACTCCGTCACTTTGCCAGCGGTCTCTGTTGCTTGTGTTTAGCTGGAAATCACAACAGGCATCGCTTGCTAGTTCTTTTCCAATGCTGTGTTCTTTTAGTCTATTATTATGCTTCTGTTAAATATATATCATGTTGCGTGCGGTTTGAAATTGATGCAAATACTTGTCAAAATTAGTGTAATATAATTTCTGGAGCTTGTGAGGATAAACTGAATCACAGTGGTCACATATAAGAAGAGAGATGCTCAGCTATAAGATTGGATCATCTCAGTTACTCAAACAGTCATGAACTGAGACCAGACTCCAGTCCCACACATGCAAACCATCGCTTCCAGTCAAGCATGTTGAGCAATGAGAGAGAGAGAGGGAGAGAGGGGGGGAGGAAACGGCCTCTAAACCTTTAGGAAAAGACAGATTTACAGGCAGTGAGGTAACGCAGGCTGGGAAAACACAGAAAGGAAGAAGGCCAGGGTCTTAAATTCAGGGAAAGACAGAAACATCTTCATTTTGACGTGTAACCCAGCAACTATAGGTTTTAAATGGAGGACGACAAATCTTTGGCCGAGAGGGGCCTGAGGTGACAGAGACACACTGGATGACTGCAGCAGCATCCCGTTCTTACCAGCTGAGGGCGATCTGAGCACATCTGGAGCGCATGGGTTTTTTAACAAGATACAGGTTCTTAGAAAGTCATGCATCTCTACAGCAGCTCTAACTAGATGACTGCCAATCATTTCATGCTAAACAATAACAATGCATGTAAAATAAAACCATAATGATAATAATGCAACAAAAAATCAGCATTGCATGAACGACTCAATCAAGAGATACAAGCAGGTTTGAGTTTCTCCATAAAGTAAACACATTATACATATTTGATATGTCAGGAATAATGTGCAGTCAGCCGGTCATTAACATAAAATAAACCTTGACGGGGTGATCTGGGGTTTATTTAGCAATAATGTCTTGCTGACTGCACATTATCCTGCTTATTACAGGGCTACTTACTAAATAAATAAATAAATAATTGGGCATGAAATATTAATTTGTATGTAAATTATTATACCACATGGGGAGAAAAAGAGACCTGAAGAGAGACATGAAACTAGCACAGCCATGCCTTGGATGGACTAAATATATATACCGGTACTCTAAATATAATATAAATGGATTATTAATGCACATTTATTATGGTCATCTGCCACTTTAAGATACACTAATCAAAACTTTGGGTCTCTTCTCAACAAGGTTGCATTTATTTGATCAAAAATGTTTAGTAAAAATTGAGTAAAATAGTGAAAAAAAGTGATATTATTATAAATGAAAATAAGTGTTTTCTATGTGAATATATGTTAAAATGTAATTTATTCCTGTGATGCAAAGCTGAATTTTCAGCATTATTGCTCCAGTCTTCAGTGTCACATGATCTTCAGAAATCATTCTAATATGCTGATTTGCTGCTCAAGAAACATTTCTGATTATTATCAATGTTGAAAACAGTTGTGCTGCTTCATATTTTTGAGGAGACCATGATACGTTTTATTTTTCAGGATTCTTTGATGAATAGAACGTTCAAAAGAACAGAATGCATTTGAAACAGAAATCTTCTGTAACATTATAAATGTCTTTACTCTCACTTTTGATCAATTTAATGCATCCATGCTGAATAAAAGCATTAATTTCTCAAAACCCAAATTTTGTACTGTACTGTATATCACTCACAACGGGCTCTACAAACACAAAGATGACTTCTGACCCTTGAAGGTTTGAGGTGTGGACACTTACGCAGTTTCTCGAGTATCTCCTCGTCGGTCATCTTCTTCTTGCGTGTTTTGTCGGTGTTTTGTGGGGTGGAGGGTGGAGGGGTGTTGGTGTTGGTGGTGCTGGCTGTGGCGGAGGTGGTGGAGGGTGTCAAGGTGGGACTGCCGCCGTCAGCGGCCGTGTTAGTGATGGGCGATGTAGCGGCATCTTTGGTGGAGAGCGGAGGAGGGAGAGGGTCAATAACGGAGCGCGTGTAGATCTGTGGGGTGGAGACACGTGTTATATTAGCAGCGGATGAAATAAAAATATATAATACATACAATAAAATGAAATAAATTAAAACCAAAGTAAAATAAATCAACAGATTCAATACATTTTGATTCAAATAAATAAAAAAGAGTGAAATAAAATAACAAATAATTAATTAATATAAAATGATAAATAATAAATAATTAATATAAAAATATATTATAAAATAAAAACATTAGGAAATTAAATAAAATAAATTAAGAAGAAATTATATATAATAAAGGAGTGAAATCACATTAAAAATAAAAGTAGAAAAATACAACAAACTTAATTAGTTTAAATAAAAATATATATAAATATGCATCACACACACACACACGATATATTAAACAAATAAACAAATAAATTACATATATAAAATAAACCATAGTTTCCAGTCCAGATGTTTAACCGCTAGGACACACAGTATCAGACCACATGGGGCCCAAACGGAGCGATGGATGATTCCCAAGACATTCTGGGAAAGGACAGGCCGGCTGGTACCCACAGACACAATAAAACACGGATTCCAGCACAGCTTGGTCTGAAGTGACTCAAGTGAATATAATTCTCTCCTCAGACCTTCACAAGCTGAACAAAACCCTCAAGATTTCTGCTCTCTGGAGCCTCTGTGCTTAATCTGCTCCAACAGAACCAGATCGCTGTGACACATATTAAGTTTCCTGCTCTTTTCTTAGAAGATTACTTTACAACGCTGGGGTTGAGCTTGTGTTCTTTAATTCATTTTGGAGACAAAAAACTGAGCATAAACAAGCAGCCAAAGAGCTGAAGTGTGCAGTCATGTGTTGATTCACTAGAGTGAGAGCATGGAAACTGTACAGCAGCGTCTGTCCTGATACTCACTCAGAGCCGCCAGCATCAGCATCACACATTCACAGAGAGTGCCGTTCTTTACTATCAACCTCCGAACAAACACCAGCTTTGTGTGCGAAGGGTTGATTAAACACCAGTACAATATGAACTGAGTGACATCTTCACCACAACATGAAGACATAAATAAAAATACATTTGTCTGAAAAGTTTTTTTTTTAAACTGAGACAAACCTTATTTTTAACCATTGTTTTATTTTGAACCAAAACTACTCAAATTTGTTAAAACTGTTTTTGTTAACTGAAACAAAGCTGAAATAAAATAAAATAAAAATAAAAAATACATAAAAAATGAAATGAAATAAAAGGAGTAATTTTTTTTTTAGAAATGCTGCCTTGGCAACTAAACTAAACTAAACTAAACTAAACTAAACAAAAAAATGAAATGGAGGTAAAACTGAAAATAAAAATCTTAACTTTAAAACTATTAAAGCTAATTTTAATTTAATTTACGTTAAACTAATTAAATTAAAAACTGTGATAAAATAAAAACAGTTTATTGTAGTTTAATGTAAAACTAAAATGAAAAACATATATAACACACATACATACATACATACACTGTATTCCCAATATACATACATATTATACATACATACATATACATACATATATATACATATATATATACACCTACACACACCGTATATAATATATATATATATATGTATGTGTTTATATATATGCATACTATATACACTCACTGGCCACTTTATTAGGTACACCTGTTCAATTGCTTGATAACATAACCCCCCCCAACCCGGTACTACAAGGTGTACCTAATAAATTGGCCGTGAGTGTATATATGCAAAAGCACATGACAAATTAAAACAAATTTAAATGAAATTGTACACTGGTGAAAGCTACTTCAAAAGGTATTCCACTAGTACTAATAATAATAAGAATAATAATAATAAAATAGTATGTAAATAATACTAAAAAAACAATCTTTTCTAACATTCAAAATGAAGTGCTCGCATTGTAATTTGTTCTGCTTGGAAAGATTAATCAAAATTAATAAAAAAAAAAAGTCCTCAGGGATTAATTTTGATTAACTAAAAAATCCCAATACATTTCACAAACATATTTGCACACGCCTTTTAAGCCATACTCAAACATTCCAGAGTTTTTTCTCTACTTTTCTCAGAACCAAGATTATTGTTCTATATTTTTTCAGTGACTTATGTTCTGAGTGAAATTTTCAATATTTATCCTGTGTTTTCCCTATAATATTTTATTCTAATTTTGGCATTATTTAGTAAACACTGTAGCATGAGCTCAAAGTTCACAGACATGCCCTACAAGACTCCTGTGTCCACTATATCCGTAAAAAGCAGCGTCATGCGTGTGTGTGTGTGTGTGTGTGTGTGGGTGAGTGAGAGAGTGAGTGAGTGAGGAGTGAGTGAGTGAGTGAGTGAGTGAGTGAGTGAGAGGGAGAGTGAGAGAGTGTGAGTGAGAGAGTGTGAGTGTGTGTGTGTGGTGTGTGTGTGGGTGTACCTGTTTTTATATTCTGGTGGGGACTTAACCTGACTACACACAGACTCATGGGGACTCGTGTCATGGTGGGGACCTAAATTGTGGTCCCCACGGGTACAAAAGCTTATAAATCATACAGAATGAAGTTTTTTGAAAATCTAAAAATGCAGAAAGTTTCCTGTGAGGGGTAGGGGGTTGTGTAGGGCAATAGAATATACGGTCTGTACAGTAAAAAAACCATTACACCTATGGAGAGTCCCCCCAATGATAGCTGACCAACTGTGGTGTTTGTTGTTGTGTGTGTGTTGTGTGTGTGTGTGTGGTGTGAGTGTGTGTGTGTGTGTGTGTGAGTGAGTTATGAGTAAGTGAGTGAGTGTGTGTGTGAGAGAGTGTGGGTGTGTGTGTGTGTGTTGTTGTGTGTGTGTGTGTGTGTGTGTGTGTGTGAACACATTACAGGACATCATTCATCTCCTCTGGCCTAATGAGTGTGAAACCCCTTCACATCAAAACCACACATGAATGAGTGCATCTTTAATCATCTGGGCGCCTCGACGCCCACCAGGCCTGATCCCGTGATCTCCAGACAGATGAATGGAAACCACACACACACACTCCTGCAATAAATCTCAGTCACCTACCCGCCGCTCTGAAATCCATGCATATTTATTCGGTAATTACAGGTTAGCTTGGAGGCGTCTAGAGTCAGAAAACTCATTATTCCAGACTGCAGACTGGACTGTCACGCATCTGCATCTGTGAGCCAACACCCACAACACTGAAAACACCTCACAACTGTCTAACCAGCCACAATAACCTACTAACCACCCCAACAACTACTCAGAGCACCTTAGCAATGCCCTCAGAAACACTTAAAACAATCTAGCAACCGCCTAGAAACCAACAACCACTATCTGTCCGGCTGTCTACAACCAACCAAAATAACACCTACTAACTACCTAGCAACCACCATAATACATTACCTCACCATAAACACCAAAAACACCCTAGCAACTGCCTGTCTGTCTGTCTAGCAACCAATCACAATAATCTACTAACCAGGATTATTATCATTAATTCAAACTAAATCTATTCAAAATATTTCGTTAATTGAAATACAGCTGAAATAAAATAAAACAAATATTAGATAAAAAAACTAAATCATTTCAGTCAAAGAGTGAAAATTACTAACTGAAAATAAAAATAAACCAATCAAACTGAAACCAAAAATTAATAAAATAAATAATAAAATAAATATATTAAAATACAGCTAATTCAAAATAGTATTAAAAAACTATACTTGAGTATAAATCATACTAAAATAAAACTTCTACTAACCACCTCACAATACGCAGTACCATAGCCTGCCTACAACCACTTAATAAAAAAAAACTAATAAAATCCACAAAGCCATATTAGTAAAGAATTCAAATATAAATTCAAATAAAAATACACAAATCAAAATAAAAAATGTAATTTGAAGCACTAAAAGTACTAACTGTAACTAATAAACGAATTGAACAAATAAAATGTAATCATTTATATATGTAATATCAAAATATACTAAAAAATGAACAAAACGAAAATCTCGAATACAACAATTCAAAATATTACTCACCAGCAACCTTGCAAAACACCTAGCAACCACCCAAACTAGGCCTAAATAAACTTAACGAATTTTTTTTATTTCCCTAAGCATTTAGCAACATCTCAAAGTGAGTATTTGCATTTTATTTTACACCCATTATGTTTATATATATTTTTTTTTTTATTGCACTTAGTGTAATTTTACTTTTCATTTCTCCTTGACAAAATGAAAGTATAATTTTGTCCATGCCTATAAACACATGGAACGCATCCGAAGCAACTGAGAGAATACTTAATTCTTAAACTTAAACCAATGAAATTAAACTGTTTGCTTGCAACTCAACTGCAAACTAACTGGAAAAAAGAATAAAGAATTAAAACAAAAAAAAAAAATCTAAACATGAAATAAAAAAATAAAACTATATAGTAAATTTAAAAACACAAAATATGCAAAAAATATATAATTTTTGGGAAAAAATTATAAATAATTAATTTAATAAATAAATAATAATTAATTCTAAAAAACTATACTAACATTTAAAAATATACACGTGCTGGAAAACGCTTAAAAAACCTCAGCAACTGCTCATTGTCCCATATAAGTAAATACTCACAGATTTGGTGTGTTCGGGACGGGGTGCGATGATGGGTGGAGGCGTGGCTTCATCCTCATCATCATCCTCGGAGACGGTGGCCACGGCGGGGGTCTCGGAAACGGTCTTGGAGTTCTGCGGAGCGTGAAACAAGCCGAGCAGGAAGTGAGGCTGACCGACTGACATCACAACATGAGTGCAAAACAAACCCACCGCCAACATGCCAACCGCACTCAACCCTCACCAGCTGTCCCGATACACCCCAAATAAAACTTCACCCCCCATCCCGCTTCACATCTAACCTGATTCGGTCTATGCTACGGATGCGGCACGACTCAGCAGGAGAACTGGACGAAAAAGATGCTGATTCACAGTGCAGAGAGAGAGAGAGAGAGAGAGAGAGAGAGAGAGAGAAAGAGAGAGAGATGAACCCACTGGCACTGCCTGGAGTGGCTGGCATCACTTCTGTCCTTCTGTTGAGTGGGCAGCTCTTATGGGACTCGGTCACCTTGTTGTTCACTGCACCCCCACTCCAATTTTAGCTCTCAGTTCCCTTCTCTCTTTCGCACTTCCCCCCCAGCAAACTTCCTCCCGTCCTATCCTCTGTCAATCTGTCGCGTGAGCCGAGAGGACATTTGTTCACATTGCCCTCCTGACCTCAAACGCTTCTCTGCGTGTCACAGATAAAACTGGAAAACAGTCAGATGTCACAATGACTCACCACTGCGTTGGAAGAGCTGTAGTTATCCGCACCTTTATCTGAAATTAAAATCAGACGAATGAGAAATGAGAAAGAGACATACAGTTGAACTAATTTACAGACACAACCTTATGGATATTATTTTTTCAACTGCTGGTTTATAAAGGATTCAATGGCTCTAATAAATGTTAAATATAATAAATAAATATATATATATACACACACACACACACATGTAATATCATATACAGATATATTATTACCAAACTTATTTTGGATGCGATTATCATCTGACAGCACTATCGGGTGTGTATATATTATATATAGATAACGTGGGTACGGAAAGTATTCAGACCCCTTAATTTTTTCACTCTTTGTTCTATTGCAGCCATTTGCTAAAATCCTTAAAGTAAATTTTTTTTCCTCATTATGTACACACAGCACCCCATATTGACATAAAAACACAGAATTGTTGACATTTTTTGCAGATTTATTAAAAAAGAAAAAATGAAATATCACATGGTCATAAGTATTCAGTATTTAGTAGAAGCGCCCTTTTGATCTAATACAGCCTTGAGTCTTTTTGGGAAAGATGCAACAAGTTTTTCACACTTGGATTTGGGGATCCTCTGCCATTCCTTTTTGCAGATCCTCTCCAGTTCTGTCAGTTTGGATTGTAAACGTTGGTGGACAGCCATTTTTTAGGTCTCTCCAGAGATGCTCAATGGGTTTAAGTCAGGGCTCTGGCTGGTCCATTCAAGAACAGTCACAGAGTTGTTGTGAAGCCACTCCTTTGTTATTTTAGCTGTGTGCTTATGGTCATTGTCTTGTTGGAAGGTAAACCTTCGGCCTAGTCTGATGTCCTGAGCACTCTGGAGAAGGTTTTGGTCCAGGATATCCCTGTACTTGGGATTCATCTTCCCTCGATTGCAACCAGTCGTCCTGTCCCTGCAGCTGAAAAAACACCCCCACAGCGTGATGCTGCCACCACCATGCTTCACTGTGGGGACTGTATTAGACAGGTGATGAGCAGTGCCTGTTTTTCTCCACACATACCGCTTAGAATTAAGGCCAAAACGTTCTATCTTGGTCTCATCAGACCATAGAATCTTATTTCTCACCATCTCACAACCCCATGCGGGCTTTTCATTTGTCTTGCACTGAGGAGAGGCTTCCGTCGGTCCACTCTGCCATAAAGCCCCAACTGGTAGAGGGCTGCAGTGATGGTTGACTTTCAACAACTTTCTCCCATCTCCCAACTGCAACTCTGGAGCCCAGCCACAGTGATCTTTGGGTTCTTCACCTCTCTCACCAAGGCTCTTCTCCCCCCGATAGCTCAGTTTGGCCAGACAGCCAGCTCTAGGAAGGGTTCTGGACGTCCCAAACGTCTTCCATTTAAGGAAAGGAGGCCACTGTGCTCTTGGGAACCTAAAGTGCAGCAGAAATTTTTTTGTAACCTTTGCCAAATCTGTGCCTTGCCACAATTCTGTCTCTGAGCTCTTCCGGCAGTTCCTTTGACCTCATGATTCTCATTTGCTCTGACATGCACGGTGAGCTGTAAGGTCTTATATAGACAGGTGTGTGGCTTTCCTAATCAAGTCCAATATGTATAATCAAACACAGCTGGACTCAATTGAAGGTGTAGAACCATCTCAAGGATATGGACAGCACCTGAGTTAAATATATTTGTGTCACAGCAAAGGGTCTGAATACTAGGACCATGTGATATTTCAGTTTTTTCTTTTTTACTAAATTTGCCAAAATGTCAACAATTCTGTGTTTTTCAATATGGGGTGCTGTGTGTACATTAATGAGGAAAAAATTAACTTAAATGGTTTTAGCAAATGGCTGCAATATAAAAAAGAGTGAATAATTTAAGGGGGTCTGAATACTTTCCCGTACCCACTGTATATATATATATATATATGATATATATATATATTATATATATATATAATTATTTAATTTGTGTGTGTGTGTGAATACTATATTCATCGATATAACAAATCGTTTTATATATTTTTATTACATATATTTTTTCCATTTTATTTTACACACACATACATACACATCTACACTGCTATAGCTTTAACATGGAAGTGAGTGTCACACCTGTAAAGCTCATGTATTTCTGGCTGTTGGTCGTTTCTTTAGAGTCGTAGAATTTAAGCACATCCAGAACGGCCTGAGGATTCTTCTTCTGCTCGAGTTTGGTGATGTTGGACGTCTGGAGTAACCGTGCCCACTGCTCAGGCATGCCCTACGCAGAGAGCCACAACAACAAGCACTGAAGACGGTGTAAACCACGGTAATCAGTCTGCACTGTCACCCAGAACTATGACACTCACAATGCAGCTTTCTCAGGCACGCCTGTGCCAAAAGCAATGGTAAACCTGACCGACAGATTAATATGGTCTCATTGTGATCAGTTTGTGTGTTGCTGGACCACCGGCATCAGTTTAAGGTCTAATGGACTGAAGTAATTTGAGCGTCTCTGCTGGCGTGGTTCTGAGCCACCGGCTCTCATTAACACTCATTACACAAACTGAACTCAACTCAGTGTCACACGCAGGAAATGTACAGCTGATTTAGGGGTCAGGAAAAGAGCACAGCTCATTTAATATCTTATCAAATATAATAAACCAGATGTAAAGGGGAAGACAGATCTGGACCCGGAGGTTAATGCTGCGAGTCTGAACTGCTGGAGGTTCACTTTCTATATTTGGGTTGCTGATGTTAAACAGGTGTTAGTCGATAAATGAACATTGTAGCGTCTCGACCAATCTGACACACTAATTTTTATTTGATTTAACAAATCAATTATTCATTAGATTAACAAATCGTCACAGTCCCCTCATTCAATAGACTGGATGCCAGGGCTTCGCTGGAACACATCCCCCACTTGTCACCATGACAACTAATCATGATATCACTGGTTTTATGGCCCAAAGGAATGTGGGTAGAGAAACTCCCTCATTTTCCTCATAGGAAAGACTCATAATGCCCAGAGAAATGGACTGTTTCTCTAATTAATTCATAGGAAAACCTTTCTTTGATTGATTACCCATATCCTTTGGTCATTGTGTCTACCATTACTGTCTTGTATATTGTCTGTTGTAGTGTATGCTGTTTTATTCATGTTATCATAGACCACTAGTTAATATAACCTCACCTATTTCATGTCTAGTATCTATGAATTCGCCTTCTTATGATCGAAACAAACGTGTATATTATATGCTGATACCTATGCAACATATGGATGTTCTAAGAATCTGTACTAATTCGTGCCTCCACACTCCAGCGAATTACATATGCAAAATACCATGCTCTCACACAAAGGGTCATAAAATTCCCCAGTATTTCCAACCTCCCGCTTGTGATTTCAGCCTTCCTCATTGGACGAACCCATCTTGAGAGGCGTGGATCTCTGCAGGCTTTAAAAGGCCACACTCCATGTGCCCCGCCCCAGTCGGTGGTTCGGTCAGAAGCTAAGATGAAGATGTGAGAAAACGCTTCAGGATACCAAAGCTCGTGCCAGGCTCCGGCCTAGTCCTTTTCATTCATCAAGTGATTCTGACTCAAACTAGCTCTTTCTCATCAACCAACTTCAGCAAGATCTTGGGGCCTTAAGATTGCATCAGGAATCTTTTTCAGACAGACTCGCAATTATCAAACTTAGTCGATTTAATTGATATATTAAGTATCAGTTACTCCTTTTTACAAGGTTTGTTTGAACTAGAATCTGACGTTTTCCCTCAGGTTTGAGATCTGCTGAATATGCAAAATGGTTCCATAATGTCATTCCTTATGTCTCTTCTCTATACTGAGTTAAGCTTTAACCCTTTCCAATACAACTGTTTTGTTTGTGTGTGTGTGTGTGTATGTTAGACCGGCTTAATGTGTTTATGTAGTATGTTAGACTAGTTTAAGTGTTTATGTAGTTAATAAAACCTTACTTGTATCACACTTGACGTGTTCATTGTTTACTCATAACCGGAGTCAATAATCATGCGGATTTACGTTACAAACGTATAGAATTGTACAGTAAGAAAGTTATTGCCTTTAACCAGGAAATTAACGTTCTTAGAAATGACAGACAGTTGACCCTGAGAGGTCATCTAAATATCTTCAGTGGATCTAAAATATTAATAATTAATCATAATTAGTTATAATTAATTCNTCGACAGCGGATCTAAAATATGAATAGTTAATTATAACTATTTATGGTTAATTATTCATATTTCCCCCATGAGCTGATTCGCTACAGATTTTGGTTGATACAATGCGGGCTTGATAAAACGAAAGTTATGAGTTTAAACACTGTCAACTTAAAAGTGTGTGCTTGATAGCCCAGGTTAAAATAGGACGTGACGTCAGATGCCCTGTGGTGTCCCTATTTGCTGGCTTGTTGAGATGCAGATAAAGTGGGGGTTTGAATTGGTACCGCTATTATAATTGGTAGAGTCTTTATGTATTTCATGTTTAATGGTAGCAGTGTAAGGTTAATCTGATTTTAGCAAAGAAACCCTAATTTCAGTATTAAAGCATAAATCTGTCTTGACAAAGCGTAAGTCTGAATCTCAGCTCAGCGGCATGTCCAAACTGTACCATAATGTAATATGCTTTAGTGAAGAAATCACAAAATTGCAGTATTGTTTAAATTGATTCTTTGAAGAAGAAATCTCAGTACAGTTATATCAAGGTAGATGTGAGCGCTGCTCCCCTTTCTACAGCATAAAGGCCTTATAGTTTATAATTAGATTGAAGCAATTCATCTACACTTTGACTGTATATATATAAGCCGAGCAACCTGGTGGTCATTACTGTGTTTCACTCGCTGAGTGAAATTAAAGGTGTAATACTGTACTTTAGTACTCATATGTGAGGCAAACATAACTACATATATGTTTAAACCGGTTTTAACTTACAGTAAACACGTTTTGTAATTCTTTAAACAAGTCTTGAAGGCTGAAAGCACCACGTTCTAAAACTGTGACTGTTTAACATAGACAGACATTAAACTGCGTTAATTACACTGGCATGCATTGGTTACCGTGACAACAACTTGTCACAGGAAGTGCTAACGTCACATAGCACAACACGCCATGTTTGTAAACAAACCATTTGAAGCAGCTAAGCTAACACGACTTAGCATAGTTTCATTTTAGGCTAAGCTACTCAAATAGCTTTAACAATTAGGGGTTAACACTCTTTAATTGAAGCTCTTAAATACAGCGTGCGTGTGTGCAGTGTGAAGCAATTTGAATTTAACCTAATCCCCGGTTTCTGATTTTCCCCTTTCTTTTCCTTCCTTTTCTATGTTTAGAATCTTCAATTCGTCTCAGCGAACTATTTATCTATCTTAGATGTATCCTTCCTGAATTCTATTGCTCAGTTACTAGTTAATTAAATCTAAATTTAATTACATTTTAACTGTCTTCTAGAGATGAATCATTAAGTTATTGTGTGTTTTTAGTGGCACAGTGAATAACACGCTACGGAGGGCGGGGGACACATATGGCATGGTAACAGCATGGGAGCTGAACACGCAGCAACTGTGACCAGACATGGTGTGTTGCCCAACACAAATCTTACATGAAACAAAGTGCGACGCTCTGCTACTGATTGGTCCTAATATCAGATTGATTACCTTGTTTTAATAATAGCAGTCAACTAATTTTAATTCCATTTACATGTTATGCCCCCTTGATTTTCTCTCTTAACCTCAAAAGGAACCAGAGACATTTCTATTTTTTGATTTGTTTATTTTCAAAAATAATCAGCATAATCTTAATAGAAATGCTCTCCTTTTCCTTTTTTCCCTCTTCTACTTCACTTTCTTAGAGATTGAGCCTGTTTGGGGAACCGTCATTAAATTCTGAGTGATAATTTGACAATATTTTGACAGTAGTCTTAAGTCATCAATGAAAATCCTGTTTACGCCCTTTTCAGCTAAACATATGCTGACCCAAAACTATTTTGGCATTCACACTCTGTTTTGATCTTGTAGTAGTCTCTAGCCCTTACTCTCATCACCAGTGTGTCAAAACGTTGCAGATGCTCAAACTAACTGCCCAGAATGCAAACCAAAGAGGGCTGGCCAGGCGTTGTGAGGAACACCCTTCTACCCAGGGCTACCGACAACGACTGAGCCCCGCAACTGTACAGAGAGGGGTGTGCCTCAGACTCAGGAATCGGGCGAGAGTTGTGGCTACAAAAAAGCTCGCCAAGGTCATCACCCTCCGTGGCCCACAACCTCATGGGTCTGAAACAGGAGGTAAATGATCTCAAGCAACTGATCACGGCGGTATCCCACAAGGACCCCTGCAGAATGGAGTTACAGGAGGAAATCGATAGATTTAAAAAGGCTCTGACAGCTTCTGAACAGCAAGAGCACCTGGAAAAGGTAGCCAGAAAGGACTTGGAAAGGAAACACCCACACAAAATTTCTATTAAAGCAGCAAATTCTGAGCTCATAGACAAAGTTGCCAGAATTGAGACTTTGATCCAGCAGCTGAACAACACTCAATACAAACTTGACATGGTCCAAAGAGAACTCAGGTACTCTTAGAGGCTGCAAAAGGAAACACAGTGGGAGAGACAACTTACTCCTGCACCCTCACTCAGCAGTGAAAACTCCCTCAGGTGCACCAAGCTACGAAGTGGGGAGCCAGTACTTTCTGCTTAACAACTCAGCAGACAGACCCATAATACCTCCAGCAACCACAGAGAGGAGGGGGTCCCTTCCAAGCATCCCTGCAGCAGCGCATGATGCGACCCCCAGAAACTTTGACAAGCTAACCAGAAAACAATAGTTTCCTACTTTATGCAGTACGAGCAGTAATTTAGAAAGGTGGAGTCGTTTTAAACATTGCTTGAAAGCAGACCCAGTAATCAATCTTATGTGTCCGTTTCATAAGTTTTAGTAACTTCTCCTCCATGCGCATACCCCGTTCCTTATAATAAAAATAATCAGATAAAACTATAGCTTGAAAGTTCCTTCCTACAAGCGGTAGAGAGTTTTCAGTGCTGTAATGTTTTTAAATCGTACGATAAGAAACTAACCTGACTTTAGCGAAGAAATCCTAATTTCTGTGTTAGTAGAGCACAAGTCTATTTTCTGACGACGAAATCTCGGGATTATCAGCTCATATAAATGGTACCAGAATAGATTGGTCTGATTTTGGGCGAAGAAATCCCTTTCTTCAGTACTGTGTAGGTGATCTGGGCGATGCTCCTCATTTCACTGATTTAAGGCCTTATTATTTGTTATGTATCATTGTATTCATATCGACCCACTCATGTGAAACATTTACGTAACTCTTATACATGCGCGCACCAGGTTCTGATTATAATCAGATAAAACTATAGCTTGAACGTGCCTTCCTACAGGTATTAGAAATTTCAGTGCTATAATGTTTTTAAATCGTACGATAAGAAACTAACCCGATTTTAGCGAAGAAATCCTAATCTCTGTTGTTAGTGGAGCATAATTCTATTTTCTGACGACGCAATCTCAGTTTAGCAGCTCATATAAATGGTACCAGATTGAATCGGTCTGATCTTGGGCGAAGAATTCCCCTTTTTCAGCACTGTGTAGGTGTTCTGAGCGATACTCCTCATTTCATTATTTAAGGCCTTATTATGTGTTACGTATCATTGTATTTCATTATGACTCCCTCATATTGAAACTTTACTAAAATTAATGTGATTCTAGTCGTAGCAACTACGACTCCACATTGGCCTGGAAGTGAATGTTCTGTTTTGAGTTGAATGAATTTGTATTGGACATGCATGAGTTTCCCATGCATGCTCACAGCAGTGCAAGTCTTCTCCACCTGCACCTGTTGTGAGCTTGCGTTGGTCTCCTAGCAACACGTGACCCCGGTAGTGTGAGCAGACTCTTCCGGTTAATTTGACAACAGCATCCACTTCACAGACCTATGTGTAAACAAAGAATTGCGTGTAACTAACGCTAACTCTTAAGCTAAGCCCTTTACCTCAACTGCTAGCTGTTAGCATCTGGCTAACGCTTAGATAGGCGTGTAAAGTGTAACTTTCTAACCACACTTCTCTCTCCCTCTCTCTCTCCCTCTCTCTCTCCTCTCTCTGTTATTTTTGTTTGACTTTATTCTACCCTCTTTTTATTTATTGCTTTATTTACATGTGTTTACACAAATTACCAATTCAGCTAAATTGATTGTATTAAATCGAATTTTAATAAATCAAATTTGATTATTTTATTTTATCGCATTTTTCTTTTATTTTTTTTATTTTTTTTTTTTACTTTCCCCTTTTAATTTCCTACATCTCTTAGGACCCCTTTTTTATTTTATTTATTTATTTATTAGTTTTTTTTTTTTTTAGGTGTTTTACCTTTTACCTTATTTTAGTTATTTCACAATCACCATCTTCACTTTTTGTATAGGATTACACTAGTTCTAGCAACTGTTGTTTCCTTAACGAGTTATACAGTTTATTAGTAGCATAATCCCTGTTTTCTCTCTACTTCTCCTCACGCCTCAGTGCCATGCCTAATACGTTGAAGGGCAGCTACCGTTGCAACACAATGAAGGCTAACATAAAACTAGAAACAATTCCCACTGTTTCTTTTTTTCTTTTGACGAGGTATTTGGTGGGTCCGTGCTAGTTTAGCTAACAGTCTAACCCTATGTTTATGAAGTCTATTGCAGCATCACACACTAGTGAAACCTGCTTAGCCATATCTCTAAAAAACTAAAATAGGTAAAAATGTTTCCTTTTTTTTTTGATTCCATCTTAGTTTATTTCAGTTTCGTTCATAGGGCACCCAAACCTGACCATCCATCAGTAGTATACCCGTCATCATCTTGACCCGCTGCTTACGCCCCGTCAACACGAAAAACGCTTCCATGTGTTTTCACACACCGATATCGATGAGCCCCCTACCTCAAGCGCCTCTGCGCACCAAGGCTATAAGAATCATACCGGACACGGACCCTAGAACCAGACCGTCCCCTTCAGCAGATAACCCGCTGTCTACCGACAGGTGCCTTGTCTCTCCGCTGCAGTACTGGTTTCCCACCATGTGCCAGAAGGTCCCACTACATTGCGCAACAGACATCCCATCCCTGCAGCACAAAAACCGAGGCCACCTAACACTCAGTAGAGCCGGTAATACACTCCGGCAGCCAAAAGGCAGCCCAACGCCTCGCAGGGCAAACGGAAAGTAAAAAAACAGGCGAACCAACAAGCACCGAATCGAACCGTTGACCCCATCACGCCATCGCACAAAGGGATAGGACCCACAAGAACCGCAAGCGGGCCGGGCAGACAGATTAGAAAAAGACGATGACAGCACAGAAGGCCCACGAGGAAGTGTCCGGGTGGAAAACAGAGTAATGACCCACCGTGCTCAACGAGAGAACACCAGGAACATCCGGCACACACTCACAAGCTCGAGTCGACCCGAAACGAATCACCATCTTCACAGAGGCCACGACCTCACAGCGAAGGATGGCTACAGCGCTGCTCAACACCAACCCGCTGAAACGCACCGCCCAGACTTGAAAACGAGAACTGTTTCCCACAAAGCTCAACTCGAAAACCACTATGTGGAACTAAATGAGAGAGACACCACTTCTTAGGCCTTACAAGGCCACCTGCATCCAGACAGAGCTGAGGTCCAAACCCTGAATCAGCAATTAAAGAGGACGGACAACTGTTCGCAAGCAATCAGTACAACTGCCTAACGACCTGCCGACATCAAACCTAAGCAAAAGACAGCAGCTGTTCAACAACCCACGATCCCAGCATGCAACGCCTCCATTCCTTTGCAGCAGCGACGGTAAAGGGGTAAGGGAAGCCAAAGCCTTCGCTGGACATTCACAAGCACTCCCTGGATCCAATCTCTATACCAGACATTTGCAGCGCTGGGACGCCACAAGGCCTTCGGCGGGACACTTCACACCAATACACTTTTCCGACGCCATCTGAACCCCATTTCCCCGGTAACCCACACCAGACCACAACTGCGTCGGACGCAGCTGCCGCACAATCTTCATAAACAGCAATCACCCAACTATATTTCTCAGGCGAACCCCAAGCAACCGCACAGCGGGGAATCCGTTCACAAATACTGACTATCTTGAGACCCAGGCCGAAGAACCGAGATCGGGGGAAACACGAACAGAACTGCCCCGGCCAGCGCCACCCCCCCGCACCAATTGGGTGAACCTGGGGGCAGGGGGGGGGGCGAGAGCCAACTGTTCACACGTCACCAGCCAGCAGCCACAAGGGGGTGGGGCAGGGCCTTTTCCAGAGGATCACTGCAGACACACTCACCGTGTGACCCCACAGACCCCAACGAGCTGGCCAGAGACAACACATCTGGAAACCTAAATACTTTCAGACCCAGAGTCTGAACACGGACTTATCGCTGCCCCAGACACCAAGCAGGGTCGGCGTGAAACTCCCCATGCTTACTATCACAGACTTTGACAAACTTACTCCAATGCTCACAATTACCCTGGGATGGCGGATGACACCAGCTGCAAGAAGTCATCTAGTCATTAGGGCCTGCCGCACAATGCCTAGTCAACAGCTGTGTAACCTGACACAGAAGGCTTTTAACAAGCACAAGGCCTCCACTAAGGTGTTTGTCAAACCCCACTGAGTATGAACTGCACAACTCAGAATCCAAAGCGGGCACCAGAAGCCACCCAGCGGCCACAATGTAAAACCCTTCTACAGAAAGCCCCTAGCCACAAGAGGACAGAGCCATCACCATGGCAACCGACCCAGGTTCCAGACCAACCACTGGAAAAAGGCGTCCTCATCCTGCAAACACCACGGTATGTCCAACAGCAGTCCACCAAAACATCCTCCTCCACACAACGGAGGCTACTCAAGGACAGCTGGACACGCCTACTTCTGCGTTACAGGAGCTGCTGACACTCGCAAAAGAGCTCCTTGAACAAACTCAACTAAGGAGTACTGAGAAGGACCAACCTCTGACTCCTTGCCTGCTGCAACACAGCATCAGGCCCCTCCCAGGGAGGAGCATCCCTTGAAACCGGCCGACACCCCCAGAAGCAGCCAGACAAAGTTGGATTGAGCAACGGGCCCACATGACCAACAGCGAAAGCTCTACCAACACAAATCAGGCAACCGCTAACGCACCCAAGCAGTCGGCTGCCACCAAATCTCGAGGCCAACATTACTGACAAGAGCCAGTGACACACGCAAACATTGAATTTCTCAGTTACCGTTGCGCCACGAAGCAAGACCTCACAAACCACCTTCCGGCTTTCCCTAGCCATCAATCACTAGGTCAGGTCAAGAAAAGATTCGCTAACACATAGAATCTCCATAACATTTTCCCGGCAATCCCTGGAAACCACCTGCACTCTCAAAGACCGGGGCCTTTCAGATTCTAACTCCAGCGTCCCACATCATGTACCACAGATAGACCTACTGCTAACACATCAACAAACATCCCCCCCCCTTACCCGGACTAACTCACTTCAGGTATTCACAGTGACACAGGGGCTCGACACCGGCTGCATAAGCTCGAGTACCCACACCTTGCTACAGCCTACATCACCAGAGCACACCACCTGACAGCATCCATCACGGTACCAACAGCCAAAAAGCCACCACTGGCGCCCAGCCGTGAGTGCCAGGTGTGTGTACGATTGTTCTGCACCTTGACATCGCTAGTTGTTGTCTATTCTACGGACAACACGTTCGAAAGGTGGTAATTGTAGCTCTGGCCTACTCCCACACACCATATAGATTTTTTACTAGGCTTTCACAATACGGTTGTAACACCCCAGGACGCCGACAAGACCCTGGTTGTTCATGGTAACCCGATACATTTGACAACCTTGTGAAATGCGACCGGGCTCTCATTCTGCTTCCTCCAAACAAGGGTACAAATGCACAGAGAAATGCACTGTTTCTACGAATTCTTCAGCGGAACACTTTTCTTTGAATGAACACACATGTTCTTCAGGCCATTGTGTATATTATTGCTGTTTTGTATTAATCCGTTGTATATAGACTATTTTTTATTCGTGCTTACGATAAACCAATCATTCATATAACCTTACATATAGCTTGTTTATTATCTATGAATTCGCCTTCTGATGATATAAACAAGAATGTATATTATTTGTTGTTACGTAGGCAATATATTAGTGCCCTGAAAACCTTTAGTATTTTCAATCAAAGTTACAGATACTAAAGTACCATGTTTCCACACAAAGAGCCATAACTCCACAGATCGCCAAAACGCCCACTTTTGGATTCCGGCTTTGTCTCTTGGATAAGCCCTCTTGGGAGGCGGGGGAACTTCTCTGAACCTTAAAATCTGACACACCAATGACACAACCGACATCTGTCGGTGGTTCAGTGAGATGATAAGATGAAGATGTGAGAAACGCTCCAAGATACCAAAGCTCGTGCCAGGCTCCGGCCGAGTCCTTTTCATTCTCAGTGATTCGGACTCAAACTAGCTCTTTCTCATCAAACAACTTCAGCAAGATCTTGGGCCTTCCGATTGCATCATGAATCTTTTTCAGACATACGCAAGTATCAAACGTAGTCGATTTAATTGATGCATTAATATCAGTTACACCTTTTTACAAGGTGAGTTTGAGCTAAGAATCTGACTTTTCCTTCCCCCTCAGGCTTAGATCGGCTTAATATGCAAAATGGTTCCATAAATGTAATTCCTTATGCCTCTTTCTGTACTTAGTTAAACTTTAACCCTTTCCTATACAAACTTTATGTGTGTGTGTGTTGGTGTGTGATGTTAGACCGCTTAATGTTGTTATGTATATTTCAGACTAGGTTAGTGTTTATGTAGTTAATAAACCGTACTTGTATCACACTTGAATGTGTTCATTGTTTAATGATACCGGATTCACTGATCATGAGCAGATTTACTTACAAACTATAGAATGACATAAGAAAGTTATTTCCCTTAACCGGGAATTTAACGTTCTTAGAATTGACAAGACGTTTGACCCTGAGTGGTCAGCAAATATCTACAGCGGATCTAAAATATGAATAGTTAATCATAATTAGTTATGGTTAATTATTTATATTTCCCCATGAGCTAATTCGCTACACTACTTACTGTGATTCACCACAGCGACTCATCAGATATATTACCAGCTGCTTATTCATCACTGCTCCCTAAAGAAGTTGGGTTTACAGTATATTGGAGCTCTACATGGCCTTAGGGTAGACTGGCTCCATCCGGCTGACTATAATCCCTAGTGTATAGGAACGTGCGAAAATGATTATAATATAAACATTCAGCATAAATAATACTGTACAACTTTTTCGCGCTTAACGTGTCCAAGAGTGGTTTCATTTGATGCTATAAGAACGCATTTTGGGTTCCCAAAGAACCTTCAGTGACACTTCTTAAGGAGACCTATTATGCCCCTTTTTACACTGTAAAAAAATTCCATAAAATTTACAGTAAAAAAAAACGACAGCTGTGGTTGCCAGAATTTTGCCATAAAAATACGTACACAACTTTTTAGGTTTTTATTGTTTTTAACTTAAATTATAGTGTAATCCGTAATTTTCACTTACTGGATATAATGTTTCATATCCCAACCCTATTGACGTACTGAAATCTGTGTTTGTACCCTTTGTAATACACTGATCCACCAAATGCAGAGGTGATGAGAAGTCACATGATGATCCTAAAGCCCCTCACAAGCACTTTAAATAATACCATATATAGAAGGGCAACAGTGTTCTTCACCCACAAACACAAACACCCATCATGTAACACCCCTAAACTGAAATAATGCATACACATTGAATTGAAACCACGTTGTTTAACACACCACCCTAACATACAAAACTGTAAAAAAAACCAAGAGAAACATAGGAGTTCAAACACAAAAAATCACTTTGACATGTAATGCAATGGAATTCTGGGAAGTCAATTTAAAGTGTATTTTCACTTCATACAGTATACACCATAAAATTCATGTCCAATACATTAAGCTCCAATACAGTTTTTTTCACTGGATATAGTAAGGGGAATTTACCTTTAACCGTTATAACAGTTTTTCTGTAGCATTTTTACAGTCTTTTACTTTTACAGTGTACATTACGTAAGTCTCAGGTGTCCCCAGAATGTGTATGTGAAGTTTCAGCTCAAAATACCCCACAGATATTTTATTATATCATTTTGAAAATGCCTATTGTCCACTATCAGAACCTTCTGTGCAATAGAAAGGGTCGGTGTTTAAAGTTCTTCATAGAACCTAGTAGTGCTGATAAAGAACCGTTAATTTTTAATATTGCAAACTTGTTAGTTTGAATCGGTATTTGTTCGCTGATTTAGTGCAATAATGGTGCCGATATTGAGTGAGTGCCAAGATGCTGCTAATGGCATTTGCTTGGGTCTTCTTGGTAGTTGCTAATAGTGTTGTCAAAAGTACTGATGTCGGTACCATTCGGTACTGCTATAGTAATCTGGGTGTTTGCGTGGTGGTTTATTCTCACAAGAACCCCCTGCCCAAGTCGCCACGATATTCCTGGTCTATAGATCTCTCACGTCTCCTCCTTCGTGTAAGGTCTATGTATTTGTTCAGAGCTGTTTGGTTTAATCATCTATTGGTGAAAAATCATAAGCCTGAATTCTTATAAAAGTAAACGTAATAACACACCTGCTCCTCATATGCTGCACGATATTAAGGCCGGCAAACGGCAAGATGCTGAATTAACAAGCTAAGTTGCAATACTTGGGGTTAGAGGTTTGTTTGAAATATTGACTGCTTGCTGTAGAGCCATTTTAAATACAAGATGGACTCTTGTCAGCATTGACAAGTTCACGATGATTAATACGATTACTTATCGTTTACCTATAATTAACGTGTAACTTAGGTTGTCACAAACTAGCCTTTATTAAATCACGCTGACTGCAATAAAGGCACATTAATTAATCAACAACGGTACGCAGACTGTTGTCAACAGTATACATCATGGAAGGCGCCATACTCATTGTCTCAAAATCTCCCTTGAAAATGGAGCACCTTGGCAACAACGCGCAACCACACATTGTTTGTCGTCAGAACCGTTTCTCTGCCAAATGATGTTACTGCGTGTCGGCCTGTAGGAGTCCAAAACAGATGCTGCCAGACTGTGATGAGACGTTGAGTTTGTTAAGACACGTCTCATTTGAGACCGTTCACATCGTTGTTCATCATGTGTCTGCAGGTAAAGTTGTAGTTGATTTATCCTTTAGATTTCAAATGTTCAATTTCTTATTTTATATTTTACAATTATTGTCTTGTTCAATGGTTTACACGCCTTAAGTTCTTACTATTTTTTTAACTTTTTTTTATTTTTTTTTAAGTGGATCTTATTCATTCTGCAAGCAGTATGTAAACTTATAAACACTAGATGGTGTAAATTAATGCATTCGTTTGACGGTCAAGCCATGAAAAATCCCTTTCATTATTTCAGTCATTTTAGCCGCTAATTAAATAGTCATTAGGAGTTGTAGCTCATTTATGATTACCCTGAGGAGGAATGACAGAGAGTCTTTGCTGGCTCCAGGCTATATTAAAAAAAAATAGCAGTAACTAAGTCAGTTATTTTCTTTTTTCCAGTTTAGTGCACAGTACAATATATCAACACGAATATCATCATTGCTTTAGTTCATTTGAAGATTTTGATTAGCATTTAATAATGCTGTGACTATAAGAAAACTCTTTGCCAAGCTCTGCGATGCAGTAATTATAACAGTAAACGAGCAATTATATATTTTTATGTGTGTTTCCCCATAATCCACTGTGAAAGGATGCGGAAACACGGGTTTGGAACATTTCGAAGATAAGTAGCTTATCTCTCTTTTTGCAGGTGTTTGAGACTGCAATCCAATCAGGGAATTTCAGAAGGAATTCATTGACTCTTGAACTCTTGTAGATCCAGTATGTTTGTAAAAAAAATAAAAATCATTTTATCTTTTTTGAAACATCTAATATGGCAAGCTACTGGCAGGTGGCCACTTCAGTGTTGAGTAAAGATGTCTTGCATGAGAATGTAATTTGTGTAGTATGAGAATGAGTATGTGTTATGGCTATATTATATTCTGAATGGAATAGTATCTACTTAATGGATACTGTGCAGTTTTGTACTCTGCCTACAATTTTCTTTACAAATTATTAGATGACCTTATCACATTGCATGTTTTATTCAGCAAGTGTGCTTATCTCAGAAACAGAAATGTTTATTTTGCATTTTAATCCAATTTATGTAAAACTCTTGGCAGTCCAGTGAGGCAGTGAATCAAGAAAATTATCTCAAATTCCATTGTGGTGTAGACTATCATGATCTGCACTTTTTTTTTTTTTTGGCTGGTATATGTCTGTTTAACAGCTTCCTTTAGCCCAGCTGGTAGTAGGCCCACCCCCACCCATTCGGATGGCACAAAGCTTTTCTCTATCAATTAATCATAGTCTTTATTTAGTTTACATATAATATTTTCTATAGTTTATCAGATATTATATTTATCTTCTTTTTCCTAAATATCGCTGGTCAATCATACTATAGAGATGTTTTACCAGTAACTGATTATCCATATCATTCCTTCATTCCTTCATTCAAAGCTGGCTCTTTAAACAGGCCTAAATGGCCTGCTTTTTCCCTAGTTTTTCAATGTCTGCTGCCATTGATGTTTTTTATGGCTTGCCAAAATGTTTTCTGCCTCCAGAGTGCTTAATACCTGGTTTTTACAGCTCAGTTTGATTTCTTAAAAGGTCAATACCATAACAATCACCCTGAACCTATATAATAGTTAATAGCACAGAAATTATAAGAGTAAGTGTGCTGTTCATATATTTTAAGATTTGCACGTTCATACTGTCCCAATAAATAGTTAGAAGCAGGGTCGATGGGGGGATATCTTGCTATGGCTAGTTGCTGCTGCAGCAGAGCAAGTACAGAGACTTGATAATGCCAGTGCATCCACAACATGCTGCTGTGATCATTAGGGTTGGATATCGTTTGGTTTTTTTTCGATACTGTGAACAGTTAATGTAGAAGACCATGAAAGTTTTATCATAGAATACAAAATGTTTCAATACAATCTTTTCAGTCAAATGTAATTTATGCAATATTTCAACCATTTAACCCACATTTAACCCAAAATCAACCCATGGCAATAGTTTAAAAGTAGCCCAATTCTGTGGAAAAAAAACGCAGACTTGGCAACCCTGCATCCAACAAGAGCTGCAGGAGTCTGATTGATCACAGGTCGAGAATAAGGAGAGATGACTGATAAGACCATGCTGGAGGATTTGCTGCTCGAAAGATCCTGAGCTCTTTGACAAATATCTTATCTTGTACGATGTGCTCCCTTTACACAGAGTGAGTCTGATCGCGAAATCGAAAGTGAAAGTACACAGCGCAAACGCTCATTCAAAAATATTTAAATACACTGCATCCTGAGAGCAGCTCCCTGATGCACCAAAATTATATACAATATTAGAATATTTAAAGAAGTGGACGTGAAAATCGCGGGAGCGAAACACATGTTGAGGGAGCAGGCAGCAATGGTCAGAGATTCAGCAGGAGCAGGATTAAGAAAACAGCCAAATCCCGGACATTTTGGGCAATTAAGAAATCCTGGCCAGATGCATTTTGTATGTCATGTCCGGGGAAAAGAGGACGTATGGTCACCCTAATTTATTGCTAATCAATGTATTCTTTTTAATGTAGCATATGGAACATATTTTTTGCCTCATTCTTTGACAAGAAGCCTCATCAGATCACAAAGGAAGCATTTGACTGGTGTTGTGGAGTAAAAAGGTTATAATGTTTTCTTTTGTTGGACAGCAGGTTTAGAAATGTGAATACAAGGGTGGTTTAGCTTTAGGCATTTTAATTTACGCATGTTTAGCTTAGTTAACGGAAGGCTAACTGCTGCCATCAGAGCAAGTGTAATTACTGCATTCATGCACTCCTCGGATGCTCGCATTTCCCGAGTTGTGCTTTTAAGTCAAATGTGAAAACAACATGGACACTCACGTCACTACAAAGATTTGTTGGATTTGTATTATTAGAACTTTCTGACTTGAGTTCACGTGCATTTTCTCAATAGGAATTTTTTTTTTCACGTGCGGTGCCAGTGATGACGCTTCTTACGTCCGTTTCGGAGAACCTGAGGACAAATATTTCAATCGATCGCTCAGGCAGGCACCAAAATGAGGCACCGAAATCTACTTGCGTCAATTCATTCTAGACTACCGACCCAACCCTAAGTTCTCATGTAAAAATACTGCTGCTGCACTATAACATATATGAGATAACCCCAAATCATACATGAATCACCCCATAATAGATCTATACAGGTGGAGCTGGGGAAGGTGGAGGGTTTTCTGAAGTGTGCTGCAACTGTTACCACAATCATTAGCCAAGTATTTGAATGTTGAGAAGCGAGCTCATTGGCTGCTGATGCAAAAAGAACCAATCCTCGTATTTTTTGTCAAAAGTACCGGCTTCCGGTCCAGTGGTCTACTGAAATTTTAAAAACATTCCATTCCGTCTAGCATTAGTTCTCCTGTTGATGGATTCTTAACACCGCTGATTGGCCATGGTTCCCTACTCTCACATTTACGTCTGCTACAAGCTCATATCGCTTCACGCTTTTCACAAAGCACACCTCACACAAAGCACACAGGAGCATTTGAAGCCGGCTTCTGTCAGCAATCCTCCAATGCTAGCAGAATGGACATTGTTTAAATTTCTACTGACTGTTACCGAAGTCGTACTTTTGAACAAAACTACAGCTGCGCCTGTGGATGACTCACATGTCAGATTGGATTTTACCTACTGACTGCGCCCATCTAGAAGTTTCATGCCACAGAACTTGGATTAATTTGGTGTTATCATGAATCCCCATTGGATGGTTATCTAGCCCCCAGGCCTGGTTCTGTGGAAGGTGTGATAGAGGTGGTTAAAGCAAAGGAAACAAAGCAAAGCACCCAACAGTTGAAGCTGGCATCCAGTGTGCATTTGTTGTTTGCCGCCTCTAAAACCATAAAAGTTTCTATTTACAACATGTTTTTGTGTTGAGCAATGTAGCCAATCACAGGCATTTCTGTTGATTTCTTGAATGCAACGGCCAATCAGAGGTGTTTAAGTTGGTCAGAATTCACTCACTGCTGAAAACACCAGAGTTTTTGTTCAGTGCAGAATATATGTGAAAATAGATGTACATTAAGGCTAGAGTGATTTAATTCTGGAATGGGGACAGGCCAAACCTCCACAGACGGCATGCGTTCAGAGCGAGATCCAGTTCAAACTTTGAGATTGGGGCCATATCAACCAGTAAATTCATTTCCAGTAAAACTACGGTAGTTAAAAATAATTTAAGTTATTTTTGACTGTGCTGTTACTATTAACTGCTTTGACGCCATGCAGTGAGGTAGGACGTTGTTTTGATACTTATACGTAATAATTTCAAGCAAATTTAAAAAGTTTTCTGCCTTTTTTTTTTTTGCAATTTTTTTCTCCCCCCCCCCTCACTCGAGTTAAACGTTGCCTATGCTCAGAAGCTTTGGTATTTCACAATACCTGTCATTTAAGCCCTAATCATTAAAGAACAAAGGTGCAGGATATAGATAAACTGTGTGTATTAGTTTTTTTTATTATAATAAATTGTAATAAGCATGAAAGGAATGCTTTAAGCATTCTTTTGAGCCACAGAGATTTACAAAGCAATGTGTAATATGAAAATCCCAGAAGAGCTTGTTTTTTAACTGTGAAGGAGCAGGAGCTGTGTGTGTGTGTGTGTGTTTATGCTGGTAGGCCAACTGTGAAATTTTCCCTGTACATTCTTGATAAGTTCACTTTAAGACGCCTGTCTTTCTCATTTAAGGAAATACAAGGAAATCCTCCGCGTTGGATGTGAGGTCCTTGGGTGTTATCTGGCCGGAAAGCTGAGAGCAATTTGGGTGTAATTTCTAAAACCGCAATCTCTGTAAATGCAACAGAGCGAGGAATTATGGAAGCGTGTCTTGCTGTATGCATGGCGCGTGGACATTAAAAATGATTAAATAATTAACTGCTCAGAGAAGACTCTTCAAAAAGAACCAATGAACATTAGAATCCTCAAATGGGACAATAACAACGATAAGAATGTTGGTAATTGCATTTAGAGAACTTTCTATATGAGTCGCGGCTTGTCGTAATGAAATTGCATCATTCGGATGATGCCGCTATTTTAAAAAGTATTTTTGTGAAACTGAAGCTAACCTTTTGAACAGGAAGCGTTTTATCACAGATCAGACCCAGCATCGCAGTTCGATAACAAGGTACACTGAAAAGGTACATTGATGTCACATCTGGCAGGGACACGGTGAGGCGGGGAGGTTGACTCTGAGGTGTTCAGAGAAAAGAGTCAGTGTTTCATTTTCAGTTGGACCGTGCTGAAAAGAAAAGGGCAACCCTCTCAGCAGAAACCGCACTACAGATGCCAGTCATTTAAGAGCTGCTCAAGTGTGTCATCTCATTCCAATAAAAAGCCCAAAGGTTACTGTCCCAGCCCCCTCCTGTCTCTCTAACACCCTCCCCATCTATTTTTTTTCTTTTCACAATCACCCTTTGTCCATTAAGTTAATGGACCCATCGTGATGTAGCACACATTTCCAGTTCTCCAGTGTTGACAGATATTCTGGGTGATGATGGAAGTGTTTGATTGTGCATCTAAAGTGTACAACTCAATACTTTCGCACTTGTAGACCACTTTCAGTGCTCCAATTCTCCTAAAGTAAACTTCTTAACAAGATAAGCCAGTAAAGAATAATGGAGGAAATATCAGCAGGCTTAGATGGGGATCCCCTCCTTAAAGAGAAAGAAGCCTTTGTGAACATGGCTTCTTAATCAATTCCTTCTGCCACTGATACCGATCTTAAAAGGACAAGGCTCTCAGATGTGTCCTAATTTAAAAAAATAAAAAAATTATATATATACGTGGGTACTGAAAGTATTCAAACCCCTTTAAATTTTTCACTCTTTGTTATATTGTAGCCATCTGCTAAATCATGTAAGTAAATTTTTTTTTCCTCATTAATGTACACACAGCACTCCATATTGACAGAAAACACAGAATTGTTGACATTTTTGCAGATTTATTAAAAAGAAAAACTGAAATATCACATTGTCCTAGGTATTCAGACCCTTTGCTGTGACACTCATATATTTAACTCATGTGCTGTCCATTTCTTCTTATCATCCTTTAGATGGTTCTACACCTTCATTTTAGTTCAGCTGTGTTTGATTATACTGATTGGTCTTGATTAGGAAAGCCACACACCTGTCTATATAAGACCTTACAGCTCACATGCATGTCAGAGCAAATGAGAATCATAAGGTCAAAGGAACTGCCCGAAGAGCTCACAGACAGAATTGTGGCAAGGCACAGATATAGCCAAGGTTACAAAAAAAATTCTGCTACACTTAAGGTTCCTAAGAGCACAGTGGCCTCAATAATCCTTAAATGGAAGACGTTTGGAACGACCAGAACCCTTCCTAGATCGGCTGGTCCCCAACTGATCATTCCCCAAAAGGGGGGAAGAGCCTTGTTGAGAGAGGTAAAGAAGAACCCAAAGTCATTGTGGCTGAGCTCCAGAGATGCATTCGGGAGATGGGAGAAAGTTGTAGAAGTCAACCATCACTGCAGCCCTCCAAAAGTCGGGGCTTTATGGCAGAGTGGCCCAACGGAAGCCTCTCCTCAGTGCAAGATACATGAAAGCCCGCATTGAGTTTGCTAAAAACACCTGAAGGACTTCAAGATGGTGAGAATTAAGATTCCTCTGGTCTGATGAGACCAAGATAAAACTTTTTGGCCTTAATTCTAAGCGGTATATGTGGATAAAACCAGGCACTGCTCATCACCTGTCCATTACAGTCCCAACAGTGAAGCATGGTGTGGCAGCCATCATGCTGTGGGGGGTTTTTCAGCTGCAGGGACAGGACGATTGGTTGCAATCGAGGGAAAGATGAATTAGTACAGGGATATCCTGGACGAAAACTTTTCCAGAGTGCTCAGGACCTCAGACTGGCCGAAGGTTTACCTTCCAACAAGACAATGACCCTAAGCACACAGCTAAAATACGAAGGAGTGGCTTCACAACAACTCTTTTTGTGACTGTTCTTGAATGGCCCAGCCAAGCCCTGACTTAAACCCAATTGAGCATCGCTGGAGAGACCTACAAATGACTGTCCACCAACGTTTACCATCCAACCTGACAGAACTGGAGAGGATCCGCAAGGAGGAATGGCAGAGGATCCCCAATCCAGGTGTGAAAAACTTGTTGCATCTTTCCCAAAAGACTCATGGCTGTATTAGATCACAAGGGTGCTTCGTCTACTGAAAACTGAGCAAAGGGTCTGAATACTTAGGACCATGTGATATTTCAGTTTTTCTTTTTTAAATAAATCTGCAAAAATGTCAAAAATTCAGTGTTTTTCTGTCAATATGGGGTGCTGTTTGTACATTAATGAAACGGAATGAACAATGGAACTTAAATGAATTTTAGCAAATGCTGCATATAACCAAGAGTGAAAATTTTAATGGGGTCTGAATACTTTCGTACCCACTGTATATATATACTGTACACACACACACACACTCCCATCAGAGACAGAAGGAGCTCATGGTTCTTGTGTAATAATTCAATTGAATGAAAGCTTCATTAGACTCGGGCATAATTGATAATTACCGTGTATGCGTAAATACATCTTGTGGGCCAGCGTGGCTATAATTTATCTGCCTTCCCATAATGCCTCCCAGAGGAACTATTCCAGAAGAAAGAGTGATTTCAAAGAGATCATGAAACCAAAAATTAACTTTTCAGTTAATTTTTTTTCAGTTAATCCCAAAACAAGATATTAGGAAAAACTCAGTCTAGTGTCTCTCTTTTTTTTGTTAAAGGGTTTTTTAGTAAGGGTCAGTGTTGTTTATACCCCAGTGCTCTTCAAAATATATTTTTACGTGTTTAGTGGAAAAAAGTCGGTCATGCTGTTTTGGAATGACATGAGGTTTTGTAAATGATAATAGAATGTTCATCTTTGGGCGAGCTAGCCCTTTAAGACATTCCATATTTGAATCGCTCTGAACACATTGGCTTAGATGAATACACATTGATCCTTCATCACCATTATCTTCTCAATGAGTGCTGCAGACATATTGAATAGATATTGAAGACTATCTTGGCTTTATTGCAAATCATATTTCAGGTGGCTAATCGTTTATGGCTTTTATCTTCAAGAGCTGTACGTCATGTTGTTTGCGACATGTGGTGCCACAAAAGCAGTAATGGAAGCATAATTGGCTATTGAAAACAAAGAAATTATGAGATGAGAAATAACAATGGGAAATGAACCACTGCATGTATCCTGCCTATAAACAGCTTGAGAAAAATAGCCTGACAACTGGATACTGAAAGGTCTTGGGTAGAGGAGCCAAACTAGGTTTGAAATTATTAAATGTTCTAGATTCTAGAAAATATAGACAAGTGCTTCTTTGACTTTGCACATACACGCATAGCATGTTTCAACTGTAATGCATTGATCAGAGAAGCGTGTGATTTCTGTGTTGTGATGAAATTGAACAAAAAGCTTTGTTTTAACTTGTTCCTCTTGACTGAATCCTCCATTTGAGATGTAGCGTGGGTCTGAGGCAATCATCAGCTCGCTGAACCGAACGGACGCACCAGTTCTCTTTCCGTCCTGACCGGGAGACACGGACGTCTTCTGATGACAGTGCTCTGTGGACGCTTGTCCTGACCGCTCTGACGTGTTGATAGGCTTTCTAAAGATAGAAAGCACCCCCATGATAAATACTCCCAATCGACTGAACTCCGCAGCTGATGGACCTGAAAGCATTTTTATGCAATTTACTGTTCTATTGCTGCACTGCAGAGGCTAAAAGACGAGGGCTGCGAAGTGAATAAGCCCAAAGAGCAAATGAGCACTCTTTGATGCGTGAGGGGAGCAAATGGGTTTCAGATAATCACCTGAAGCTGAAATCAACATCAGTTTCTGCAAGAAACCAGCAGCTTGACTAAAGGAGTGGTGATCATGACTATTGATTAATTAAACAAAAAGTGCATTAACAAGTGAATTAAACAAGTGCATTAAAGGAATAATTTCACCATGCATCCTAGATGTAGATTAGTTTGTTTCTTCACTGGAACAGATTTGGGAGAAATTTAGCATCACATCACTTTCTCACCAATGGATCCCCTGCCGTTACTGGGTGCCGTCAGAATGTGAGTTCAAACAGCTGATAAAAACATCACAATAATCCACAAGTCATCAATATCATTGATGACTTGTGGATTATTATCATTAAAGAAATAGTTCACCCAAAAATGAAATATATTGACTCCTTTCATTCTAAAGTCTATTAATTCTGTAATTTATTTAAGTAAAACATAAATGCAGAGAAAAATAAAAGATTTTCAGTACAAGGATGGTTCGTATTGAACATTGCTGTGAAGATCCAAAAGGGATCACATAAAAATAAATAAAAGAACATCATACAAGCAGTCCTTATGCCAAAAAATGTTTGTAAACTATTTAGTGGAAGCAAAGAATTATGTTTACATTTATTTCAACTGAGTTTAACAAGTGAATCAGTCATGCATTTCTCTTTCTGCTTCCTATGTCTGCGTAAGGAATTCCTCTCAGAAACTTGCAAAAAATGTAATGAGACTATTCAGATAAAATTCATATGAGTGGCTGACCTGTGATCCGAGAGGCAGTCTATTAACTGGCTTACTAAACACAGTAATGATGGACAGCTGGCGAAGGTCAGGGTGCTGCCTCCAAATTTAGAGAGAGCAAATAGAAAGCAATATAAAAATAACATGCTTATCAGTGTAAAAACAAGTGCAAATGTAGTTACTGCATTTTTAGAATAATTGCACTGATGTCAATCAAAATCAGTGCATGGATTTGCTAATCATGCTAAGCAAACCTAATTGACCAGGGAAAAAGTAGTAGGTTTTTTGTTTCTGGTCCTAAAATTGGACAATTAAAAAACATTTATTTTATTGAATATTGATAAAACTAAATTATGTGAAAAGAAATGATAAAAAAATAAAATTATGCAAATATAAGGGCAGCTAAAGGGGCAATGGTGGACCATAGAGATAAGGGGGCAATAATATGGCAAAACACTTGTTATATATACAGTGGGTACGGAAAGTATTCAGACCCCGTTAAATTTTTCACTCTTTGTTATATTGCAGCCATTTACTACAGTCATTTACGTTAATTTTTTTTTCCTCATTAATGTACAAACAGCACCCAATATTGACAGAAAAACATAGAATTGTTGATATTTTTGCAGATTTTTTAAAAAGAAAAACTGAAATATCACATGGTCCTAAGTATTCAGACCTTTTGCTGTGACACTCGTATATTTAACTCGGGTGCTGTCCATTTTTTTCTGATCATCCTTGAGATGGTTCTATCCTTCATTTGAGTCCAGCTGTGTTTGTTTATACTGATTGGACTTGATTAGAAAAGCCACACACCTGTCTATATAAGACCTTACTGCTCACAGTGCATGTCAGAGCAAATGAGATCATGAGGTCAAAGGAACTGCCTGATGAGCTCAGAGACATAATTGTGGCAAGGCACAGATCTGGCCGAAGTTACAAAAAAATTTCTGCTGCACTTCAGGTTCCTAAGAGCACAGTGGCCTCCATTCCTTAACTGGAAGACGTTTGGGACGACCAGAACCCTTCCTAGAGCTGGCCGTCCTGCCAAACCGAGCTATCGGGGGAGAAGAGCCTTGGAGAGAGAGGTAAAGAAGAACCCAAAGATCACTGTGGCTGAGCTCCTGAGATGCAGTCGGGAGATGGGAGAAAGTTGTAGAAAGTCAACCATCACTGCAGCCCTCCACCAGTCGTGGCTTTATGGCAGAGTGGCCCGACGGAAGCCTCTCCTCAGTGGAGTTTGCTAAAAAACACCTGAAGACTCCAAGATGGTGAGAAATAAGATTCTCTGGTCGAATGAGGCCAAGATAGAACTTTTTGGCATTAATTCTAAGCGGTATGTGTGGAGAAAACCAGTCCCAACAGTGAAGCATGGTGGTGGCAGTATCATGCTGTGGGGGTGTTTTTCAGCAGCAGACGACTGGTTGCAATCGAGGGAAAGAAGAATGCGGCCAAGTACAGGGATATCCTGGACGAAAACCTTCTCCAGAGTGCTCAGGACCTCAGACTGGCCGAAGGTTTACCTTCCAACAAGACAATGACCCTAGCACACAGCTAAAATAACGAAGGAGTGCTTCACAACAACTCTGTGACTGTTCTTGAATGGCCCAGCCAGAGCCCTGACTTAACCCAATTGAGCATCTCTGGAGAGACCTCAAAATGGCTGTCCACCAACGTTTACCATCCAACCTTACAGAACTGGAGAGGATCTGCAAGGAGGAATGGCAGAGGATCCCCAAATCCAGGTGTTAAAAACTTGTTTCATCTTTCCCAAAAAGACTCATGGCTGATCAAAAGGGTGCTTCTACTAAATACTGAGCAAAGGGTCTTAATACTTATGACCATGTGATATTTCAGTTTTTTTTTATAAATCTGCAAAAATGTCAACAAATTCTGTGTTTCTGTCAATATGGGGTGCTGTTTTGTGTACATTAATGAGGAAAAAAATTACTTAAATTATTTACAATGGCTGCAATATTACAAAGAGTGAAAAATTTAAGGGGGTCTGAATACTTTCCGTACCCACTGTATATTGAAAAAACATTACATATTTAAGTCAACATTTAAAAAATATTATGAAATTGAGGTAATGAAATGATGGTTTGTCATTTCAGGTGAAGACCTCATTAATCAGGATTGGCTTTGGAGTGCATAGTGTCAAACAATGTTTAGACAAGTGCTGTAATAGTGTTAATTGCTTTTTAGTGTTTAGGTAAAGAAATAAAAAAAATACCTCAGCACAGTGTGCAAAACCTCGTTGAACCTCAGGTTTGGTACTTACTAGGAAGTACGCATTTGATCAAACAGTCAAATTTTCAAAGCTATTCGGATATGCATCGTCAAAGCTTCAGACTTTTTTTGTAAGAGGAGAGTAATATATTTACCTGTTGTTAACCATTGTGACTTCACGGGAGTTGTAAAAGCAAGGACCTGTCTGTGCGTGGTGGAGTAGACTGTCATTGAGGTGCTGGGGAGAGACAGGGGAGCTAATTGAGGTCAAAAACATTTCTGCTGGCGACACAGATGGCAGCCGTCTGGGGCCTGTGAGACTCAAACATCATAGCGACTGTGGCCTTGAATTATACTTCTCTAAAAGATTCTACCTCAAGGACTAGCAATTTTCTTAAATGTCTTGCTGAATTAAATTTGGTTCATTTTTAAATATTTTATTGAGTAGCTTTCCCTACAAAACACAGAGCGTCCATCAGATTGGTCAAAAGGGGGGGCTCAACTATACAAATTTATGTATTAGTATTTTTAAGATTTTATTTTCTTTACCGTGACCCGTGCTTAACGCTCACACAAACTTTTCAAATTTTTATTGTTAACCCCTGGAGCACTAAAGCAGTGTTAAGTCGCTGGGGTATGTTTATAGCAATAGCCAAAAATACATTGTAATGGGTCAAAATTATAGATTTTTCTATTTTATGTCAAAAATCATTAGTACATTAAGTAAAGATCATGTTCCCTGAAGATATTTTGTAAATTTCCTACCAAAAATATATTAAAACTTAATTTTTGATAACTAATACGCATTGCTAAGGACTTCATTTGTACAACTTTAAAGACGATTTTCTCAATATTCAACCTCAATTCCAGATTTTCAAATGTTGTACTCACAATATTGGTCCTATCCTACAAACCAAACTCAATGAAAGCTTATTTATTTCAGCTTTTATGTTATTCAGATGAGATGATTATTTCGACCTTATGCGGTTTTGTGGTCCAGGGTCACATATTTTCATTAAGATATTATTTAGCATGTTTATTAAGCTGTTGTCCTTATGGAGACTGGTTTCCACAATGTAGGTGATTTCAAGTTTAACTATCCTTCTGGGGAAAAAAGGTTTTCACAATGTTGGGAACTTTTGTTGGATTTAATTAAGTTCTGGGGACAGATTTATCCCCAAACTATAGGTATGTAAACGCACAGGTGCACATCTCTCTTTTTGAAAAAGTAGTTTCTTAGATCCTCACTAATAATGTGACTTTCATAGCTATGCTAGTGTGTTCTTGTAATTTAACCTTCAGGTGTGCATACATTTGAATCCCAAAATAAATGTGTGACTTTTACAAGTGGTCTCTGCGTGACAGTGAAGGTTCAGTCACATGCTCATAGACGTCACTAAACAGATCACAGTGTTTTCTCTCCTGCTGTGCTGCTCTGACTGTGCACGGCTGACAAGCGCCATGCAGTCTGAAATCTAGCAATGCGAGTTTCCCGGAATTCATTTTTAACACTCACATAAACTTATTTGGCTTAGTTTTTATAGATAATGCTTTCAAAAAAAGGCATGGGAATGTAATCAATTTTACATTTGAAAATTTAAAATCGATGTATAGTATTTATATGGTAAATGTCTCTATAAACATCTTTGGAAATTGTTTTACTAATATTAAAATCAATAATTATGTGTGTGTGTGGTGTATTTAAAGGATAGTTCCACCCCCAAAATGTAAAACTGCTCAACATTTTCTCCACCTGCAGAGGTAGAGTTTTTTTTCTTCTTCATCTGAACAGATCTGGAGAAATTTAGCATTACATGATTTGCTCACCAATGGACCCTCTGCAATGAATGGGTGCCATCAGAATAAGAGTAAAAATAGCTGATAAAACGTCACAACATAATCCACAGTATTCCACACTCCAGTCTAGCATTCATGTCTTGACAAGCACAAAGCTGGGTGATTGTAAGGAACCAAACCATCATAAGATTTAACTTATAATATCTAACTATAATAACACTGTCCTCATTGAAAAGTCCATTCTCTGTTGTCATCTCGCATCAAAATCCACTGGCATATTTCATTAGAACTGTTTTGGACTGTTTTCACTTGTGCTTGATTTGTGCATATTTCTCTTCTGGTTCAGATGAGACAATGTTTTAATTAGAGAAAGCACTATTATGAATAGCAGACTCATATTTCAGCTAGAAATAATTGTTTGAAGTTAAACAATTGAGATTGATCAGGTTTGTTTCTTACAAACATGCCTCTTTTTGCTTTACAAGACGTTAACTGATGGACTGCGTCGTGTGGATTACTTGTGGATAATTATAATGTTTTTATCAGCTGTTTGAACTCACATTCTGACAGCACCCATTCCACTGCAGAGGATCCATTGGTGAGTGTGATGTAATGCTGAATTTCTCCAAATCCAATGAAGAAACAAACATCTACATTTGGATAACCTAATGGTAAGTACATTTTCAGCCAATTTTGATTTTAGGGTGCACTATTTCTTTATTATTATCATCTTGTCATTATTCTTTCTCTTCAGTGGGCCAGCAGGAGCTGAAAGATGCAGACAGATCCAAAGGTTCCTGTCCCTTTCTGTGACGCACATGACGGGAGTCAAATCAATGAGATGAGGCTGAATCAATGAGATGTCAATGGCGTCTTATCATTGCTTGTTGCAGCTTGACGATGATCTCACAGCTGCAGGTAGAGGACATTCTGGGTGTTCTTGCTATTTTCTATCAATCATTACTCTCAGAATATTTGAATATGTTTTAGTTCATTGGAAGAATAAAATTCAGAGCTAATGCGAAGAGTTTTTGGTGTTCCTTTCTGACTTTTTAAGGGAAAATTCAGTAGGTTTTAAACAACCTGTGTCCAACTATCATTCACTTGCCTCTCACACACTTTGGCTTCCTCATTGCTACAAGTGAGATTGATGGGGTGTGCAAACTGGCAAATGCTTAATGGGATTTCTTTATCACTGCAGTGATTCACAAGAAAGGCAGTTTGAGGTTTGAACTCGGCTGATGGAGAGAGCTGCCCTATTGCTCCGTGCACCTGGTCAATGGGAGATATTCCTGATAAACTGCTGAAGGAAAGGTGGTGAGTTGGCTTTGTTTCAAGTCCAAGAGAAAAATGAATTTCCAGGCTACTCTCAACAGACATGCGGCTATTATGAGCTTTGATACTGCAGCTGCTTTTGGGTAATTCTCAGGAAACTGTGCCATTTGTGCTTTGTGTCCCCATGACTTACAGTGATATAATTAAGAGGACACTGAAGTTATTTAAAGGGGTCATAGGATGCCCATTTTCCACAAGTTGATATAATTCTTTATGAAAAGTCTATAACATACTTTGATTAAAAATGTCTCAATGGTAGTGTAAAAAACACCTTTTTTTTTACCCTGTCAAAAACAGCTATTTTCAGATCAAGCCGTTTTGTAGCATTTTCCTTTAAATGTTAATGAGCTCTGCTGACCCCGCCCCTCTCTTCCTCAGAAAGACTGTTTACTTTAGCTGCATTCATTGTGAAACTTGCTAATTAGCACGTTATTAGGAAAGGCAATTTGCAAAGATTTGATAAAAAAACCTTACACTCCTCTTCTGTATGTGAAGCTGGATCACGAATGATTCGCATGAACATAGACGCATTTATGTCGATCGGGGAGTGGATCAAGAAGGACGGGCACATTCCCTTTAAAAAACAAACATAATCCACTGCGTCTTCAGCTGCTCAGATGTCGGGAGTTAACGACGACTGCTATGTTCATTATTACATCCAACCACAGAAGACCTCAATCGCTTAGGAGTCATTCTTGTCTACAACTGCTCCAGCACAATCAGGGCGGGTCTAAGGTAAGATGCCAGTCCAGTCTGTGCTGAAAGATACTGTCAATCAAATTATAGTGGGAGGGGCCTTTATTGTGGGAGGCATCTGAGATCGGCTCGATTTGAGAAAGGGGTAAAGATTTTAGTATATTAAAAAAAAAAACACTGGGTGGATCTTCATCATTATAGGGTGGTTGTGTACACACTTTTCAATTCAACAATTTGTAAACGGCAATTAGCATTTCTAACGTGACATATGACAAGTATGGGACCCATACTCGGAATTAGTGTTCTGCATTTAACCCATCCTAAGTGCACACATACAGCAGTGAACACACACACACTGTGTACACACACCCGGAGCAGTGGGCAGTAATTTTTTTGCTGCGGCGCCCGGGGAGCATTTGGGGGCTCGGTGCCTTGCTCAAGGGTCTCACCTCAGTCATGTTATTGAAGGTGGAGAGAGCGCTGGTTATTCCCTCCCCCCACCTACAATCCCTGCTGGTACGAGACTCCCACAACCTTTGGGTTACGAGTCTGACTATCTAACCATTAGGCCACGACTTCCCAAAACTGTCCCCTTTAATAATTGTTTGTTTGTAAGGAGACTTTAACATTCTTTTGTTTTTGCCACATTTCTTTATATTTATAAAATGGTTGAATAATAATGTTAGTATATAAATATTAAATTAAATAATAATAAAACATTTTCCTTAACTTACTTTTTTGAAATGAAAACCTCATTCACTGTATATGAGGTATACTGATACTGATTTTTTTTTACATTATTCCCCTAACTTAATAGTATAGATTGTCTTTTTGACCATATGGTTGAAACAGTCTATTATTATTCATCCAGAATATGCCAGAATATGAAAAGGACCCAGAGGGCTACTCGCTGATTTTAGTAGAGCTTACATCACCCACAATCTAATTCGAGTCATTTTGCATATGGTAAAGGCCCAGATGAGGTTCTTTGTCATAGGCAATGACCCCCTCCCCATAAACACGCTCAATTCATTTGACTTGACAGAGTCCTGCATAATGTGAAACAATATTCTGCCACAGGACTCATTAGAAAGGACCATAAAAACACAGCAATACACCTGCACCACTGAGAGCTTCATATGTACGCTATCACTAATGCAGCGGCTGTGTTCTAAAATTCATGAAAAACAAACCTTATTATATTATGGATGTGATCAACACATTAAAGTAAAAGTATGTATAGAATTGCATTTGTAAAATTGCAAATGCATAACAGATAGTATATATATTTGTGTGTGTGTGTGTCAATTTGACAGCTCTCAATGATACGTACTGGTTGATGGCTATAGTCAAGTTGCAAAGATTAGGAAAAAATAACAATTTTACTAGAAGACTCAGTAGGTATCGTGATTAACTCCCCTTTGTGCATAAAAATGGCCATTACAAATATTTAAACCACTGTGTCTTTATGTTGTTAATATTAACTTGGAAGACTTGAATGTGAATCAGATCATGCAATATATGAATATATGAAAGTCTATTAAAAAACGTTAATAGTTGGTGGCATAATGTTAGTTGGATTAATCTACTTATACATATTATATATATCAAATGTGTTTTTTATTTTATTTTTTTATTTTTGTGATGATATGATACATAGAGCTTTTCTGATGTGTTCTGTGAGATTCACCCATATGGCTAATCATGCATCAACTAGTAATCTAGACACTCTTAGGGCGTCTTTGCACATGGCAGGTTTGGTTCAATCAAAACGAACTGTTGTTCATTTGAAAAAGCATAAACACTGCCATCTGAATCTTGGTGCGCACAAAACAAGTGAACCGAGAACCCCTGAAAAGCTGGCTTTTCTGATAAACCCTGAAAAGGTGTTTTTTTTTTTTTTTTTTAAAGATCTCTGGTCGGTTTGACTGACATATGAACACAGCTCATAAAAACTGCCCAATAATTTTGTGACCTCATCCTCATGCCTTTTGCTTTGTATTTTTGGAATCGGTGTTAAAAATGACAGTGTGAATGCTTAGCGAACCAAGACTAATATTGTAATGTAATTTACTTTTAGGTCAAGACCAAAACAACAAAGAGAACTGAACAACAAGAGTAAACAGGCCCTTAAAAATAAAGGTTCCAAAATGGTGTTTTTTTATAGAAGAACATTTTTGGTTCCCCAAAGAACCTTCAATGACAGTCTTGAACGATTTCATTTTTTTTCTTAGTGTGAATACGGCTTGTAATAATCTAAAGAACTTTCACTGTTTTATGTAATAAAAGATTCTGCTCCAGGTTTTACGGTTTCATAGATGTCAATTAAGAACGATTTTTAATATAGTAATATCTGTATATTCGCTAACCCTTTTGGGACCATTCTCTGTTAGACTAGTTGCTCTTAATGCATATACTATCATATTGCTGTTCATTAGTTTATTAAGCACTATCATGACTTATGTTGCATTATCATTTTTTAGCATCCTTTGATCTTAACCTAAACTTAACAACTCCCTACAACTATTAATAAGCCGCAAATTGCGGATTTTTATTGAGGCAAACGCATAGTTAATCATTGTTAATAGTGAGAATTGGTCCAAAAAAGTGTGACCATATATATTTAAATAAAATTTTTCTATATTATTAGTGATCTCCTTGAGATTGATGTCGCCTTTTTTTGTTTTTTAGGTATAATTGACCACATCAAAAAAAAAACTTTATTGAAGACAAAGCTGCGACATGAAACCCCCGTCGTCTGAGCGAGGAAGATGGTTGCTCCCCTCCGATTTTCCGGAAACCCCTTTCCAATCTACTAATCCTGCTCTCGCACAGTATGAGTCATCTACCACACGGAGCAGCGCGGCTCCAACTGCATTCTCTACGGGGCAAGAAGGGCAGGAGACTGCATTTCATTTTGAGTTTCTTCCTGAAAAACTGCTGATGTATATTTGCACCTCTTTACCTCTGCTTTCACCTTCCCAGACTTATGATTCATGCTTCCTGTGATTCCAGGCCTGGTTTTTGCATGCCAAAAAAGGTACAACGCTAATTATGTTTATGTCAATAGCACAAACAGTCACATTTAGAAATAATCATTAAAGTGTGAAAGTAATTAAACTCTAATTTGAGAGCATTTGCACTTGTCGTCAGATGTTCTGCGTTAGATCTTCTCCTCTCTGTAATGTGGTGGACAGGACCATTCATAAGACAGCACCTCTCTAAGCTTGGAAACAGTTAATTGATTACCCATGCCAGCTACCCCCTCTGAGCCCTCTCTGTAAAGATAAGTGTCGTCCCTGAAATCGAACCCTCTGCCTGCCACGCTTCCGTCTGATTAGCTGCCGGAACAATTATCTTAATCGTGTCATCTTAACGAACCCCCATGATAAGCCGCCTTGGGGCCAGTAATCCAGAAGACCTTCGCCTACACGGAATACTGTCCCTTATCGCCCTTCTTAATAAAGATGAATTAAGTTGAGGAAAAGACATAAAGTTCCCATCGCTGGTGTTTACACGTGTTTGTTAGTGGCAGTTGTTGGTTTATCTAATCAAGATGTTAGGAGTCAAATCATCATCATAGCCAAGCAGCATTTAATGTGTGGAAAAACAATGTTAGGAAAACAAGTTGAGTAATGTTGAGTGAATAGCTTGCTGGCAATATGCAAAAACAAACTATAATTTACATTTTCTCAATATCAAATGTGTTTCTTGTCCATGCAAATCTAGCCACCATGATGGCTGCATTTATTTGATAAAAAAAAACAGTAAAACCGTGAGGGGAAAGGGGGTATGTACTGTAAAATCTCTCACAATTTAAAATACCTGTTTTGTAATTTTAATAATTTTTTTAAACTTGAAGTTACTCCTTGTGATGGCAGAGCTTAATTGTCAGTTGTGCCATTACTCCATTATTTTGTGTTACAGGAACTAAAGGAAACCATTATTATTATTTGTTATTAATATTATATCGATTATTATTATATAAGTATAATTTATTTGAAGTAATGTAATGTTGAATGTTCTTATTACTTTTTAGTATATTTGAAATTATTTTTGTAGAAGTGGTGTGTTTAATTCAGTCACAATTTATTAGTAATTTACTGTGTGTTGCCATTTTATTAGGCTTTTTTAAGGTTCCATATGATTGATTTCCATTTTTCCGTTTCTCTTTGAAGTGTTACAGCTCCTTGGGGCATAAGAAGATCTTTAAAGTCAAAGACTAAAGTCTCGAAATCCAAAAGCTATTTTCTTTATAAAAGTTTAGTGTCAGCCACTCCTACCTAAAATGGCTCGTTCTACACGCCCCCACATATCTACCTCACTAAATATTAGCATAATGCCGCCCAAATGTAATTCTCGCGTAGTTTGTATTGTTGCCACCAGCCATGTCGTGAAGGCGCTGTGTGTTTAGTTGTTAAAGCGAAACTACTTTGTTTGGTCTTTCCAAAAGAGGACGATATCACTTCGTCATGCCTGGAGCTGATCTGTGCTGGTTGCTGAGGAAATACAACAACTTTGCGCTGTGGATCACCGGATCGGCTTTCACTGTGGACGAAGCGGAGTCCAGCCCAGGGTTGTCACATGTGGTTGCCGCATGCCTCCACGCGTCCTTCTCGCTCCGCCGGCCGCACCGTTCTCAAGCCCGCCGCCTCTGCTCACTCTAGCCCTCCGGCCGTTCCTCACTCTAGACCCCGGCCTCTGCTCACTCTAGGCCGCCGCCATTCACCGTGGCCACCGTGTGTGACACCGTGTTTCATTGTTTTGTTGTGAAAGCGAAACTACTTTGTTTGGCCTACACATAAGTATCAGAAAGCAATTGTTTTTTGACACGTAAGCTCAATTTCAGAGTTTGCAATATGAATGAAAGGGCCTCTATATCTGGTATTAGTGTGAATTGTATTCTATGGAGAGCAACTGTTAGAAGAGAACCTTGCTAAATAAATTAATCTTCTATTAGCTGTTAGAGTCTCGTAGTTAGCACATCTGTTTTAATGGCAAGGTACTGGAACTGTATCACCTCCATTGAGAAGTGACATTTGTTACCACCACATATAGTTTATTTCTGAAATTACTATTAGGGGTTTGCTTAACCTTACACAACAAACAAATATTTACCCATAGTAATGCAATGGAAATGAGCTCATTAATATTGTAATATCTGAAGTGAATGTGGTTTACTGATCTAATAGTATCTTCAGGTCTGAAGGAGGTGAAAGCATAACAGTGGGGTGGAGGCGGCCTGCGTGGTGGGATTCAAAGCAGATGCCCTTTCCCCTGGAAGGCCCCTCCTCTTGTAGCCACACAGATCACAGGAGTTCCCTCTCAGGCCCCGTCAGACCCCTCACGCTCTAACATTTACACTAAATTACCAAGCTTCAAAGTGCACTGTATGCACCCAGACTGAAATGATGAAGCCATAGATCCTGAAAAAACCACCAGGATTCAATTTCACTGTGGAATTTTGTTTACATTGTGATTAATGGATGTGATTTGTTCGGTAAGCCAATCTAAATCTAATTTAGACTTTAATAGGGTCTTTCCCAATAATTGCACAATTGCGGCAACTCCAAATAAATGATACAATCAGCAAACGTCAAATTGTATTTACATTTCTGCCCTTATTACCATAGACAGCTATATTAATTGTGTTGGGTTTTCTCCATATTGTGACTCTTCGTTCTTGAGCAGACATGTTTTCACTGCAACGCTGATACATGAACATGTGCGTACAACTTTTTCTTTTACTTGAAGAACAAATTAAACTTTCACTAAAGTACAGGCACTCCTTCATCTGCAATTATTCCTATTTTCAACCTTTATGTATAGAGTGGACCATGACATTTCAGACTTACTCATGTAAGTGCAGTGGGTGTTATTGTACAAGAAAAGTGACTCAGCTTCAAGCAAACTTAGTTACAAGTCTTGATCAAACTTTTGTGGCGCTTTTTGACAGTATAATATTTCTGATTGCTTTTCAGCACAAATACAAAATACTTTAAAAATAAGGGAATCAATCATAAGTTAATGTTATTACATTTAAAAATGTGTCATTGTATCCCTTTGGTCTCATGAAAATACATTTGGGTGGTTTTATTTGAGAAGTCAGCATCCTCTAGTGGGATATCACAGTATTACATAACCAAGAAACTGGGACGACAAATTATTAGCTCGAATATATTTAACTTAAGATCTACATCATCGAAAAGCCTCCTCTGTTGGTATCTGACATACAAATACCGTCTCTCTAAGATCTCTATGCACTAATTTTAATAACCAGTAAATAAAAAAGAGTGATAACATGTGACAGATCCGTCATCGACAACACCAAACACACACTTCACTTATTTTTTTTTGAGTATTGTCCTCTTCCTTTCTTTCCCTTTATTATTATTATTTTTTTAAAATCTATTTCTTTAGGCTAATTACAGTTCCGTTCTGTTTCTGTTTTGAGCTATGGATTTTGATATCGTTTAATGTTCTTTTTAACTACTATTATTCTTTCTATTGCTGTTCTAATAATGTATCTTTAACTGAAAGTCTTTTTTTAACTGAAAACATAAAAAAGAAAAAATCCACCTGAATAATTACACTGACAAAATTATTTTGTAACACTGATATACATCAATATATTTTATTATATCTATATAGAATATACACACAACACACACATTTAAGTAACGTCATATAACGTTTTTTTGTTTTTATTTGTATGGGACGGGTGGTTCCGTGTGCAAAATATGACCGCTGTGTCGCACAACATGAACAAATAACACTATACCACTTTAAACGGGGTTCCGAAAATGTCATAATGTAAAATCGCTGCATTTAATTTGTTCTATCATTTAAAGTACTCATCATATGATGCAGTATTTAACCACCTTAAAATAAGCAATATTAAAGAACCATACGCTCTTTTCCAAAGCTTATCTGCACTCGAGTTTGTGTGAGCATCAGAACATCCAACTTTATGGATAGGATTAAAATGGCTGTTTAAACTATGAAACAGGTGGACTTAATGGGAAACAATTACCGGGGAAATATATCTGACCTCACCAAGTGGCATGAACTTCCAACACAATCTCTTTGATGCTGTTCCAGGAGATAGCTGATCACAAATGGATGGGTTTCAGTTCTGACTCGGGAATTATACATGTACATTAAAAAAGCTTAATGTACGAAATACTACCGTCAAAAATAATAATTTATATAATTAATACATATATATATTATTGTTGTTTGTTATGTTTTTTAATATAACTGGTGCTTTGATTAATTTGTATATAATACAATTAATAATAATTATTGGGGAATGTATGAAATCACTTTATTAATAATTTTATTTGTGTTTTTATTTGAAGGACTTTTACTGTGAAATGTGAACTTCCGCTGGGCGTCTTAGATCACCGTTAGCATCACTGGCTTCACGCTGCTCAGGCATGGAATAAAGCGGCTGCTTATTACGACCGTAACATCCACGCTGGAGTCCTTAAATCAGTCCAATCTTCATTTCCCCGGATTTGCTCATTCTCTAGAAGACGCGTGTCTAGTCTCCGTTATACTGGACAATAACCCAGAAGATTTGCTGAGCTGAATATGAAATGTAGAGGAGCATCATTGTTTTAATCAGCTCGTGAAGTTGGACTCAGCCTGAAAAGAATCCAAAATTCAACAAATACGCATCAGATGCTGTGGGATCTCCTACCATTTCAACAATTCGCGATCAGATTTCGAAAATAACTGCCAGATTAGGATGTTTAGGATTTTTCTCAGTCGTTGACATTTACATTAATGATATTTCTGTCTAAAACCGTGTTGTTTGCCATTGTGTTCATGTAAAAGTGCTGCATTTGACAGATCAGCATTTAATAGCCTAACATCTTGTAGTTCTGTGCATTGCGAACATTGTCTTATTTGTTTGATATCTTTTTGGATAAACACTATACAGATCTGCCTGCATTGCACTTTACCCCAGATACATACGATTAAACCGCCATTGAAATAGTTCTGCAGTGTTTCCCTGGATTCAAACACCGGCAGGGATATATTAGTGTTTTAAATGCAAAACCTTCTTCAAGCAAAATGCGGTGGTTAGACTGTCACAGCCAGGCATGAATGATTTAAACCCCGCTTGCTTGTTAGTTACTCGGTTTCCTGCTGGACAAAAGTCTTGACATTTGCAGTTGGACCCAGTGTGAGTGTGACAGGAATCCAGGAGGGAGCTGGCTCTGCTCTCGACTCTTGTTTTTGATCCAACTAAATCTCCAGCTGTCAAGACATTCCGCTAACCTTTTCTTTTACACTATTAAAAGCGACAATGTCTTTACTGTGCCGTTCAAAACGCAGAAAAACAGCCGAGTAAGGACGATGCTGGCCATTTTTGGACACGACGCGCTTCAGATATCACAAATTATCCGGGACTCCTGTGACAGGCATATCTAGATGTGTTTTATTTTATGAACTCGTAGCTGTCAGGAAGCATTTCGGTCGTTTTATAACACGTCTTCTCGTGGATATATCGACATACATCATGGGTGACGCTAATTTGAACGACTCCAACGTGAAGGTGGCGCTTCGGGTTCGGCCCATGAACCGGAGAGGTGAGTCGAGTTTCAGTTCTGTCACTTGATATCACAGTTCACATGCAGCCTGTATTTCAACACCCAGTCTAGTGCTTTCCTGGACGTTTGAGTCTTCCCTGTGGTCCTCAGAAGATGTCTAGTTAGTCAGCACACTAGGTTTTATGACACGGCTTTTTAATCTATCTATCTATCTAGAATGAGAAAGCTTTATTGCCAAGTATGTTTACATACAGGACTTTCGTCTGGTGAACAAAATCATCTATCTATCTTCTATCTAATCCGTCTATCGTCTTGTCTGTCAGAGAAGCGTTATTGCCAGTATTTTACATACTCAAGGAATTCGTCTTGGGGAAAAAATATCTATCTATCTATCTATCTATCTATCTATCTGTCTGTCTGTTAGAAAGCTTTATTGCCAAGTAGGTTTACATACTCAAGGAATTCGTCTTGGTGAAAAAATATCTATCTATCTGTCTATCTATCTATCTGTCTATCTATCTGTCTATCTGTCTATCTATCTGTCTGTCTATCTATCTGTCTGTCTATCTGTCTGTCTGTCTATCTATCTGTCTGTCTGTCTGTCTGTATCTATCTGTCTGTCTGTCTGTCTGTCAGAAAGCTTTATTGCCAAGTATGTTTACATACTCAAGGAATTCGTCTTGGTGAAAAAATATCTGTCTGTCTATCTATCTGTCTATCTATCTGTCTATCTATCTATCTGTCTGTCTATCTATCTATCTATCTGTCTATCTGTCTGTCTGTCTATCTGTCTGTCTGTCTGTCTGTCCTGTCCTGTCCTTTCTGATCGATCTAGTCCTGTCGTCTGTCTGTCAGAAAGCTTTAATTGCCAAGTATGTTTAACATACCAAGGAATCGTCTTGGTGAAAAAATATCTGTCTGTCTACTGTCTATCTGTCTGTCTGTCTGTCTGTCTACTATCTGTCTATCTATCTGTCTATCTGTCTATCTATCTATCTGTCTGTCTGTCTGTCAGAAAGTTTTATTGCCAAGTATGTTTACATACTCAAGGAATTCGTCTTGGTGAAAAAATATCTATCTATCTATCTGTCTGTCTATCTATCTATCTGTCTATGAGAAAGCTTTATTGCCAAGTATGTTTACATACACTCTAAAAAATGCTGGATTGTTTCAACCCAATGTTGGGTCAAATATGGACTAACCCAACTGTTGGGTTAAATTTTGTTTACATTTTTTAATGAGCTTTTTAACCCAACAGTTGGGTTAGTCCATATTTGACCCAACATTGGGTTGAAACAACCCAGCATTTTTTAGAGTGTACACAAGGAATTTGTCTTGGTGAACAAAATTATGTCCATCCATCCATCTTAGACTTTATTTATATTTGGGTCAGGTGACGTGAACTTTTTAATTCAACTTTAGTATATTTGGCAAAGTTCATTAACAATACGACAAGTGTTTTTTTTTAAAAGTGCAAAATATGTATACATTATCAAACACATAGCATCTATAAAAGGATTGGTTGAGATAAATTATAACATTACACAGCTTAAAGTTGTCAACTACCCGTTTCCTGGTTTTCTATGACCACAGAAACTCTGTATATATGATACATGCAAGATTTTCTCTTTCTATCTATCTATCTATCTATCTATCTATCCAGAGGACACCCCATTAATGTCATATATACTGTTTAATTAAATTTCCCTTTTTCTATTCACCTTTTCTTTTTCTCCAAGATTATTTGCATGATTACTTGCATGTCTTTCACATGAACGCATGACATTAAAGCATGTCTTGCCATGGGAGAACATGTGTCTTGGTAATGCCACCGAAGGGTGAAATATTTGCTACATTGTAGTGACGTGGTCACGTGTCCGACTGGAGCGTAACATTCGGTCACAAGACAGCCTGTGTGAGCTTTCTGAGTCACATATGCTTTAAAACACTTCCCAGTCTCCATTTGTAATGCTGGAATTCTGACATTCATTATTGTATTATTCCAGTTCCAAAGACCTTTCAGACGTTACTTCATATGACACAGAATTTGAATTTGAAAGTCTCTAAATGACACTTAACTTTCTGTTTTACTTGCGCTGTCTCTCTGTCTCTCTCTCTTTTTATTTTGGACAAAGGCAGGAAGGGAGCCTGAATGGACTATTTGCCAACGTTGCATAACCGAACATGTTCCCATGGCCAAAAATGTGTTTGGATTCCTCTAAGAAAAATGTCATATTAAATCCTCAGACTATGTAAAGATAATTTCACAAAACCTTTTTGGTGGATAAAGGGTTATAGAGGTTTAAATAGTTAATGATTTACCGGTTTAGTTGAATACACCAATTGCCTCATTCCCTTCTCGCATGGCCTGAAGAATGCAGTTACAGTTTCATGTAACTAACTGAACCGTGCATTGGTTAATAGTTTTACTTCCATAAACTTAGGCAAATAATTATAGAAATTAGCTTCAGGGCATTGTCACTCCCTTTTGTTCACTGTAGATAAATAGTCGCTTGGTCTTTGTGTTATTGTGTTCAGGATTCTGTCAGTCTTTCCACTTCATCACTGTTGCCAAGATTACATGTGCTTATCGCTCTCTCCCGAGTGACATAATGCAGGAAATTCAGATTTTTTGACTGGCTAGCTGTGGTAAATCCAGATGGGTCTCCTTTTTGGACCTTGGCCACCAATGCTGGGAGGAAACCAGTTGTTTCCTGCTTTAACAGGAAGTTGTTACAGCTAGTGTGTCTTCGGATTGCATCCTTTCCAAGGATTTCTGAGTCAGCTGCAGATGCTTTACACTTCCCTGTTGTTGTCAGTAGGAGAGTTTGTTGGTTTCAAACATGCTTTGGCCTGCTGTTGGATTGGGTGTGTTAGTGTTTGGCCGTTCCCTTTGTTTGTCAGCAGTCAGCAGTGCATCATAAATTTTCAGCTGACCAAACTGCAAAACTTTATTTGGGATCCATTTATTAGACCAGAAGCTGCTTTAGCAACAGGCTTGCTGCTGACATAGTGTTTGAAGGAATGCTGTTGCAGGTTCTTCCCGCTGTTGCTGTCAGAGTATAGGCTCTGGCCAAGCTGAGACCCGAGCCAATCCTAGGGTTCAACATTAAGGATGGCCCGATGGCATGTGGCCAGTGTGAGAGAGTTTCGTGCCAGTTCATGGAAGTGTCACTTGAACTATATAGCGAGTGCTGTGTTGTCACTGGATCTTGTGTTCATTGACCATGTTTCTGTGTTTTTATGTCTTGCAACCTAACCTAAACATTTTCTGTGAGTTAAAAAAGGACTTTTATGGTTTTTAAGGCTTTAATGTTTAATTGCTTAATTTACTTCCCATCTCCAATATCTATAATATTTTTTTGTGTACATTATTAAAATTTTTATTTATTATTTCTAAATATTATTTTCACGTATTTGTGCACATAAATATTGTTTATGTTTATTTAAATAATTGTGTTTGCCAGCTATTCAGTTTGGTCCAATTTCTTTCCTAAATTCAATCAAATTATTCCAATGTGTTTAATTGAATAATGCAATGCAAACACAAAACCAAATCCACTGACGGTATATGCCACATTTTATCATCATCTGGTCAATTTTGCAAAATAATCAGAGACAGATCATTCATTATTCTTACTTATTACATGAGACATTCCAAATTAATACATAATTGGACATGAAATATTGATTTTTGCTTTAAATTATTTTCACAGAACTGTGGCATCTCATGACCTGCTGATGAGTTTATTGCACTTTCACACTGCAATCATTTAATTAAATTTTGGGAAAATATGGATTTGGAAATAGTTGGTTAGCAAAATTATTGATTAAAAGGGGTATTAATAAGATTGCCATATGGCATCTAGCATGTGTAGAATCATTGCTTTAGTTTCACAGATTTATTTGTTAATGTAGTTAACAACCTGTCAAGGGAGATTATAGCTTGATTGTCCTGAAATGGCCTTTAATATCCCATCTGAGGACGTGAGTCTGTAAAATTGGTTTTGCACTGAGCTCTTTCCATATCTGTGAGAATAATGATGGGTGATTTCAGGAACACTCTCTGTGTCAGAATGCTGGTTTGGTTTCAGTCCTCGATCAGCATCTCCTGCTGTGAAATAAACCCCTGGTATTGATTTTAGCCTTTTGTTCTGCATAATCGGGATAACTGGGAACTCAATATGGGGGACAAACATATTTAGAGTAGCAGTTCCTTAGAATATATGCTTCATCTGATCGGTTTAGTGGCATTTTATCCGTTTTTTTTATATATTCCAACAGGTTGATTCTTTTTGAGGTGATGCAGCACAAAATAAATGGATAATGTATATTTTTTGGTTCTTAAATTGCCTCAATGTGTTTTTTTTCCCTACAGAAAAGGACCTGAATACAAAATGTGTTGTGGAAATGGAGGGGAATCAAACATATCTGTACCCGGCAAACCTAGGAAAAGATTCCAGGTAAGTTAAATTGGAAAATCTGACATACTATATTAAAGGGGTCATATGTTGCTAAAAAGAACATTATTTTGTGTATTTGGTGTAATGAAATGTGTTTATGCGGATTAAGGTAAAAAAAACACATTATTTCCCACATACTGTACATTATTGTTTCTCCTCTATGCCCCGCCTTTCTGAAAGGCGTCGATTTTTACAAAGCTCATCGGTCTGAAAAGCAAGGTGTGCTCTGATTGGCCAGCTATTCAGTGCGTTGTGATTGGCCGAATACCTCAAGCGTGTGACGGAAATGTTACGCCCCTTACCATATTGTGATGCCTTGTCCCGAACGGAGCAATGAGACAAAAACATTAAAACCCATTATAAACGATGCATTTGTTGCATCCAGTAGGGACATAATTATGGATTATAATGACTTATACTGTCTTTTTACGCTTTGTTGCATCACGCCGCGTAAACATAAAACCATGTCTGCATTTTGTGATTGGAGAAATGACAAACAACAAGCGCTACTCTACACTGCTCAAAACTCGCGTTTGAATCGTCAGTGGCAAATTATTTAAATATAAAAAAACTTACTTACAGACTGTGAGTCAGAACAGCCGGCATTGTAGTTTACTCTACCAGGATCAGGAAACAGTCCTCCATAAAATGCACTGCACACATCTGAATATATTTGGGTTGAACTGTTCTGGAACAGTGTTGTAAATAAAAATTAACCACTGATTTCTAGTCCACCCGCGCTCCCTCACTCTTTGAAGGCCAAACAAGTAGTTTCGCTTCACACGAAAACACACGGCGGGCTCGAGTGAGAGCGGAGGCGCTGAGGGGAGAGTGAAACTGCGGGCGGGGGCGGGTGGGCGGGGGTGAGAACGGCGCGTATTCGACGTAGAGGCTGGTGGGCTTGCGGTAACCACATGTGATGACCCAGGGCTGGACTCCGCTTTGTCTACGGTGAAAGACGATCCGGTGATCCACAGTGTGAAGTTGATGTATTTCCTCAGCGATCTGCACGGATCAGCTCTAGGCATGACAAGGCGGATATCTTCCTCTTTTGGAAGGCAAAACAAAGTGTTTCGCTTTCAAAAACGAAACACACAGCGTCTTCATGACATGGAGGGGGGGGTGGCGGCAGCAACCATACTACAGGAGAGGAAAAAAGGTACGCCTTCTCTGTGATGAACATTTGGGACGAATTATGCAAAGCTTCATACATCGGACGTATAGATGTGGGGGCGTGGTTAGGAAAGAGACTGTGTTAGGTAGGTTGTGATGACTCTTAACTTTATAAAGAATACTCTTGATGAGACTGTGTCTTGCAACTTTACAGATCTTCTTTATGCACCAAAAGCTTGTAACATTCCAAAGAGAAAGGAAAAATTCAAATCACATCATATGACTGACCGCTTTAATACTTTTATTCAGCCAGGATGCATTCAACCCTCTACGGACAACTTGGCAATTGACTCGCCATTGGCTAGTAAATTTTTTAGTTTACTCGCCAGACTGATTTTACAAACATTATATTAGGGTTGTGATGGTGAGGAAATGTTCTCACCGGTTAATCGACGTGTGACAACACAGATAATACCGGTATCACCGTAGGGGCAGGGGCATTTCCTCTTTTCCTCGCTTTCCTTCGCTTTTAAATAGCTTGCAAAAGCGGCGTGCGCATTTTACTTTCACTTTCAAATAGCAGCAATTTGGCGTAAAGCAATTGTTAGTTTTTAATTCGTTTGAATTTTCCCTCTTTTCCTTGCTTTCCTTCGCTTTTAAATAGCTTAAAATTTTACTTTTGAATTAGCATCAATTCGGTGTCAATTGATTGAATGCAACAACAAAATACAATGTCAAACTCACTTTAGCCTATATATAAAACATAGAACTTTTATTAACAAAACAAATAAAAAAAATACACCATGCTATAGGGCAGGATATGCATAACATAAAATAACAAATAACTTACATAAAGTTTAAATAGGTAGCCTATACAAAACTGGAAATAAGTAAACATGTATAATATATAACCAAATAAATAAGAAACGTAGAAAGTTTATTAGCCAAACGAATAAGAAAGATTGGAGGCACGGCATACACCTTGATGTCAAATAAAATAAATAAATTACACAAAGTTTAAATAATGTAAAAATAAGCAAACACTGTGGAACCAATTAAATAAGAAATTAATGTTTAAAAAAACTTCCAAAATCACCTTAGATAAACGGCAAAAGTCAACAGCTTTTCAAAATCCAAAATACTGCCATAAAAATACTTTGCATTTCTTTTCGAAACTAAATCATTCGCGATAGTCTTGTCTGTCTCACCCCACTCTTCTTGTCAGCAGTCAGCGCGATTCACTCACCTCACGGGATACATGAAATCTGATCTGTGATGCGACGTTCGGCACGCTGCATTGAGCAGCCACGTTCAGTTTTTAATTGTAGTATCTGTTATTTTACTGAACTAAATTATTTTTATTACTATAAAAAAATCAAAACAACGGGGGGTAAGGTCGGGACATAACCGGTGTTGCGCTTGGCAACAGTATCACCGTCAGCACAAAATCTATCGCGACAAGCCTACATATATATATATATATGATTATTCAAGCTATAATGTTATAGAACGTAGTAATTTAGAATTAAAATTAGAACAACCATGTATGAATGCATATTTTTCATTTTAACTGAACTTAGGACTGGTGTTGTTTTTTTTTTGGTCATTCAGTGTTTCTGTAAAATAATTGGGGGAAAAAATAACAAAAATACAAAGATGATAATGATACGAATTTTACTAAAAAGAACAATATAAAATGTAATAAGGATTAATGAGCTGCTGGATTCATGAATATTAATCAGGTTTTGTGCATTCGCTCGAACTGATTTGCTGAAATCAAAACAAGGATGATAATAGGTGAGCGCCAGCCAATAAGATTGCCGTTTGCACTTTAGTTCCGCCTACTACCGGAGAACCCGGCAGTTCTTAAACGGAAGAAGTCCAAAGGACCGCGGTTATTTCGACAGGAAAAATACAACAAAGATGTGTTTACATGTTTAGCGCGGTCACACTCTCTCTCTCTCCTCTCTCTCTCTCTCTCTCTGGTGGGTGTGCGACACAAAGCGTGATGAGCGAAGCGCCTTCACACTAGGTTTACGGTACGTAAAATACAGGTACACTGCGCATCCATTCAGATGAACTGAAAAATATCAGATCGCTTGACAGAGGGTGAAACTCTGAAGTGCTCAGTCAGAGTGTTCGGCGAGTTAAAATATATCTGTGCTAAACTTATACGTAGATTCCAACTCACACACTGGCGAGTAAAATTTGAGAATTTATTGGCCATTTGCTAATATTAGACATCATTTAGTCGCCCAGAGTGAAGATTTAGGCCCAATCCCAATTCTATTTTATACCCTCCCTTCCCCTTCTCCCCTTCCCCCCCCCCCCCCCCATACCCCTACGCCTACCACTTCCCCTTGTCCCTTGAAACAGAGTGTCAAAGGGAAGGGGTGAACATATTCCCCTAAGAATTGGGACACCACTACTATGCCGTCACACGTCATCATACGTCGTCTAGTTCCTACATTACACACACATACTGGTGTGCATTAGAGCTTTTAATTTCCGTTCTATATTACTGAGTTCTTACTGGACTACACACACACACACACAAAAAACACGAATATTTATACTATCGAGATCGCCGCAGCAACACATCCAGGGAAAGAAACTTGTCAAACGCGGCCCAGATTTTATTAATACAGTGTAAATACGAAACGTACATTAATATTTTCCAGCAACGAATTTTTTTTGCAAAATTTCTTTGAGTAACATGACTGTAAATATAAACTCACGATTTAATGTAGCATAAAACAAATGACTACTTTTCGTTAAAATCTTTATTAATGCCAAAAATGCTTACATTTATGTGTCTTTTTGTTCGCTCGGGCAGCCATGTTGCCCCTGAAACCGGTGTACGCTGAGATAATTCATACCCCTTCGTTTGACGTGTGGTCCCAAAAAAATCTTCGTTTGAAGGGATGTCTGGCCCTTCCCCTACCACTACCCCTCCAACCAAAAGAGAATTGAGACACCCATACCCCTTCACGTGAACGCGCGAAACGGTTGGGGTAGGGGAAAGGGGAAGGGCTAATGGGTAGAATTGGGATTGGGCCTTAGTCTAGGGCTGTGACGGTGGCAGATTTTTACCACTGCGGTGGTAATGGACCAACTACCGCCGGTGGCACGGTGTGAGGATATATTATATATATATATATATATATAAAATATATATATGAAATTACACACAAGCACAGGCAATCTTTTTTTCAGTTTAATTTTGCGTTCAAATATTTAACGTAGGGGTGGGGTAGGGTTGGCCACAGCACTCACAACTGCTGCTGCTTCTGTCACTTTTTCTTTGACAAGGAGGGCATTTATTAAGTCGCAGAACGACTGAGAACTGGACACGTTTCGCGGCGCGACAAAATAATATAAAACTCTTATAATCAGTGAGCTATACTGGAGCGCCCGACACGACATGACAAATTCCCGACAGTAAACTGCCTCGTTCTATTTTTGAGGTACTGACACAGAGATCAAATGTCCTGTGTAGACACTAGACAGACTCAACCTGTTGCAACGTGGCGGTGTCGTGTATGTGCACTACCGCCGGTGGCAGTAGACAAACCGTGGTGGCAAGCGACTACCGCGGTGACGCCGTCACAGCCTAATTTAGTCGCATATGCAAGTGATTTACTCGCAATGTAGAGGGTTGGCATTAAAATGTCTGTTTCAAATAAATGCTGTTCCCTTGACATTTCTATTCATCAAAAAGTCCTGAAAAATGTATCAGTGTTTCAACAAAAATATTAAGCAGCAACTGTATTCACCAGTGATAATAAGAAAAATGTTTTTTGAGCACAAAATCAGAATATTAGAATGATTTCTGGAGTAATGGCTGCTGAAAATTCGCTTTTCTATCACAGGAATAAACTACATTATAAAATATTAACGTAGAAAACAAATAATAGGTACTAATAATTCACAATATTGCTGTTTACTGTGTTTTTAAACAAATAAATGCCACCTCGGTTAACATAATTATTTCAAAAACACTAAAAATCTTACTGACACTAAACTGCACGGTAGTGTAGATTTACTAACATTGTGATTTGTTCAGAATAGCATACTACTAAGTATGCAGAATACCCAGTGATGTACTACATTTGCATACTGCAGTGGTTACTGTATCCCACAATGCTTTTCACTCAACTTGGCTTCCTTCTCCAGAGTAATGAAGCAGAAGCAATATCTGCTGCTGTTTATAACATCTTTTTCTTGATTATTTGATCGGATTGAGTTGTCATTGCAAAAAAATTTGATTTAAAATAACTTTATATATTTGTGATGTGATATTTCAGTTTTTCTTTTTTAATAAATCTGCAAAAATTTCAACAATTCTGTGTTTTTCTGTCAATATGGGGTGCTGTGTGTACATTAATGAGGAAAAAATGAACTTAAATGATTTTAGCAAATGGCTGCAATATAACAAAGAGTGAAAAATTTAAGGGGGTCTGAATACTTTCCGTACCCACTGTATATACAGTAGTATGCTGTAGACTAGAATTCCATTCCATTCCAAGAGCAGCATTTGTTTCTCTTCCTCTCTCAGTCAGATATTTCATGTTTTGGACCCTTCATGAGGGGTTTGAGAACGGGTGCATCATTGTCGGTTTCGGTCGGTCGGCTCGTACGATGGGGGCTGAGGGAAAACAGGAATGTGAACGTGCAGTTCTTTTTAATGCAGCCTGCTGTTTGCGCCGTCCTGCCGTGTGTCGGGGCATAACTCTCCTCCGTCTGACTTCCTCTCTTTTTCTCTGCCCTCCGTTGTCACGGAAACGCAGAAGGAGGGTTAACCCTAGGTCATCCATAGCTGAGGAGTTCTTGTGTCTGGAAAAAGGGGAAAATACAAGCTAGCTTTAGCATCTGTCGGCCATAAATATTTCCTCTGACTTTTATGGCGGGTAAACAAGAGAGCGCAATTATTTTTTCCCCTCTGCTTTTCTCTTGTTGTGCAGTGCAAACAAAGACAGAGGTTGAACAGATTTTAAACTTGGAAGTGAATGGTCGAGCCGCCTGCTGCCTTCGCACAACAGACAGTTTAATTGCAGCGTTGAGTTCATGTGTCATGCCGCGCTCAGTCGCCGGCCCCGTTAATGATCCCTGCGATGCAGATGCCTCAAATGGCAAGGTTCACATGACCAAAATAGCCTTATTTATGCAGATTATTGCTGGCATTTCATATTAATTATGATCTGTCAGGCGCTACAACACATTCCAGACCATGTTTTTTTTATGACGGCTACACATGCCATGTTTATATGTCAGTGTATATTCGTCTTTCCGTCCTTTGTGTGGTTGTGTGTCTCAGCATGTCCGATGGCATCACAATCTCAGACTGAATGAATCTTAGAGCCTGTCCATTTGCTTTAATGAAAGAAAATGACATTTGAAAGGTTTTATGTTTGCAAGTAGCTCCTAGGGGTGTTTTGGATGGATCGAGCATTGAACACACCCAGACATAAGCAATAAGTACCTTTACCAGAAATTTGTATGTGCCTGGCAAGTCAATGTATTTATGACTGTATTTATGAATTATGATAAAAATTGCGCATATATAATTTGAGAAAAATCCCTGTCATTCATAACGACCAATAATTGCTTGTCACTCCCTACTATTTTAGGATCATTAACAGTATTTTGCAGCTGTGCCCTTTAGTGTAAGGCGTGTGGTAGATTTTGTTAATTTAAGGAGTTGCCAGCACATCAAGACTACGACCATCCCACATAAATGCACCAAAGAGCACTGGAGAGACAGGGCGTGTTTTTGGCAGACAGGAAATCAGTCAGACATACACTAGTCAGAATGAGTTCAGGTATGTTGAAGACTCAGCACTATTTCTAACAGGAACCGCCACTCTGTGTATCAAAGTATCTTTACATGGAGCTCTATTAGTGATTGCAGTGATGCACAGATGAATTAAGTGCTAGACACATTCTCATATATGTGTAGAAACATCTTCAAAAGCATATTCAGATACCTTCGATATCTGAATGCTTCTTGAGTAGGCATGTATATGATGCATGTTATAAGAGGTCGCTGAATAGTGCTCTAAGATGTTTTTATACTTTTTTTTTCATCAAGTTATAGACACTAGGTTAGATCCTCTTATTTTACAATATGCACTTTTAAAATTACAACATGAGTTTTTAAGGTGTTTATTACTTGTTTTCCAGTAAAAATATCTAAAAATCTTTAAAACAAGATAAAATGTACTTTATAGCAACACTGCATAAAATAACTCTAGTTATGATTTCATAGATTGTTTTGTAAGTATACATTTGTAATGTTTTTTGTGGTGTTTTTGTATTTTGATCAACTTGTTTTAGGGCTACACGATTATGACAAATCATAATTGTCGATTATTCCCTTGAAATTGTAATTGCGATTGTTAATTATGATTATCACAATTTACATTGAATTATGTTTATACCATTGTTTGATGTAATTGTAATCGCGATTAGAAATTTGATTAATTGTGCAGCCCTAACTTGTTTCTACTTTAAAAAAAAAAAGTACATTGAAGATACATTCTCTTTTTTATCTTTTCCTATGCAGTGTTGCTTCTCAAGTAAATTTGTCTTGTTTTAAGGATGTTTAGATATTTTAACTGGAAAATTGGACATACTTGTTAAGAGTTTTTTTTTTTCTTTTTTAAATATTGCAACAAATATAAAGGGCTGTTCACACCAATAATGATAACTCTATTTTTTTTTGTAGACCACACAAAACAGATGATAACAGTTACATATTGTAATGCGGTGCGCAGTTGTTATAGAGAAATGCACTTTGACAATGTAAAGTAGTGAGTGTACAGCGTGTATAACAGTTTAAATTTGCTGTCCCCTCAAAATAACAAACAGCCATTAATGTCTAAACCGCTGGCCACAAAAGTGAGTACACCCCTAAATGAAAATGTCCAAACTGGGCCCAAAGTGTCAATATTTTGTACACCCACCATTATTTTCCAGCACTGCCTCAACCCCCTTGGGCATGGAGTTCACCAGAGCTTCACAGTTTGCCACTGGAGTCCTCTTCCACTCCTCCATGACGACATCAATGAGCTGGTGGATGTTAGAGACCTTGATGTATGCTCAATAGGGTTTAGGTCTGGAGACTTGCTTGGCCAATCCATCACCTTTACCCTCAGCTTCTTTAGCAAGGCAGTGGTCGTCTTGGAGGTGTGTTTGGGGTCGTTATCATGTTGGAATACTGCCCTGCGGCCCAGTCTCCGAAGGGAGGGGATCATGCTCTGCTTCAATATGTCACAGTACATGTAAAAGAGCGCTTCCTTCGGGGACGGCAGGCCTTGCAGATCAATTTGATGCAGTGTGCGGCGTATGGTCTGAGCACTGATAGGCTGAGCCCCCACCCCTTCAACCTCTGCAGCAATGTTGGCAGCACTCATACGTCTATTTCCCTAACACAACCTCTGGACATGACGCTGAGCACTTGCACTCAACTTCTTTGGTCGACCATTGCGAGGCCTGTTCTGAGTAGAACCTGTCCTGTTAAACTGCAGTATGGTCTTGGCACCGTGCTGCAGTTCAGTTTCAGGGTCTTGGCAATCTTCTTATAGCCTACGCCATCTTTATTCAGATCCTCAGAGAGTTCTTTGCCATGAGGTGCCATGTTGAACTTCCAGTGACCAGTATGAGAGAGTGAGAGCGAGAAACGAAATTTAACACACCTGCTCCCCATTCACACCTGAGACCTTGTAACACTAATGAGTCACATGACACCGGGGAGGGAAAATGGCTAATTGGGCCCAATTTGGGACATTTTCACTTAGGGGTGTACTCAATTTTGTGGCCAGCAGTTTAGACATTAATGACTGTGTGTTGAGCTATTTTGAGGGGACAGCAAATTTACACTGTTATTCAAGCTGTACACTCACTAATTTACATTATAGCAAAGTGTCATTTCTTCAGTGTTTGTCACCATGAAAAGATATAAAAAATATTTACCAAAAAGTGAGGGTGTTTGTACCAACTTATATATTATATATATACATATACATATTATATATATATATATATATATATATATATATATGCCTTGCTGTATCTAGAATTAGAATGATTATTAAAACTTCATATACGCAATAGGCTGCATAAATAATTGTGAGATTATTCGTATTTATACTTATGCCTTAATTGCCACCAAGGTGTTGTGCATGAATGTGGGTATTAACCACGTTCTAATGTTAATGAATTTGGATAATCTAAATGAGCCGAGGTTAGTCCATTTTGATAAACACTCCAACTCTCCATAAACCTTTCCTTTTAGAGCTTTTTGTCCAAATCTTATAGACGCTCTCACCTGAACAGATGAGGCAAGGTCCTAGCAAAGCCAAGGGTGAGTTATTCAAAAATAGTTTTGAAAAACAATCACCTTTAATGCAGATCAAGATTACACACTCTCACTAGCCAACTCTGCATACACGTATCTTTGTTGTTATTCAGAGAAATTGTTCAGCTCCAGCTGTAATGCAGCTTTCCTCTTTCAGTATGTGTATATGATGAAATATGTAGATATATATATATATATATATCTATATATATTAGTATTATATATATATAATTGATATATTCTCTCTAGACTAGTACAATGGCTAATGCCTTCTTACCAACCTCTACATTTCAGCAAATCAGGGAAAATGACTGGATTAGTGTCACATAATGTTAATGAGCACTACTGATTGAGTTTAATTGGGCACTTTTTGTTACACTATTGCTGTAATTACCAGGACATTGAGCCACAGTTGGGCGTCTTTAGCTTAGAAAAATAATTTCTGCATCATGTGGAAGACATGCCCTAGAGTGCATCCTGTTGCCCTCAGCCTGCTCAAGAGCATTAAGTTCAAGCATGAGGCCAAGTCTGTCAGTGTGCATACATTCATTAGGACATATCTAGTAAATCATAATTTAGGTCAAGGGTACAAAACGTCATCTTTCCAAGTCACAGGCTGCGTATTTGCAAGCAACCGAAGCGGAATCACATTTTTTTAAATGACTTGACCTCAGAGCCCAAAAGCTGAAGGGTAGTTCATGTGCGTCTGAGTGCATGGTCAGGTTGTCTTTCTGACTATCCCGTCATGCGAACGCCAACCACTAGGTGTTAGATGGCGTTTGGCACAACTCTCGGTCTCTGGCATACTCGCACTGACAGCTGTCACCGTAGCGTTCGTCACTAACCCATGAGAAAGCAGCAGTGGACCATAATCAAGGTTCATTCCTTCCTCCCCCTTGTTCTCAGACTTCAGCCCCTGCAAGAATGCAGACAAAGACATAGGGATTTACAGTCCTGGCCTTGAGTCGACACTTTGCCTTGGAGTGGTCGATACTCTCTCGAAGGAGAGATTTAAATGGTTCTCTGTAGGAAATGCTTTCCTCAAGCCTATTTGGAATATTAGGGTAGTCTGATGAGGCATCGAGTGAATCCATTAACTAGCTCAAAATGAAATCGCAAGCATGTTTCTGGAATGCTCCCTGAGTTTGCATGAAAGCCTGATTGAATGTGGCGGAATTAAATGTGTGTTTGATGCCGTTCAAAGACAGATTGAGGCCAGTGGCTTGTTTGCTAGACTGCAGACTCGAATCAACCACCACTTTTTAGCCTGTAAATGGAGGGTTTTTCCTCCGGTGGTGTCAATGTGGTTTTTATTTTCCGCCTGTGGTGCTTTGGTCTCGGTTTCATTTGTATACTATTATAGCACCAAGCCAGAGTGGTGATTTCCTCATTGTTTGCAGCGCCAATGGAGGGATACAGAGAGTGGGGGAAGGGACGACACTGTTGACACAGTCTTTCATAGCAGCCTCCTCCCCTATAGACAGTTCCTTGGATAATAAAAGTACAACTATTAAAAGTAGTGACCGTTTGTGATGAACTTGCTGTTATTATGTGGCTAACAAAGTCTAATTTTTCAAACCAATGACCTTCATGGCAGTGTTTGCCACAGCGTGTTTTTGTAAGCATGGTAAACATTTAATCATTAATTTTGAATAATTAATTTTGACATGATTTCAGTGAGCTAAATTGATTTATATGCAGTAACTGTGGGTAGGGCTAGATGATAATATATCAGTTTTTTATGTTCGATATTTTGTTTGCAACTGTGGAGTTTGCAATCAAATTCCCAAAAGACTAGTTTTTAAAATCACAGCTTTAAATCACAGCTTGCAACCATTATAGTGGTATATGATAATTAATTAATGTCAGTAGCCAAAATACAGATTACATTTATTTCTTTGAACCAGCTCTTTGCCCTGACAGGTTCAGTAATCTGGTTGAAAAGGATTCATTGATTCATTTGTGATTCAGTCATTTGCTCTTGAAGGTTGCTTAGGTTGTCAAATCGTCTAACTTTTTTCTATTTTAAAGTGTAATTTATTTCTGTGATTGCAAAGCTGAATTTTCAGCAGCCATTACTCCAGTCTTCAATGTCACATGATCCTTCAGAAATCATTCTAATATGCTGATTTGCTGCTTAAGAATAATTATCAATGTTAATGAACAATCAGTCTCCGCACACCGGACGGCAATTGATAGGTCCGTAGGAGACAAAGACCACAAAGATCAAAACTATATACAGTAGTATAACTTACTATTCATCATCAAAGAATCCTGAAAAAAATGAATGTATCACAGTTTCCACTTTGCTCTAATTCCAATGTGGGTAATTGTTTTTCCGTTTCATTATCGATGTTGAAAACCGTTGTGCTGCTTTATATTGATGTAGAAACAATAATGCATTTTTTCAGGATACTTTGATGATGAATAGTAAGTTATAGATTAGCATATTTTTTTTAAATAGAAACTTTTTTAACATTTATAAATGTATTCACTTTTGATTAATTAAATGAATTCTTGCTAAATTATAGTTTTTTTAAATTTTTTTTTAATAATTATTATTAAAACCAAAACTTTTGAATGGTAGAGTTTAAAAAGAATTAGTTGTTAATATGTTAGTGGGGTTGTTGTATTGGTGGGTTTGTGGATATCTCTTGTTAATTTGACTGTTGTGGGGTTCGGGCATGGCTGCGTTGACCTCTGGGCGGTATGGGGCAAGATGGTTGGTTGTTATTGGCTGGGGAGTTGTGGTGGCTGGTGGGGCGGGGTGGTGTGGGTGTTTTGGGTTGGGTGGGTGAATGGTTGTTTGTTGGGTCTTCTGTAGGAGGGTGAATATATGTGGGAACCAACATACGGGGGGCTGTGGGGCTGTGCACGCGGGGTGGGGGGGGGCATAGGGGGGTCTCTGAGTCTGGAGCCGGTTCTCTAAAATCATGTGGGGGGGGGACTCTAAATGTTGGCGTTGGTGGGTGTGTGGGGTTGTGTGTGGGTGGCGAGGTTGTTTGGTTCTGGGTGGGTGGACAGTCGGTCTGTGTGGAATCGTGTTTTCGTGTTGGAGTGGGGTGTGTGGCTTTCTGGTTCTTGGGTTGGTCCGTCGCCCGGGTCGTCTGTGGGTGGGGTGTCTGGGTTTGGGGTTTGTTGAGGGTGTGGAGCGTGGTGGGCGTGGGCTGGGTCTCCCCGGGGGGGGGGCGAATAGGTGGGGGTGGCCGGGTCAAGCTGATAGCGCTCGGCGGAACGCATCGAGAAAGTCGCCGACAAAAACAAGGTCATCTAAAAAAAATAATACAGATGGGAGCCACAGCGAACGCATGACAGCAGTAAAGCCGGCACTACCCTGGACCCAGTCACGAGAGGAATCGCTAGCAATCACAGTGAGTATCACAACCGTCGCACCGGAGGACACCAATGTAAAAAATGGTATACAACGACAGGCCCTAGGTCCTCCGCCCTGTAAAAACATCACCATACACAGGTGGCATGGACAGGTGCGCCGACAGGTCGGGAACGGGTGGGTGGCAAGTAGCAGCCACGGTGGAGACAACAAAGGACAGTGGTGGGAGGTCCACAATGGGTGGGGGAAGCAACTAACCAAGTGGGGCAGCTGCCACGGGCCGGATCAGGGGGGTTGCATACTGCCGGCCGGTGGCTGTCAAAAACAGGAAATCATGCCTGGCACGAGAATAGAAGGTCGCCCAGGTTTACCGGTCTCGCAACTGGTACGAGGAACACCTGTAAGAAAGTCATAATCGGTAGGAGTTGATGGGATAAAAATATAGTGGATAGAACGGAGAAAAAATATAGAGGGGAAGGCGGGGGGTGATAGGGAAGGAGTTCAGTGCGTGTCATGGGGGCAACGATGAGGAAGAAACAAAGCGCAGCCAGGCAGGGGGGCCAACGGGACCGAAACCGGGGAGGGAGGGGGAAGGGGATGCAGGGGGGGGGGAAGGGAAAGGGTGTGGAAGGGAAGGAGGGGGGGGGGGAGCAAAGTACGGATAGGAGCTTCGGCAATCCAGTAGGATGGTGGCAGTGAGGTGACGAAAAGGGACACGGATAGAGGGAACACGACAAAATGACCAAAAAAGAACACAGGTATATACATAGGTGGTGGGCATCGGGGAAGGGAGGAGCTGAAGATGAGGTGACCGTTGGGTGGGGGCACGGTAGTGAGGGGATAGACAGGAGCTGTACAGGACCGTGGTGGAGAAGTGCAGCGAGCAGCCAAACGAAGCGAGGCCCTAAATGGGCGAGGCGCAGCCCAACAAAAGAAGAAGTGCTCGTCTGTGGGGGGAAGTAGCACGTGAGGTGGGTAAGCAGCCGTGTTGCATTGTTCATTCCACCAAACGCACCCAGTTGGCCATCCATAAGACGGGAACGGGAGTGAGCGAATGTGGTGTTTGCTGCGAGTAGAGAGGATAGCGAGCGAGCGTATAAGAAGGAGGTGGATGAAAAGAGTAGGGTTGGAGGAAAAGAGCAGAGCATACGTGTCCAGCCATCAACAGACGCATTAAGGTTGGGCAGGGGGGCAATCAGATGAAAAACTGACGCAGGAAGAGGGGAGGAGAGGCGGGGGCCAAGAGACAAGGCAAATTCCGACGGGGGAACCGAGGGGGAAGGGGATGCCGCGCGGGAGCTCACATGGCCAGATCGGGAGCACCAAACCAGAAACGTCCGTGGTAGCCGGGACACCAGACCGAGCAAAGCAGACCTAGACGACCCAGTAAAGGACAGAATTATGGGGAAAACCAAATAAAGAAGCGCTGCTCAGCAATCAGATACCCCCGGGAAAGGGGAACACACAAACTGGGAACATACAGGCTCAGGAGAAAATTCCTCTCCCTAGAGCAGAAAGGAAGGACGCGAAGCGGAGCGGGAGCACCAGGGACCCCACACGAAACAAACTAAGAAAGCAAAGAACGAGACAAGAGCATCGGGCGGAAAAGATCCACAGGGAAGGGCAGGGCAAAGAACGCACGCAAAACGGGGGGGGAGGACGAAGAACCCGTCGCCACACGGGTGTGCCACCCCGGGCCAACCGCCGCCCACCGCAGAGACTCATCGACACTCCTTCACCAACATCCTCTCCTTCACAGGGGTACGGACTCCCTCATGCAACTAGTATACCACAAGCCTGGCCTATTAACGACAGCCGCCCGGGTCGTGGAACTGACTCCCGCCTATGTGCCCACTGCCTCCTCCTTGTTCGTTTGCTCCTTGTACACCCATTGCTGTACACCTTCGGTGCTTTTCCCTCCGCCTTCATTACTTCCTTTTCTCGCTGCTCCCCCCAGCTCTCCCTGCTGACGCGGTCCTTCTCTTTTTGTTATATGTGCAGAAGGCATGTATAAATTGGCAATAATTCCTCATCATAGATGTCCTTAGTTATGATATTCTTAAAATTGTTTTTCAATTGAAATTGACCCTGTTTACTTTTACACACATTTTTGGCTTGCAAAGAAGTTTTTCTTCATATTTTGGATCAACCAAGCAAGCCCTCTTATATTTCTTTTAACCTTTTAGTGACTTATATAGAAACCACTTTTTAGCTGATTTCACTAATAGTTTAGTTTATTTATAGTAATAATTTAATCTTATGTTTTTATTTGTAAATATGCAAATAAAAATACAAGATTAAATTACTATAAATAAATTAACCATTTAGGGGTATATTTAAGGGTTGATTATTATCAGCCTTGCCGTTTATTAAGCATTTTTATGGTTATCGGTCGTTTGTAAAACCGATATTTCGAAGCATTTAAAGAAAGTTTTGTCAGCGCCCTTGTTATTGATAATTTTGACATTAATTTTCATTTTTACACCAGGCATAGATATTGGTTATCAGTCTACTTGATCTGTAATAATCGGTATCGGCCTCAACTCCTGAAAAACACATATTGGTCGACCCCATATATAATATTATTATTATTATTATTACTTGTTTGACATGTATCCAAGACAAATTTCCCGCAAAATGACAAGTATAACTGTAAATCTTTATAACAATCAAATAATAAATATAATTTTTATATATTAACTATAATATCTTAATAGCCCGTGCCTCAAAAGTCATGGCACAAACAAAGAAATTGGGTAAAATCTGGTAAGAAAAAATGTTTCATTTATATAGATGTTTCGCTCAATTCTATTTGTTGTTTAGGCAGCTCACTATGGTTTGGACAACAGGGCTTTGCATTTTGCATTTGTGTTTTTTAATTACCCCGAGAACAACAACAGAATTTAATTAATTTGGCCTGGAAAGGCACAGTGCTCTCTGAGCGATTAGGATCCTTCAATACGCTCCCACAGTCTGTCAATAATGCTTATATAGGTCATTGTGTTCACAGAGTGCTGTTCAAAGCCATTGAGGTGCCCTCTACAGATAACACAACTTTGAGACAGGGCTCCAAAGGGGGCATGTGTGGTGTCCGGGGCGGGAGAAGGGGACGGCATTGCTAAGTTCGCCATGTTGAAGAGACTGTGCATGGCTGGAGGAATTGGTGTGTGGGGCACAGAAATAGGTCCACTGCAAGTACCCTGGATGTACATGGACGATCCATCATGAAGTAAGAGGTAGATAAATATAATGTTGTATGCCAAGCTGGATGGTGGTGAAATTCCAATAAAATAGCCCATGTTGAGATGCGCTCAAGTGGGGATGACATGGCGATTGGTGGTCAGCTGTGAGTCGTGGGTCCCACCGAAATTTTGGACAATTATGACTGTTTTAAGGGTGTGTTCGTTTTTTTTTTGTAAGCTTTCTGACTTCCTGGAAGATTAAGCGCATAGTTTCAGGGAAAAATAATAAAACGTGTATATTTAGAGTGCACAGGTGCCAAAATTGGAAATCTTTTTACAATTTTTTAAATTTCGATTTGCATATAATTAAAAAATCACATTTATTTCTATGACAGCAAAGCTGTAATGTTAGCATGGATATAAGAATTAATTTAAAGTGTAAGAGATTTTGCAGTAGACGTGGGGTGGGTGGTTGTGTAGCTGTTGCATTGTTCTCAAATAAATGCAGACTAGGTGAGCTTAGTAAAACCCCCCCCCCTCCCCCCCATCGAATTATTCCAATTTTTGGGGGCGGGCCCAGGGTAAATATGATGCAGAAGAAACGCTAATAATACCATTGCATTGAATCCTGGTACTGTATATGTTACAGGGGGTCGTATAAGTGACTCTCTTGTGTTACATAAATAGCGCCCTAGCATGCAAATAAGCACGGAGGTGCGGTGGTAGGGGGTGGTTATGGGAGCAGAATCTTACTTGTCATCTTGTACTTCAGCGCAGCCACATTGAAATTGTGCATTCTTCTAAAATACATGCATATGTGATTTGTTTTTAAACAAACTCTTTTTCTGTCTTTTCCCATATGCCCCCTCTCCTTGGATCGTCTTGCAGCAGGGGTCAGCCAAAGGTATGACCCTCATTTCTGTCTAAAATGAACATGCTTACATCACACAAAATACAAGTTTGATAGAACATTCATACAGTATACAAGTTTAATAGAATAGAACAAGTGGAAACAGAGAGTAACCATTTTTATGTCTATCTATCTGTCTCCCTTTTGTCAAGACCTTCGCCTATGACTACTGTTTTTGGTCGATGGATGAGTCGGAGACAGAGAAGTTTGCTGGTCAGTTTCTGGAAACACTTCTTGAAGAAGCCACTTTGTTTTTTGGTTCAGTACCAAATATCTCATCTGTATAATTTTTGATGGTTCTTGCGCTGGTGCTGGTGGTGCTAGTGAAGATAAGGGTTTGTTTACACCAAGATCATTTGTACTAACAAGGTTTTTCCAGAAAATCTACAGTGTGTCACCTTGAGGTTTTCAGTACAGTTTCAAGTCATGGCACTCTATCTACAGGACAGAAAGTTATATATATATAAATGTAAATATAAACCCTTTTTTCTTATTTTTAGGGACATACATTTTTTTTCATTATGCCATTTTTTTAAAGCTGTATTTGTTTAGGTGTCATCATGCACTTCAGCACAGCCATACATGGTTTCTCCTGTTTTCCTCTGTTTCTCTCCTTCACATGATGAATCATTTTGAAGCTACAGTGAAGCCTATTTTTAGAACCATAACCTTAGTTTAGTTGAATTATCTCAGAGTCATACATCACTTGAATGTTCTTGTAAGATTCACATTTATGGACGTCTGTCTTAATTGTCATTCAATCATATTTTAACAGGCCAAGATGTAGTGTTTCAGTGCCTTGGGGAGAGTCTTTTGCACAATGCCTTTCAGGGTTACAACGCCTGTATTTTTGCATATGGGCAGACTGGTGAGTAATGCTTTGTACGCAATGACCTTTGCTCAGTTTTTTTAAAAGCACTCTAAACATAACCACTCTTCTTTTGTAATGTGATTATTTATGTTAAAGGGGTCATCGGATGCGAAATGCACTTTTACATGTTGTTTGAACATAAATGTATGTTGGCAGTGTGTGTACACAAGCACCCTATAATGATAAAAATCCACCCAGTGTTTTTTTTTTTTTTAATCTACTAAAATCATTACCCCTTTCTCAAATCAAACCGTTTTCAGCTTCTTGTCTGTGTGACGTCACACTGACCCAGGCCCTCCCACGATAGTTGATTGACACTAGCGTTTTACCTTTGACCTGCCCTGAGTGAGCTGTCATCAGTCCGCCACTGTTTCGACGCCGGAGCAGATGTAGACAAGAATGACTCCTAAGCGATTGAGGTTTTATGTTGTTGGATGCAATAATGAACATAGCAGTTGTCATTTACTCCCGACATCTGAGCTGCTGAAGACGCAGTGGATTACGTTTGTTTGTGAAGGGAATGCACCCCCCGATCTACCTAAATGCGTCTATGTTCGCACGAATCATTCGTGATCCAGCTTCACCTACAGAAGAAGTGAGTATATGTTTTTTTTTATGAATCTTTACAGATCGCCTTTCCTAATAACGTGCTAGTTAGCAAGTTTCACGATGAATGTGGCTAAAGTCTACCGTCTCTCAGAGAGCGGCTCGGAACAGAGGGGTGGGGTTGAGCAGAGCGCATTTGCATTTAAAGTGGCATGCAAGAAAACGGCTTGCTCTGAAAAGAGCTGTTTTTGACAGGGTAAAAAGGGTGTTGTTTTACACTACCATTGAGAAATTTTAACCAAAGTATGTTTTAGACTTTTCATTAAGACCCTAAAGAATCATATCACCTTGTGGAAAATGGGTATCCGATGACCCCTTCAAGTACTTGACGAGTATTTATTTTAAGTAACATGAGAACATGTAATTTCCCTCAGGCTCTGGGAAGTCATACACCATGATGGGTTCGGCAGACCAACCTGGTTTGATCCCCAGACTTTGCAGTTCTCTGTTTGAGCGGACCATTCAACACCAGCGAGAGGAAGAGAGCTTCACCGTGGAAGTCTCTTATATGGAAATCTACAACGAGAAAGTCCGGGACCTGTTGGACCCCAAAGGGTGAAGCCTATTGTGTCTCATGTAGAATCTCTGAGCTTTACTCTGCTGTAGATGTCGATCTTACACAATATCCGTTTTTCCCACAGGAGTCGACAGGCCTTAAGAGTGAGAGAGCATAAAGTTTTGGGGCCTTATGTTGATGGTCTATCAAGGCTTGCAGTAGAAAGTTACAAGGTAACAAAATAGGACAAAAATATCTTTAATGGTGGAATAACATATGCTTTACACTGTTTGAACTTTCACCTCCTTTTTTCCCAATATATACTGTCGTTTAGTTGATCATGTGGCTCAGTTATCCCCTCTTTGGGTCTGCAGTTGATGCTTAGCAAATCCCACTGTAGGAATGTTTGTAGTCAGCTCACAATACGACATGTGTTACTGCTGATGTTTTTGGTCTTATGGAAATCTTTGTCATTCTAAAGCCTTTCTAAAAACATATTTCCATGGCTTTTTGCAGAATTTGATGCATGGAATTGTGTAATATGTCACCTATTCTTTTAATTCTACTAAATTATGTTGAGTTTAAATCAGTTTAATGTGTTCAATGCTTTGGATTAACACATTTGTACAAATTTTAATCCATTCTGTAGAATTCCATAGGTGATCATTGTGGAAGCCCTATTTAACTCGGTTCAAAACCTAAAAACGGGTTACTTTGCTGTAACCATAATTCATCAGCATTGTACCTGCCTTATTTTTAGAGGTCATATTCAGGACATCTTTACTGCTTTGCTTTTTTTTAAACAAAAAAATAAGTATGCACAAGTGTGCAGTATTTCTGACTTTAACGCATGTCTGAGATTCTAATCGTGTCCCTTCTCCTACCCAAAGGACATTGAGTCCTTGATGTCTGAGGGGAATAAATCCCGCACTGTGGCGGCCACCAATATGAATGAGGAAAGCAGTCGCTCCCATGCCGTTTTCAATATCATCCTCACGCACACACTAAAGGACCTGCAGTCGGGGGTAAGGACACACTTACACACACTGTTCTAAAGCTGATTTTCATATATTAAGATTTAGATGCAAGAGAATACAAGTGGAAAATCACTTAAATGGGTCACACCCTACATACTTCAGGTTTTATTTTTTAAGTCCACTTTTTATGTTAGACAAAGTTTCTTGCACCATAAAACTTATAATCATTACCATTTTGCACCCTTAGCTTTTACTGCTGTACATTTTTAGACTTCATGTAAAGGACCTTCTTTATGATTGGCTAACCTTTGCATACCAGCATAGTTTGGTTATCAGGTTGGGTAAAATTTCTGAATTCTGAATAAACATGACTATGCAAATGATGGTGGTCATGTTAATGTATTTTCAACTTTGCAACCATGTTCTCTGATTTACTAGTTTTTTTTGTAGCTTTGGTATTGTAAATGGTCTGGGTGGCCTGGGTTGAGAACAACTCTGTCCTCAAACTCTTTTATTTGAAAAGAGCAAGGAAAACCTTGTTAGGGTAATTTAATTTGGGAACAGTCCTGATTCTGCTGTTTGATGATAAAACTCAGACCTTGAATGTTCTTGCAAGATCCTCATGAAATAAAGCCAAGTGCTGCAGGAAGGGGAAGATTGAGAGATGAGTCATCATGTCCAGCCCTGATGATCTCAGAGATGGGATGTATTGAATACCTTTTATCAGCTGATGTGGACCTGTTATGGCACAGTCCAGTGTTAAGTCTCAAATGTTCCTCTTATGTTATATTTTTACACCACCCTTGCCTTTGCTCCATTCACTTTGGATCATTACCGGTTGTTTCCTATTTATAATATTGCATAATTCATTTAATTTATGCATCTCCAATGATCTTGTACCATTAAGTGCACTCTGGACCAAGTAAACCTTCCCTTATCGGCTTTATCGTGAGCATGGAGAGAGCTCATGCAAATGGCAGGAAAATTGATGAATAAATTATAGAGTGTCCGAGTTTAGACGTCAGCTGATCTCCTCTTGTGCTGTCCTGGTGTCACTTTGCTTTTCTTTTGTGCCGTATGTCATGATCACCTGATTCGACTTGTGTCCAGTCCCTAATCTATAATTCATCAGGGCCTGGACTGTGCTGGCCACTCAACAGGTGCAAGATCTAAACTTAGCATGTTGTCACTAAAACAGAGCAATTTTCAAGTTTTAGCCTGTATGCACATACCCGTGCACCAAACCCAGCCCTCATGTATGTGCTGCTTGCCATCTCAGTCATCGATAAGTAATGATGTGTGTATTTTTCCAGCGCAGTCATCAGTGCTGTCTTTTGCATGCTGTGGTTTTCCATGCAAACAGTGCTGTTGGGAAATGTGAGCCAGTAGATTACCTCGGATTTCCATATTCTTTTGTATTAAAATCTGTGTTTAGCATATTATGGAAAACAGCTCCTTAAAAATAAGATTTTTACATTGTCTGTGCTTGACTGTGTAAACTCACCACTAGTCAACACTTGTGGGTTCTCCCAGAGTATTGCCATGCAGTTGCCAGAGCTGGGTAGTAACTGATTACATGTAATCTGGATTGCGTAGTCAGATTAAAAAAATTAAATACTTGTAATTGGATTAATTTACATTTTAAAATATTCTAAATCAGACTACAGTTACTTTTTTATAGATTACATATTATTTACTCAGTAGCAATAAATTATGGCTTAATTAATAACTTATTTTAATTTTACATTTTTATGATTGAATTAATTCTTTGGTTTTCATTAAACTCACAAATCCCTTGCAGTTAGTTTACGAACCCCAGTTTGGGAAACCTTAATGTAATGTAATGTTTAATGCACTTCAATGGAATATATTTTATTTTTCTTTGCATTTTTATATCGATATGGTACAAGATCCTATTTAAATCAATGTGATAAATGAGTTCTATCAAAAGTAATTTAAAAGTAATGAAAAAGTAGTCTGATTGTATTACCTAAAATGTCTAATTGTGGCTTATGGTTCTACACAATTTATATCATGTAATTTGGAATCAGTAGCCGTTTGTAAGTAATCTACCCAGCTCTGGCAGTTGCTAAGATGTTTTGAGGCATTAATGTGTACCTATGCAGTTGCCAGAGTGTTCGGAGTGGTTGCCAGGACATTGCTATGTAATTGCTAAAGTTTTTTGAGGGGCTACTGCATTGACTAGGTGGTTGCTAAGGGTTTCTGGTTGGTTGTCAGGTGTTACTATGAAGTTACTAAGGTGGTCTGATTGGTAAATGCTTAGCTTTGTGGTTGCTAAGTGTTTTAGGTGGTTTTCAGGGCATTGCTGTACAGTTGCTGTGGTCTTCGGAGGTGTTAATGGATGGCTAGGTGATTGCCAGGCAGTCCTAAGTGGTTGTCAGGGTGTTGCTATGCAGTTTATAAAATGTTATGAGGGGTTATGTGCATGACTATAAGGTTGCTAGGTTGTTCAAAAGGTTGAGTGGTTGTCAGGGTATTGCTATGCAGTTTCTAAGGTTAGTGCATAGCTGTGTGGTTTCTAGGGTGTTTTAGGTGGTTTTTAGGGAATGTCTGTACAGTTTCTATGGTGTTCTAAGAGGTTAATGCATAGTTATCTGATTGCTATGGTATCCTGAGTGGTTGTCAGGGTGTTGCTATGTAGTTTATATGGTTTTCTGATGACTAAGTGCATGGCTATAAGGTTACTAGGGTGTTCTGTGTGGTTGTCGGGGTGTTGCAATGTGTTGGGTGTTGAGTGGTTAATGCATGACTATGTGATTGCTACGGTGTTTTAGGTGATTTTCAGGGCATTGCTATGTAGTATCTATGGTGTTCTGAGGGGTTAATGAATAGCTATAAGGTTGCTGGATGTCCTGAGTGGTTGTCAGGGTCTTGCTGTGCAATTTCTAAGGTGTTCTGAGAGGGTTAATGTATGGTTAAAAGGTGGATAAGGTGTTCTGGGTGGTTATCAGGGTGTTGCTACACAGTTCTAAGGTGTTATGAGTGGTTAGTGCATAACTGTGGTTTCTATGGTGTTTTAGGTGGTATTCAGGGCATTGCTGTGCAGTTGCTATGACGTTCTGAGAGGGTTAATGTATGGTTAAAAGGTGGATAAGGTGTTCTGAGTGGTTGTCAGGGTGTTTCCTTGTTGCTATGTGGTTTCTAGGGTGTTCTTGGTGATTTCCAGGGCGTTTCCATGTAGTTGCTAATACGTTCTTTTGGATGAATATGTAGGCTATCTCTGTAGTTGCTAGGGTGTTCTGAGTGGTTGTCACTGCCTCGCTATGCAGTTGCTAATGTGTTGTGAGGGGTTTACTCATAACAATGTGCTTGCAGAGGTCACTCACATATTTAGAAGTCTTAAAGGTACAGTAGCAAGAACAGCCTGTTCGTTCTAAAGGTCAAAGAGAAGGTGGAAATGGGTCATAAAGAAGTAACTCGAGTGTAGTTAAAGAAGGGGAAAAAATGCTACAAAAGAGCAGAATATGTCTCCTTTAAATAGCTGATTATAGATTATTGAATGAACTCTGGCTCTATATGATTGTGTACAGGGCCGTAGCTAGAGGATTCGGGGCCCCCTGAAAAAATATTGATGTGGGCCCCCACACCCCTCCACTAATATAATTTATTGTACAATATATGAGCATGGAGGCCCACATGTAATCTAATAGGGGTTTCTTAAAATAACAAAACAGATAACAAATAAATGTAAATAAAGGTTTTTACTGAAGATCAGTTAAAGCAAAATATTCAAATATAACATTATATATATAAAAACAAATGGAGAGCAAACACTAAAACAAATTTCAATCAGTAATGAACTTTGAAACAACTATGAAAATATATGTATATCGGTTTGATCATTAACCTTTCATGACCTTTTACGTCACTTCACCTAGGATGAACCAAAATCCCATTGTCGGACCTTTTTGTTGGCAAAGTCACTTATGATGTCTTTGAAGTCCAGCTGTCTGCTTAGCTGGCTTTCAATTGAAAGTCGGGCAAGGCTATTAAACCTTTCTTGAGTTTGCGTAGACCTGAGATAGTTTTTGACAAGCTTCAATTTGCTGAAAGCTCTTTCTGCACCAGAAACAGAGACAGGTAGAGTGCAGAAGATGCGCACTGCAACACACACCTCTCCAAAAATGCTCTGGAGCTGCATCCTGTAGATTGAATTCAGCAGGTCAAGAGGAGACTGACAGTCTGCAAATGTAGCATTATACACAGATGTAAGATGCCTCACTTCGTTCTCAAAGCCTGTTGTAAGATCCTGTGCATATTTGCTCACTAATGAGTGGCAAGCTGGGTGAATCTGATCTTCTTCTAAGTCTTTTAACGACAAGATTGCAAAAAACTCTTCATATATCTTTGCAGTGGTTTGGAAGCGGATATCCAGTGCAGAGATTATATTATCCAATGCCACAAAAAACACATTGTTTCGAAACCGAATTTCTTCTGTCTCTAGTTGGTTGGCATCCTCTGAACTCTGACTCTCATCTGCAAAGCGCTTTCTTTTTCTTTTGTGGCTGACTGGAAACCCCTTGGGCACATCCATAGCTTCTGCAATGAGGGAAGCTTCTGCAAAAAGATTATCCCATGAGTTACGCAAAACTTCCATCTCCTCTTTAAGTGCCCGTATGTTGTCTATTTCAACTTCTATTGAAATTTTCCCTGATTGCAGAATTAGGTTTCTGTCTTCAATGGACTGCAGGATTTTCTTCCATACAGTGAGAAGAACTATGGCTTTGAAGGACATGAAGTACTGTTTTAGACCACTGGCCTCTGACCTAGCTTCATTGGTTAAACTGCACTTAGCAAGGATGGTGTCCAGAGCTTCTATAATTGATGGCAAGTGGTTTGCTACAGGTTTAACTGCAGCTATGCGTGCACTCCACCTGGTCTCTGATAAGCGTTGAAGGGAGCAGCCAGTCTGACTTTTAAGGATTGCCCAACGCTCGGGACTTGCACTAAAGAGATTGTACAAGCGGTTCAAACAGCCAAAAAATGTGGAAACATCAGGACATGACTCTGCTGCTTGTACACCAACAAGATTCAGAGAGTGTGAGGCACAGGGTGAATATGTGGCAAGAGGGTTTATTTTCTTTATTTCAGCCTGAACCCCTTTTACTTTGCCGGACATATTTGCCCCATTATCAAACCCTTGTCCCCTGCAATCTGAAATATCAATGGAATGTTCCTCCAAAGTCTTCAGTATCATTTCTGATATTTCCCGGCCAGTCTTACCATTGAAAGCTTTGAACTGTAAAAAACGCTCAATTATCTCCCACTGATCATTCTCCTTGTTTGCAACATATCTTAAAAGAATCACATTCTGCTCCATGTGAGAAATATCAGGAGTTGCATCACAAATCACAGAATAATAAATTGCGTGCTCCCTTTCCTTCAATATTTCTTCCAAGACCTTTTCTCCACAGAGTTCAATAAATTCATTTTGTGATTCTGGGCTAAGGTAATGTGTCATTCTTGCGATTCTGGGCTAAGGTAATGTGTCATTCTTGCACCTGTCTTCTCTGACACTTTTTGCAAATGATCACTGAGCAAAGGATCATAATGAGCCAACAGCTCTAATGTGCCAAGAAAGTTACCGTTGCGAACATCACCTAAATTGTCTGTGGTCCCTCTGAATGGTAAGTTTCTTGATGCCAAAAAAAGTGTGACATCTAATATTCTTTCAAGAATTGCTTTGTTTTTTTCAACTTCCATCTGTATTTGTTTTTGCAAGCTGCTATCTATTCCTTTTGCTTCTATCAAAGAATATTTCAGATTTTTCCACTTGAGGTAGCATGCTTTGTGTGCCTTACTTGCTTCATGGTCAGGGAATTTATTGTACATTCTCCGCCATTTTAGATCTGCTGTTTTGTACCCTTCTTTAGAGTTTAGTGCACTAGTTGATGTTTTTCTGAGGTCATCCTGTGAAAAGAGCATGCATGGCACACAATATAATGAATCCATGCTTGGACTGTATGTCAACCAGTCTCTCTTCTGTTTCTCTCGCCCATTTGCTGACTTACTAAACTGGAGATACTCTGGAAATTTCTTTCCTTCTGAATCCTTGGGCATAATAGTTTTCAGGTCTGTCTGACTGGCAGTGGCTAGCTTTCTTACGATCACCTCACGTTCACGATCTGTGAACCTCTCTGGCCATAATCCTGGATCAATTGTCAAAAAATCTCATTCACTCTCACCTTCATTTCTCCCTGTGCTTGCTGGATTTGGGCTGTCTGTGACTGTGTCCTGACTGGTGCTACTTTCAGCTTCTTCACTTGGACCTTTACTAACTGATGCTGGCCTACTTTCATGCATTTGCTGGATTGAGGAACCTGGCTGTGTAAATAACAAATACCATGACTCAAATAGTTATATAAAAAAAAAACACTTTCTAATCTGGTTCTGTTAAAATAGATGTGACTAGTAAATACTGAATACAAATTATAAAAAGATTCATGACAAGTCAATATGACCAATGAGTATCTTACACACTGACTCTCCAAGTCATCTTTGGAATGGGATTGTGAATCAGACGATGCCACATCTGCAGGACATTGTAGTAAGTTTAGTCTTAATATCATATCACATTGACAGTCTATTTACATGCAACAGAATATGGTCATGTAGTTGTAAACCCTTTATTTTAAAAGGTAAATGTTTATATATTACATAAAAAAATGCCATTAAGCAATAACTTATTAAACACTGTTTAAAGTCCTCAGGCAATTATTCATGCCCAACTAATCCAAATAAAAATTAAAAATAAATAAAAAAACTAACAAGTCAAGAAATTATTAAATAATAAAACCAATTTTAAAAAGACCAGCAATTTAATAGTTTCTCGTCAGTCTGATATAATTCATAAATCAAAAAGTAAACAAAGAAATTGACAAGAATCCAGTCAAATGTAAAAATAAATAAATAAATAAAAAAACACTAAAATTACTCGTCTTAATTTTTAATAAAGATAATTTGGTACTGCATAATATATTTTAAAGCAAATAAATATATCCATCCAAGAGCAGTGTTGGATGCGTGTTTTCTCTAATGTGATTAAATACATCAGCAGACAGGTGCGTAACATAATGTTACTTTTATATGTATAAGCGCTTTATACAATATAATGCTTGCGACATGCGTCATGACTCGTATCCAGTTTTTATTTTGCGCGCCGCGCCGGTAATACAAAAAAACTGACAGTACGCGCCCGGCAGCAGTTTTCCCATGAAAGTAAATCGGGCACCGAAATGACAACACTAACCTGTCGTAAAGAATGTCTTGATCGACTGGGATACAGCATCTCTTTTGGCCTCCCTCTCCTTCTTTTCATGGCGTTTCTGGTACCCTGATTTATGTTTTCGTATCATTTTCAATCGGTCAGTCGGTCTCCGTCTCTTCCACCAAGTTCATCTCTAACTTCAGCTGCCGCGTCAACACTGATTGGTCCTTTTCACAAGCTAGGGTGGGACTTACGATTTATTGGGCCCCTCAGATGTTTGTCATTGACTGAATAATTAATAAATACCTTGTATCGGACTAAACCATTTTTAGGGAGGGGTGACGAGCAGATATTTGGAAGACTTATTTATCAAATTGCATGTTTCTGTGGTTTTCATTAAAATCTGTGGCATACGACTATTATAAATATTAGAATTATTCACAGAACAGGGGCCTATATAGTATAACTGCTGGATTTTGTGGGGCCCCCTGGGCAGTGGGGGCCCCTGTAATTGTCACCACCTTTCACCCCACTAGCGACGGCCCTGATTGTGTATTCTCAGCCAATGTGCATGGGGAGCCTGAAGCCTTCGCAGCATAAGGACTCTCTTTGTTGCTGTAATGCACTGTAATCTCGGTCCAGCTCAGTCCCCCCTCCTCACAACTTCCCATATCCTCTCAGCTCACACTCCCGTCTCTCTGCCTCTCCTCTTAATTAAACCTCATCTCTGATGCTCAAACGGGGATTGTGTACAGTAAGGTCTGATGCCGGGGCACATAAAGGAACTCCACCCCACATACTGCTCCAATGCTGTGCAATAGAGAGGAGAACAATGGATGCTTGTCTACAGCCCACTATAGCCTCTCTTGTCATTGTTCCTTCATAATATAGGACAGCTCACCAGAATTTGTCCAGCGTGGTCATTCATACACAAATTTAACATTTAAAGCCGTTTCTAGGGAGGACCAGCACAGACAGGAATGACAACCATGGAAATGTTCAGTAGTGAGGGATTATTGTTGCTTTTTTTTATGAGTTCCTGCCACTGCTAGTTCACTGTTTATTTCCAGGATAACTAGGCGCCAATCATGGAAACATACACGTAATGAGGTCAAGTGACATGCTATTCCGAAAAAAAGTAGCCAGTGTATATTATGCAGTAAGCAGTATTCAATTTTGAATGTAGCGTCTCATTTCTTTTTTTGTTATTTTTCTCTTTCTACAGACAAGTGGGGAAAAGGTGAGTAAGCTGAGTTTGGTGGACCTGGCAGGAAGTGAGAGAGCTGCAAAGACTGGCGCTGCAGGCGAGCGGCTCAAGGAAGGCAGCAACATTAACAAGTGTGTGCAACCTTGACTCATTCTGCATGATGCCTTTCTTTATGTTTTTTTTTATCTGTCTTGTCTTGGTATTTTTTTTAATGAATGTACAAACCTGCAGTGGTTTTGCATTAATCTTATGGAAGAACAAGAACAAGTCTAATCGATACTTTGCCCCAAAAAATACAAAATTATTTTTAACTTAAAGGAAGCCTGAAAAAGTTTTTTTCTGCATTTGGACACATTTTTTTGGCAATTAAATGCATTATTATGTTCTGTTAGAATTATTATAATAATAATTAATAATTAGTAATAAAATAATATTTAATCGTTTTTTTGGTCCATTAATCAATATCATTCAATTCAATTCAAGTTTATTTATACAGCACATTTCACGATACAAATTGCAAAGCAACTTTACAGAAAATTAAGTTTCTACAATATTTAGTAGTAGCTTATCAGTGGTGACTGTCAGTTTATGTACATATAGCAGAAATGTACGGAAAAATCTATTTAAGACTTAATAAAACAGACGATGAATAATATTACCAGCAATTATTATATGATGCAATCAAAAACTTATACCAAAGTTTGGTAGTTATGTATGTTGTTTCAGGGCTGGCATCATCTGAGGTACTCTGAGGGGTTGCATCATCTCTTCTCAGGTGTTCTGGATCCAGAATGAAGCTTGTGTAAATCCTAGTTACAACGGGATGTCAATCCCGTGGCAAAAACAGAAACAGAGGAGAAACAAATAGAGACATAATTAGCGTAGCTAATTTTTTAGATAAAAGAGTAAAATTTAGACAAAAAGTCAAATTAATGTTTAACCCAAGCTAAAGAAGAATAATACGCATTTGATCAGATATAGCTGCAGTACAAGATTATGAGATGCATTATTTGAATGCTTGGCCAAAGAGATGAGTCTTTAATATAGTTTTAAACAGAGAGAGTGTGTCTGAACCACGAACGTTATCAGGAAGGCTATTCCAGAGTTTGGGAAACAAATGCGTAAAAAGCTTCTACCTCCTTTAGTGGACTTTGCTATCTAGGTACTACCAAAAGTCCAGAATTATGCGACCTTAGGGAGCGTGATGGATTACAGCCTGGTAGAAGAGTAGTTAGGTATGCAGGAGCTAAACCATTAAGGGCCTTGTAGGTAAATAATAATATTTTGTAACTGATATGGAACTATATGACTAGGTAGTCAGTGCAGAGACTGTAAAATTGAGGTAATATGATATTTTCTTGACCTGGTAAGGACACTAGCAGCTGCATTTTGGACTACCTGCAGCTTGTTTACTGAAGATGCAGGACAACCAGCTAGCAGTGCATTACAATAGTCCAGTCTAGAGGTCATGATGCATGTTTCTAAGATGGAAAAATGCTGTTTTTGTAACGTGTGAAATATGATTTTCAAAAGACAAGTTTGCTATCTAATATAACACCCAGATTTTGACTGTAGAGGAAGTAACAGTAAATCCGTCTAGTTGCAAATTGTAATCCAAGAGATTCTGTGTACTGTTTTTTTTTTTTTGGTCCAATAAATAACATCTCTGTCTTATCCAAATTTAATAGTAGAAAATGATTGGTCATCCAATCTTTTACATTTTTAACATATTCATAACACATTTTTACATTTTTAACATATTTTTCATATTTTCTAGCTCTGTTAGTTTAGATAATTTAGAAGTTTCATCTGGTCTTGTTGAGATATATAGTTGAGTATCATCAGCATAAAAGTGGAAATTAATCCCGTATTTTTTAATAATATTACAAGGGGCAACATGTATATCGAAAATAACAGAGGACCTAGGACAGATCCTTGTGGCACTCCATATTTTACTGGTGATAATTGAGAGGACTCCCCATTTAAATGAACAATGTGGTAGCGATCGGACAGGTAGGATCTAAACCATCTTAAAGCCTGCCCTTGAATACCTGTATAGCTTTGTAATCGATCTATGAGTATGTCATGATCATGGCTGGACTTACCATTGGGCTTGACTGGGCTGCAGCCCAGGAGCCCCGCCTTAACCCGTTTAAATTTGTTCAGTTATGTGCCAGTCAGAAATTATTAGTCACATTTCAACAGCGCGCACGGGCCAGCCGGGGCTAACAACTTCCAGCTTCCAACTACGACATTCAAAGCCATAATCAAACAGCATAAACTGGAATTTATGATTTTTTTCACATAGAAAAAGGACACCCGTATTAAATCGCGTCTGCGCCTAACTGCTGAATAATTTGTGATCACATGGCTACTTTAAACATTTCCATTAAACCTTTAGCCCAAAAGAGCGCACATTTACAAAGATAATGATACATTTTCACATGTTTACACCTCACTTCTTTACAGAGGATGATTCTATATTATACTAATGTTCCACTAAATTAATCTGAAGAGTTTTGAGTGCTCTCTCACGTCCAAAGACTATAGAATACCCTAATATCTTACAGGGACTTTGTCCCGTCTCACTACCTCCACACAAAGTGGAGCAGAAATGTCATCAAGACGATTAAAAAAAATTAAAATAGCAATTTACAGGGTTCGTACAGTCATGAAAAACCCAGAAAGCTTTGGAAAACTCGTGGAAATTTATTTTACAAATCTCTATATAATAGAATATTTGTTTAATCATGTCCTGAATCTCCGTGCGGGATTGCGCATTTTAGTTTTACTCATGTTCGGAGGTTTTGCACGTTTGGAAAATTCCCGCAAACATTTATTTAATATACAATGTAAGTTAGATGAGTTAAAAAAAAATTCACACAGAATATCAGATTAAGTCAATCATTTGAAAACAGCGTGTGTGGTTCAGCTGTACTGCGTCTTCTCGCTCTCACTCTCAAAATTGCCTCACATCAGCACATTTCGTCTGCACTAGAGAGCTACTGCATACAATACTTTCGCTCAGCGGACAGGACTGTCACTTGCCTAATCGGGTCAGTGTTGCATCATCACAAAAGTTTATTATTTGCATGTCTTTTTAAACCAGTCGGTACTTGCGTGCTCCAAACTACTTTTCTGGGCACTCACAGTAACATCCAAAGGACGCGCACATGAAGCTGCGCAAACACCTCCAGAAAAAGTTATTGTTTTCATTGTTTCTGACTCAAGTAACCTTGCATTTTAATAAATAATGTTACTTAAAGACAATTAAATGGTCAGTAATAAATTAACAAGTTACTAGCAATAGCACAAGGATACAAATGAAACAAACTGTGCTTTAACTTTTTCAGGTAGGCTAGCCTAAAACTAACAGTAGCTTCTAGCTACTATTCAGGAACAAAATACTATGATGTATAAAGTCATAGATAAAGATTATGTTTATATATTAATCCATATTAAATATGAAAAAGTAATTTAGTCAAGAGCAGATTTGAGCAGAGTGATTTTTTTTGTTTGTTTTTTAACACAGACTGACAGACAGCAGGTATACTAAAAGCTGCTGTCACTTTCATACCAAATGTTAATTAATTAGGCCTATTGGTTATTGTTAACAACAAAAGGCAAAATCACTCACTGCTCTTGACTGAATAACTTTTGTAACTTTAATTTTAAGAATTAATCGGTTGTTGAATTTACAGTGAATGTACTGTTTTGAATTTAACAGTTTATTTCCATTTATGCAGCATTTCTGACCTGTTGTTTTCCACCGAAGCGGTTTATAAAATGAAATTCAGGTCCTGAGTTTAATTTATAATACTGGCTAAGTAAATTACAATATACAGGTGCATCTCAATAAATTAGAATGTCATGGAAAAGTTCATTTATTTCAGTAATTCAACTCAAATGTGAAACTCGTGTATTAAATAAATTCCATGCACACAGACTGAAGTAGATTGAGGTCTTTGGTTCTTTTAATTGTGAGGCTTTTGGCTCACATTTACAAAAACCCACCAATTCACTATCTAAGGGGATATGAAGACTATATGAACCTGAAAGCATATTTAAATTTTTGTGTATTTTATGTTACTCCATAATGATGTTATAATTGAGGGAATTTGTAGTGTAGGTATAGGGCCCAAACATAACATCAAGCCCAGGGGCCCCCGGCTCCCGAAGTCCTGCCCTGGTCATGATCTATGGTGTCGAACGCAGCACTAAGATCAAGTAAAACTAGCAATGAGATGCAGCCTTGGTCTGACGCAAGTCATTTGTAATTTTAACAAGTGCAGTTTCTGTGCTGTGGTGGGGCCTGAAACCTGACTGAAATTCTTCATAGAGATCATTTTTTTGCAGGAAGGAGCACAATTAAGCAGACACAACTTTTTCTAAAATGTTTGACATAAACGGAATACTCTTGAGATGGGTCTGTATTTGCCAGTTCACTAGGATCTAGTTGTGGTTTCTTATTAAGAGACTTAACCACCAGCTTGAATGGTTTTGGGACGTGACCTAAAGATAATGACGAGTTGATAATATTGAGAAGCGGTTCTTCTGCTACAGGTAACAACTCTTTCAGTAATTTAGTGGGTACAGGATCTAACAGGCATGTTGTTGGTTTAGATGCAGTGATAAGTTTATTTAGCTCTTCCTGTCCTATAGTTGTAAAGCACTGCAGTTTATCTTTGGGTGCGATGAATGAAGCTGAAGTATTAGACGCTGTAGAATCTACATTTGCTATTGTATTTATGATGTTATCTATAATATTACTATATAATTGTACATTATAATATTACATACCAAGGACAAGAATGTTGGAGATGATTCTTCTTATATTATATTAGTAATTGTAAATTAGGTATTAATGTTAATAAAAATGTAATATGATAAAATAACAATTACATGCTCCAAAAATCATCTTCATTTTCTTCATGCCTAATTTTATAAATTTTTCCCTTTCAATTTTAGAGTAAAATGTGACCCAGACATGTTTTCGTGAGATTCTCTTGCTTAATCTAGTCTCTGAATGTCTGAGTCACCTCTGACTATTTTCCTATGGCACTGAATTGAGGCGTTTTCCTTTTCTGTTGGATGGGTGCTTTGACTTTTACAGGAGACATGTCATGGAAAAATAACTGTTTTGAAATAAGTTTGTCTTCTGTGTAGACATAAACTTAATTTCCAGTGCGAAGCTCCCCACTAATATTGTGTCTGGATGTTTTAGCCCTCTAAGAATGTAATTTAGTTGATTAAAGATACTGTGGAGAATCAGAGTTGTTAAATGGTCTACATCTAAGGGCACAGTTTGTTCTGAGAAATGTTTATAAATCTGGTGAAGGCTTTTTGGCCTGCCAGTGCATATTTCTGTGTGTGAAGTGTGTCTTTTTCCTTGGTCTGTTTCTCTCTCACTTATTTTTTCCATTTCTATCTTTCCTCTCCACACTGGACAGGTCTTTAACCACTCTGGGTTTGGTGATCTCAGCTCTGGCAGACCAGGGTGCTGGAAAGAACAAGAACAAGTTTGTGCCCTACAGAGATTCGGTGCTGACATGGCTGCTTAAGGTATGAACACTCATTCTGTCCAGTAAACACCAGGAAGGGGAATTTCCACAGTATTTTTTACATTTTCCAATTCAGTTCCATCCACACACTTTTGAATTTATAAAATCTCTGGAAAGGGCCCACTCTGCCCTGTGCATTGATGTTTAATGTCCGTCCTTCTGGTGTAACCACAGGACAGTCTGGGTGGAAACAGTCGGACCGCTATGGTTGCCACTGTAAGCCCTGCGGCAGATAATTATGATGAGACGCTGTCAACGTTACGCTATGCAGACCGAGCAAAGAGCATCGTCAACCACGCCGTGGTCAATGAAGACCCCAATGCCAGGATCATCCGGGAACTCCGAGAAGAGGTGGAGAAACTGCGAGATCAGCTGACGCAGGCTGAGGTACACATTTTTTTGATCATTTTCTTAGTGTGAAGTTGCAAAATGTCAAAAACAGCATGTTAAGAGCCATGTTCCATGTACAGTCTATGAAGGCACCAGAGCTGAAGGATAGACTAGAGGAATCGGAGAAATTGATACAGGAGATGACGGTCACCTGGGAAGAGAAGCTGAGGAAGACTGAGGAAATCGCACAAGTAACAGCAACAATAATTTGCACTGTTTTGTCTGGACTGTAATTTTGTTTATGTCTGGATGTTCTGTAGTTCATGTTCCATAACACCATCCGTCAAACACAGAAGAGGACGCTAAAGTTCTTCTCGCATTGTTTTTTTCTTTGCACAGGAGAGACAAAAACAGCTGGAGAGTCTTGGCATCTCTCTGCAGTCATCTGGTATCAAGGTTGGAGAAGATAAATGCTTCCTGGTCAACCTCAACGCTGACCCTGCCCTTAATGAACTATTGGTTTATTATCTAAAGGTAATGCACAAATATTTTATTTTATTTTATTAAGAGTTTGTATATTGTGTGTAATATCATATTATAGAATAGTATGATTATTCTATATTGTCTACTTATACAGATATTATGCATGTTTTTATATCGTATTATACAGTTTTAATGTAATACAATATATACAGTATATATTATAATTTTTTTAGGGGGGGGGGGGGATGCACTGATACGATTAATGGTATCTGTCCAAATGAGATCATGTAATTGTACTCGTTAAAATGCCCCGATATCAAACGCCATACACACAGTAGTGATAAGTCATATTCAGACAAGAAAACACCGACACACAGACAGCAGAATGGAGTTATATTAGAGATTAAAGATGTCTGCGAAGTATATGTATGCAATGAATATAACGTTATACATTCAGTGTTAACGCCTGTATAGCTTGGTGTGCGCGAGCTGATAAACAAAGCGCACTGAGTGTATTGAGCGTGCGGCGGCGCAGATGCGCGAGCTAGTCGAGTGAATATCGCTTTCTCACAGACATCACTGGAAAGTATGTAGTTCGGTCAGATATGTCAAAAACAAGCAAGTAAAACAATGCACAAGTTACTTAACGATAGGGAGGGAGGGGGGGACGGAGAGAGGCGTTAGGTGTATTAGGTGATTTCTGTTGTGTGATATTTATTGATGTTCGCTCACTTAGCATGCATCATTTGGATTAAAGCTAAATCGTAAATATAAGACAATTTATAAGGGCATTCACTATAAATGTCATTTGTTTTCACCCTTAAGCATAAACGACTTTCTGGCGAAAGTGAAACTAACAGCCTGTGTGAAATGCGCTAGGCTGTAACCTACTACTTGTCCCTCTCATTCTGCACCAGTACAAATACGTGCACGCGTTGCGCGTTTTGCTTGCTTCATGAGTGTTTCTGCATTATATGAGTGGCTTTGGAAAATAAATCGCTGCACGTTTCAGATAAAAAAAAACGCTATTTATGAAAATACCACAGTTAGGAGATTTATAGCGAGTGGTTCCCTGCATTTTTACAGCAAATCGCATGACTTAGTTACAGTACTAAGCCGCTGCAATGGAGCAGCTCTAATGCTATTAAAATAAAGATGATGTAGGCTACCATAGAGAGGGGAAAAAAATTAACAGTGAAAGTAATAAAAACTTACATAATTAAGTGTGAAAATAACAGAATAATATACAGTCAAACCAAAAATTATTCGGATACCAGATATAATTTTTTATATTTTTTTACTAGTGGGTGCAGGACACTATAGTTCATTATGTAAGTGAGGGAGCAAAATAAACTAAACTGTGATATCTATTTACCCAAAAAATTTCATTCAGTGGACAAATACCAGTAAAATTGATACAAATTTGGGACCAAAAATAATTCAGACCGAGTCTGGGAAAAAATTAAAGTTCAGGTTTGCATGAAGCTGGGTGACAGCATGCCCAGGAGACTACAGGCTGTCATTAATGCTAAGGGTTAACCGACAAAGTATTGATAGTTGTGTAAATATTGACAGCTGTATGAATAATTTTTGGTTTATTGTAATCCATTACATACCTTTCTATCAAAGTTATCTGACATTATCAAGCTGAATTTGTTCTGACAAAGTTTAACTATTGAGTTCTTGCATATTTTATTACCATTTTCTAAACTAAATCGAATAAACTATGAGAAATGTTCAAGGTGTCTGAATAAATTCTGGTTTGACTATCAATTTGATAAATGAAGTTAACCAACTAAAAATATACATACTCTTTTGGTTTCTGTACCCAATATTTAAAAAATTTACAAATGCAATTAAAATATTGGTATCGGTATCGGCAAGTACCAAAAATAAAAGTATCGGTATCGGTGCATCCCTACTTATAATATAATAGACATTTATTATTTTTTATATATGTAATACTTTTTTTGAAATATTGAATTAATTAGTAGTAGTATTACAGAAAAAAAAACTATATTCTAGTTTAATTTATAATTTGGTGCTTGAAAATGTGGCATCCGTTATGTGTTGATTTTGACATCTGAGTGATAACTGCTGTTAATGCTGGGATGGTTTGCAGGAACACACTAAGGTTGGATCAGCAGATTCACAGGACATCCAGCTATGTGGAATGGGCATCCAAGCAGAGCATTGTGTCATTAACATCACACCTGAGGGAGCTGTCTTTCTCAGCCCTTACAGAAACTCAAGGTAATGCATTGAGGATAGTAGTGTAGATGTGACATGGGTAAACCAAAAGGCTCACAGGTTCAATTGAATCCATGAACGCTTAACCGCAGGTTTTCTTTGCTCTATGCATGTATAGTACATCTAAATTTATGCATTAGACAAGTTCTTTTATCTAAAAAGTTATTACTATAAGTTAAAGGAAAAAAAGCTAACAGCCAAATCGTTATCTAGGTAAATGTTAAATCTTAAGTTTTTTTTAAAGTAACTTGATGTTTCCTCTGTTACAGAACATGTGTGAATGGATCTCCAGTCACCAGCCGGCAGCAGCTTCACCATGGTGACCGTATTCTTTGGGGAAACAATCACTTCTTCAGGTCAGTGTTATTACCCTAGACTAAAGAATGTCACACAGCGGCTTCCTGTATTTGTACGTGAAAGTGCAGTATGGATTCTTTTATGAAGACTATTTATATTTGTGACTTCTTCAGGATAAACCTACCGAAGCGGCGCTTGAGGGGTGAGGAAGAGGAGGGTGAGGGAGGGAACATGAAGAACAGTAACAGCAGTGAGCAGCTGGACGGAGAGGGAGACACGGCCAGCGAGGTGTCCAGTGAGGTCAGCTTCAGCTACGAGTTTGCTCAGACTGAAGTCATGATGAAGGCTTTGGGCAGCAATGGTGAGTTTTAGTCACAAAATGTATGTGAAATATGACTTAATTTTAAACAGTTGTGTTGCTTAATAGTTTTGTGGGTGGAAAATGTGATGCTTTTTTTCAGGATTTTTCGATGAACAATGTTTAGAAAGAACAGCATTTATTTGAAATGGAAATCTTTTGTTACTTTATTCTTGTCTTTACTGTCACATTTGATGTGCATAAGTATTCATTTTTTACAAAAAAAATCTTACTGACCCCAAACTTTGGTACAGCTGTTATAAAAAGTAGAACATTGCTGCTATTAAAAATATGGACACTTGTTTTGCATTTAAAGAGGCCTGTTAACTCATTTCACATGTGAAAAGGTTAGCCAGTCAAAACAGGTGATTTACCTTAAGTCTTAAAGGTACAGTAGCCAAAACACGATCCAAAATTAGGTAAAATGTTTCTGTTTTTGTTGTCTAACAGACCCCATGCAGGCGGTTTTGCAGTCTCTGGAGCGCCAACATGAGGAGGAGAAGCGGACTGCTCTCGAGCGCCAGCGGCTGATGTATGAGCAGGAGCTGCAGCAGCTGCGCAAACAGCTGACTCCAGACAGACAGAGCATGCAGATACCGCAGTCGCAGCCCTTGCAGCCGCAGTACCGCAGCTGGGAGAGACTGAGCCAGGGAGGAATGTCATCATCACCCAGCTCCCAGCACCGCTTGCGCCAGTGGAGCGAGGAGAGGTGAGGTTTCAGTTTTTGGTGGAAACAAATGTGTTTTGTTATCCCAAGGTGAAATTCGGTAAATTGTGAGGTTGTTGTAACACTCTTATTTTGGTGACACCAGGGAGGTGGTGCTAACGCGGAGCTTCAGGAAACTGAGGGAGCAGATTGTACGGGCTAATCTGTTAGGGGGGAGGCGAGCTTCATCGCTGAAGAGTATGGACAAGAGAAAACCGGTACAGAGTTACTCTAAAGATCACTGATGCAAAACCTACGCCAAACAGAAAGGTCAGCCACATTTTAGACTAGTGCTGTCAAACGATTGATCGCATCCAAAGTTTTTGTTTGCATAATGTATTGTGTGTGTTCTGTGTATATTTATTATGCATCATAATTACACACACATACAGTATATATTTAGAAAATATTTACATGTATTCACATGTCTATATTTATATTCATATAATTATAGTATAAATAAAATATGTAATATATAAAAACAACCATTTTATGAAAGATATATACATAATAAATATACACAGCACACATGTATTATGTACACAACTTTTATTTTGGATATGATTAATCGCGATTAATCGTTTGACAGCACTATTTCGACCCAGCTAGGGTTTTCTGCAGGTCTTAAAAAGTCTTAATTCGCTCTTCTTACAAATTAAGGTTGAAAGGTCTTAAATGGGAGCAGAAAATCTTAAATTTATGAAGTCTAATGGCATTAAATGTTGCATGCATTGAAAACAATAAATATCAACAGTATGTTTGTCTTGTTTTCCAGTTTTCCAATATCTAAACATCCTTAAATCGAGATACATTTACTTGAAATGCAAAATGAAGTCTTGTTTTATGAGAAAGCGAACAATGTTTTAAGCCCAAATGTTTGGGCTTAAAACAAGAACAAATACCTGTCAGCGGGATATGAAAACTTGTTTTCCCTTTGAATTAAGTTGACCTTATCAGTAGATTTACTCGTAAACTCATTTCATTTTGATTGATTTCACAGAAAACAAGACTTCTATTCTTCTATCATTGTGCTCCTCTATGTATCTCGACTTAAGAATCTTTAGACATTTGCACTGGAAAACAAGACAAAAATGCTGAGGAAGAAAATCATGTTTTTTCAGCATGATCATAAGGTAAAGTGAAAGTTATTGTACCGTTATATTGGAGATCTGTTGAAAGTTTTATTTTCAAACTTATATAAACTAATACAACTCATATTTACAGTAACACTTTAGTATAGGGACTAGTTCTAATTATTAACTAGTTGCTTATTAGCATGCCTATTATTAACATATTGGCTGTTTATTAGTACTTATAAAGCACATATTATGTATGACTATATTCTACATCCCCAATACCTTAACAACTACCTTACTAACTATTAATAAGCAGCAAATTAGGAGTTTGAGGCAAAAGTCATAGTTAATGGTTTGTTAATACGTAGTGAGAATTGGACCTTAAAATAAAGTGTGACCATATTTACATTTAGGGAACATATTGACACATTGTGTTCCCATCAGTTTCCTTTAAATTGGTTTTAAAATGGTCTTAAAAGTCTTGAATTTACTTTTCCTAAAACTTGCAGAAACCCTCTATACACAGGATAAGCATTGGTGGTGCAGTCATGTGACTTTTTTGTGTTTGTGTATGCAGCGAGACGCTGTATTGAGCGAACCCGCCATTCAGGTGAGGAGGAAAGGCAAAGGGAAGCAAATATGGGCCCTTGAGAAGATGGAAAACCGGCTGGTGGACATGAGAGAGCTTTATCAGGAGTGGAAGGACTTTGACGAGGACAACCCTGTAAGCTCTTATTAGTCACACACGCTTTACTGTCCCATTAAAAATGAAAAGGTAACACTACAGGAGTGGTTTTTCTCTCCATCTCATAGGTGATGTGCTCGTACTTCAAGAGAGCCGACCCTTTCTTCGATGAGCAGGTGAACCACAGTTTAATCGGGGTGGCCAACGTTTTCCTCTCCTGCCTGTTCTATGATGTAAAGCTACAATATGCGGTTCCCATCATCAATCAGAAAGGAGAGGTGAGGATGATTATGTGATCTGTCTGCAGCAGTCAGGCAAATATGATCAGTGGTTTGACTCGCTATGAATATTTAACGCTAACAGACTCATTTGAATTCTGAAGAAAATTTCTTCCAGAAGATGAAATGGTATGTAAATTAAATCAAATGCAATTTCATCTGTGAAATGGAATCTAACTGAGTCATAATATAAAGCATGAGACACACAGTTTATCTTCAGCGGACCAGTCAAGTGCTGTGTTTACTTGTTGCTGATGTCAGGTTGCTGGGCGGCTGCATGTGGAGGTGATGAGAATGGGTGGAGGATTTGATGACAGCGTAGTCGGAGGAGACGACAGTGATGGAAGCCCAGACGGCGATGTACAGGAACGCAAACTGGTCTGTATGGTGAGTACTGAAGTTTGCAGAAGCAGGTTTTGTGCATGCAAGTTTTTAGAAACTTAAGTCATGCCATGTTAACGAACATGAATAATAACAAGTGTGTTCATATTTAAAAATCTTACCTCATACTTACTTTACTCATGTCTCTCAAACAGATTAAGATCCTGCAGGCTACTGGTCTCCCGCAGTACCTGTCCAATTTCGTCTTCTGTCAGTACTCTTTCTGGGACCAAGCAGAGCCTATCATTGTTGCCCCAGAAGTGGATCCCTCTGCCTCCTTCTCCAGCAGCAAAGACCCCCACTGCATGGTCGTGTTTGACAGCTGTAAGGTACGAGTCAATGTGTCACGTGTGCCTTTACAATCAAATGGTAAATTAACCAGTAATAGCCCAAATTGTGAATTATTACTAATATTGACCTTCAGCGTTAAAGACTTTGGGTAATTGTGCATCTTAGTTCATTAAAGGAATAGTTCACCTAAAAACGAAAATGTACTCAACCTCAGACCATCCAAGATGTAGATAAGTTTGTTTCTTCTTTGGAATAGATTTGGAGAAGTGTAGCATTACATTATTTGCTCACCAATGTGTCCTGTGCAGTGAATGGGTGCCGTCAGAATGAGAGTTCAAACAGCTGATAAAAACATGACAATAATCCACAAGTAATCTACACGACTCCAGTCCATCAAATAATGTATTGTAAAGTGAAAAGCTGCATGTTTGAAAGTAACAAATCCATCATTCAGATGATTTTAATTCAAATGTCATTTCTGGCCAGAATTCATAACACTTCCTACAGTAAAAAAAAAGTCCATCCTCTGGTGTCTTCTCACAAGGTGACTTTTTCAGTATAAAGCAATATAATGAATAGAGGACTCGTATTTTATTGGAATCAGTGGTTTGAAGTTAAAAACGTTTTGCTTCAAAAAACATTAATTGATGGACTGGAGTCATGTGGGTTACCTGTGGATTATTGTGATGTTTTTATCAGCTGTTTGAACTCTCATTTTGACGGCACCCATTCATTGCAGAGGATCCATTGGTAAGTAAGTGATGTGATGCTACATTTCTCTAAATCCCTTCTAATAAAGAAACAAACTATATCTGAGGGTACATTTTCAAGAAATTATTAACATGCATTTACTTACTATACTCTCTGTACTGTAGGAGAATGCTGTGACTGTAACAGAGGATTTTATCGAGTATCTAACAGAGGGTGCCGTAGCCATCGAGGTATTCGGACACAGGCAGGCTGATCCAGGCAGGAACCCTGCACTGTGGGACCTCAGCATCATCCAGGCCAAAACCCGCACTTTACGTGACAGGTGAGCAGAAACATGAGCATCATCCCCCTGTAATTGTTCGATTATACTGATATAAACTTTCAGTAATGTAGAAAACACTGGGGCGTCTAGCATCAAGTGATCTGCTTCCTGCTTTTCGGACTGGTTTGACTCTTACGTGTCCTCAGGTGGAGCGAGGTAACACGCAAGTTGGAGATGTGGGTGCAGATTCTGGAGCTGAATGAGAATGGAGAGTACATGCCCGTGGAGGTGGTGCCAGCGCGAGATGTTCGCACGGGGGGCATCTTCCAGCTTAAACAGGTTAGACACTACATGTTCCTGCGTTGTTTATTTTATATGGTTATTATAAATTACACCGCTGTAAGTCTGTTAGCCCACAGCTGTTGTCTATAGTTGTTTATTATGATCAGAATAAAGCATAGCACCTTATGACTATTTTTTTTAGTCACAGATGGTAACGAGGTGTTCTTTTCTATAGCTTTTGTTTTTGGTAGATATTTTTGACTCCTAGGCATGTGAACCTGTATTTTACTTGTGCTCTGTTATTCTATCAACACAGTTGTTTAACATTTAACTTTAGGGTTTTTGTCATGGGGTATTAACTGTTTTTTGGTGTGTCTTTCTCAGGGCCAGTCTCGGCGGATTCAGGTGGAGGTGCGTTCAGTGCAGGACTCCGGCACAATGCCTTTGATAGCAGAGATCATTCTGGGAGTGTCCATCGGCTGTGTGGAGATCAGACAGGGGCGGGGACTTAAAAACAATGAGCCACAAGAGTGGTAAACATTCTTTTTCACTTAAACTTTTAGCATTTAGCAGGATGATGTCTGAATGTTGTCTGAGAGTCTATAACGTTTATATTATTTTTGTTTTTAGCTTGAGGGCGATGAAATGGACAGTTATCAGGTATGTTTGGATGTCAATACATTTATGACAGACTTTTTAGTTGTTAATGTAAGTAATTGATAATAATTAATTTTTCATAATTATATATTATATTATTTTTCATGGTGTTGTGGTGCTCCTGCTGAGATTCAGTTTTGAATCCGATCTGCGTCATTTCCTCATCACATTCCTGTCTCTTCCTCCCACTTCTTTCCTGTCTTTCTCCTCTGTCCTGCCCATTTAAAGGCATAAAAGCCCTTTAAGCAATAGCAGCATTTGTGTTTATGCATTTGTCCATCATCCTGTAGGAGCGAGATCTGGATCGTCTGCGGTGTCAGTGGCTCACTGCTCTCACTAAGAGACAAGAGTATCTGGACCAACATCTTCAGATGTTGGTCAGCAAAACAGGTAAAAACCAGATAGACACATGTACTTGTCTTAGCTCAGTAATGGACTACAAAATAGTGCTTTCCTCGCTTTAGTTTGTTGCTAATTCGCTTTGGGGAGCTCATGTCTTTGAGAAACAAGCAGACTGATTAGATATAGAGCAGACAGAAGAAATGTGGATCTGATTTTGTATGTTGTATGCTGTTTGTACACACGCATTGGTCCCAAAATCCACATACGCCTTCTTGTTGTTCCCTTGAAAGCAAACAAAAAAAAAAAAAAGCTAGAGATTTCACTGAATAAGATCTACACTGATTGGGCAGTGTTTTATCACTGCATGTCCACTGATCTTTTTTTGGTTTGTTTAATGTTATTATAAAATCAAATAATGCTTTTATAGATAAATAGGGATGTATTTTAATTTGTATAAATTGTGTGTATATACATTTTCAAATTAATTTATATTTATATATTTTATATTTGTATAGTTGAAGGGACTCAGTTGGAAATGGGTTTTGCTTAGCATGAAATTAGAGAAATCAATGGTGACTAGTTGGCTTTCTATGACCAGATAAGTCTGAGGATGATGTGGAGAGGGAGGCTCAGCTGCTTGAGTGGCGTCTGACGCTCACAGAGGAGAGAAATGCAGTGATGGTGCCCTCTGCTGGCAGTGGAATACCAGGAGCTCCTGCTGAGTGGTACAGCACTGCTACAACCATTCCGACCAATTTGCATTTACACTGAACACTTAAATTAGATAATGTTATAGATAGCTAGTAAACATGTTGTCTGTCAGAGGTTTTAATGATATGTAATGTCAATCCAGTTCTGTGCAGTTTGCTTTTTAGGCAGGTTGTTATAAACCTTAAATGATGTGTTTTAATAAATAATATTTGGACTTGAGGCTTTGTTTGTAAATTAATGTCAGTATCAGTTAAACATTTTTACAAATGTTTAGTCATGAGTATTTGGCCCTTGGGTTGATTTTTATGTCTTTGTTGGCAGGGTACCAGTACCTGGAATGGAAACTCACATTCCAGTGCTCTTCCTCGACCTAAGCGGTATGTTTTTCCTGCCTGCTTAAAAACAGCAATACTCTCTGCAGAAATGCAATGTCCTCTGTGACCTTTCTTCCACTGCAAGCACTATTTATCTTAACATTAATTTTCACACTTTTCCATCCTGTGTTTCTCTTCTTCCTTCCTCCAGCTGATGACTTCAGCTCTCAGGAGAACCTAGACGTTCCCGAGGCGGGCGGCTGGGATGCCATGCTCAGCTCTGAAGATGAGGATGAATTTTTTGACCTTCAGATTGTCAAACACTATGATGGGGAGGTGAGAATATGAGCTACGCACTCCCTAGTTGGTTTTAAAGGAATGTATTAAAAACTATTTTTCTTCCAGGTGAAAGCCGAAGCTTCTTGGGACTCCACCGTTCATGAATGTCCACAGCTGAGTCGAGGTGCCGCCCCAGATCAGAGAGTATACTTGATTATCCGTACCGTGGTTCAGCTCAGCCATCCTGCAGAGATGCAGCTAGTCTTGCGCAAACGCATCTGTGTGAATCTTACTGGACGACAGGTGCGGGATAGCCTACTTTGTATAACCTACACTATCATCAGAACTGTAGAAAAATGTCTTTTTACATTTTACATACAGCTGTGCCAGATATTTTTAGTGCTTAGTTGATATAAACTTTATACTTTTTTAGGAATTTCAAGCTTTAGATATAAAAAAATGATGATTTCTATATCTGCCTCAGCATATTTTAAAAAAAAAATTTGTTTTTAAACAGGGTTTTGCTCAAAATTTCTTAAGGAGAATGTCCACCAGGAGCACTGTTCCTGGCTGTGGTGTGACCTTTGAAGTAGTCTCCAACATCCCAGGGGTAAGCATACAAAATCTATTTTCAAAAATATATTTGTGTGTGTCTATGTAATGCATAATCGGAATGATATATGTGTTTTCAGTGACCAATGACAGTATAGAATAATTTCTCTTCAAATTCAGAGTAGTGTGGTAACTAAAACTGTTAATTTGTTTTATTGAAATACAGATAAAATAAAAATAATAAAATCTAAATATTAGATGAAAAACTAAATGTTGCTTTGGCAACTAACTGAAATAAAATAAGTTTTAGACTAAAGTCACATACTAAAAACTTAAAACTGAAAATTATAATTAAAAATATATATAAACAAAGCTAATAAATAGTCTTATAAATAATTCTAAAATAACACCAATTCAGAATAGAATTGTCAGTAGATTTCAGAACTGAAGCGAAGTGAAAATTTTTGCTGATAATTCTAAAATATTAAATAATATAAAAGATCATTAGATAATGTATCACTGCAAAAATCTCAGCAATTCTTGAAGGCCATGTTAGTTTGCTATTACCCACAAGAAAGCTGCTCTGATAAAGATAAACAGTCGGTTTGTTTACGAGCACCTGTCTCTCTCGGCTATGTATGTCAGCAGGACAGTCAGAGCTCAGAGGACAGGGAGATGCTGGCCCGTGTGGCCGCCAGCGCTGAGAACCCCAAATCGTCAGACAACGAAGCTGCCATAGAGAAGTACCTGCGGAGCGTCCTGGCTGTGGAGAACATCCTCACACTGGACCGTCTGAGACAGGTCACACAGCTACATTCATTAATATCATTTCATCTGATAAAATTGCATTTTTTTTTTTTATTTAATCCATTTGAGTACATAGTTTTTTGTTTCAATCTGAATCTTAAAGGAAGACTTTATCTGATTAGTATTGTGGCAGATGTAATGATTAATTTTTCCTTTTAACTGATTCGCAAAGTGTTTGTAAATCACTGTACTTTGGGAGTAAAACAGAGGGGAGTAATATGTTAAGCACAAGACTTAACTCATTCTGTATAAACTTATGCTGTGATACGCAGCAGTATTTTAATTAAAAACATATTTTACTCTATAAATGAAACATGAATGCTGTCAATGCACTTTCCATTTTTTAAACGGTTCATTAAAACAAGCAGTCCTATGAATCATATCACTGAAATGAATGGTGACTTCCCAGTGCTGTCTAGTCCAGTTTTCATCATGTAAATCATTTTTTTATCATGTGCTACAGGAGGTGGCAGTGAAGGAGCATTTGGCAGGTAAAGGCAAGGGCAGCAGACGCAGTCTCAGCTCTCCCAGCGTGCACCGGGTAAGCGCATCTGCAGCCTTAAAGTCATCTTAACAGACAGAAATGTTAAGAAAACTCAGCATCATCACAGCCTGGCACATTCTGTATTCACACATCACCTTTTTCTCCTCTAGTTATCTGGAAGCAGACAGGATCTGTCACTAAACTCAGTGCTGGATGACAACAAGGTAAGATTCTAGGGTGAAAATAAGACACATGGTCCATCACAGGAAATGGGTCTTTTTATGTAACCTCTAATATCCAATTTGCTTATGTAAGAATCGGTGGGAGAGTCAGCAGGATATCTTTGGGACATCCCCTCAGTTCAGCAAAACACTGCCACGACCTTCCAGACCTCCTACACCACCTACACAGAATCAGGACTCATGACTCCCCCTTCCCCCTTTTTCCCCTCCCTTTTCCCCCACCGGTCACTCTTAAGTGAGCGCTACCCAGGATCTGTCCATTATTGAAAATATCTCTACTTTCTACGTTTTCCGTAATTTGGCCCCCTTCTCCTTATTTTGAATGTCCTTTTTTAGATTTTCAACTTATTTGTGCTATTACTGTGATAATTTGTGTATCTGACTGATTTTCGACCTCCTCCACCTTCGATTTATCCCTGATTATGGAACCCCTTAACAACCAACTGATCAGAGAAATATTCCTGTATCTTTCTAAATGGCACAATAGTGCCGTTCGGCGGGTTCCGTTAATGACGGCAACCCTTTTGGTTATCTCGCTGAAAAACTCACGTCTTGTTCAACTTCAGTTTACTTTAACTCGTCTCTTCGTTGATCTGTGCAAAAAATGCAGTGTGACATTTTTATGTGACTGTGGACTTCATGCACTCCTTTATATCTTGTCTACATCTGGCTCCGTTCACCACTGTTGTCGTCTTCTCAACACCTCTGCCTGGCTGTTGCCTCCTTCCCCAAACCCACCCCCAGGTTTTTCAGGAGCTTGGCTGCTTCTATATCTCCAAGTCAAGGCAGGGTTCCTCAGATGCCCAAGCTGCCAAGTCCCGTCCCAGTCGCGACGACAAGAAAGACTGAGGCTTCTCCACAATCCCAACAGGTCCTCGGTTACATTTGACTCTTAATTAGTGAACTTGCCTCAAAAACTTGCTTTGGCACCGGGTGCGTCTTATGAAAACTGTCAAGAACATGCAGGTCACTTTAACACTAAAACAAAAGGAAAAATTATTTAAAAATGATAACAAATAAATATAATATATATGCACATAAAAAAGATAAGAATAAACTATAACAGGAGAATTTCTATGGCAAATTGGCTATATACAATTTGAATTCCCATGATGTGGATTATGTAGGGTTTGTTGTAGTGCATTTACTTAGCTGATATTATATAACCCAAAAACCAAAAGAACAATTTATAAAATTATTAAATATGAAAATATATGCATGCATAAAAAATAGTACAAACAATAAATAAAGCATTTTTTATGGCAAAGTACTATTAATATATTAAAAATTTGAAAGTCGTTATGTATAGAGAGGGCTGCACAATCCTACACCCCCATGTCCACACTTTCTAATCGCAATTACAATTACGATTTGACACAATGTAATAATCGTTCACAGCACAATATCGTTCAAAGTCACTTATGTTATTTGTATGCTTTTTCTTTCTACATGGTATCTTAAAGGGTTTTTTTCATTGTTTTCATTTTAGTTTAGTATAACTTAATACTGTGCATATTTTTACCTTTTATAATTTAAAGAAGAAACCAATCTGATGTGTAGTTGACATTTGAGGCTTATTACTATAGAAAAGCACTAAAAGTTTTCAGTTAGTGTTTTCAGCTTGTTTATGTTCATATAAAAATATGGCATGCAGTTGCTTCAAACAAAGGTGTAACCATCATTCATTTAATCGTAAATGAATTAACGCAATTACAATTTTAAAGGAATAATCAACAATTATGATTTTTATCATAATGTGCCGCCATAGTATTATCTGTAGTATTTGGGGGGGGAAAAGTGTTTACTTGTAGTTAATTAATTACAGACTGTATAAATAAATGTGAATGCATTTTTTTATATAATGTTTTTTCTTGACATTTTTTGATGAGATTCACACACCTCTTTATTTTTTCAAAGTATGTTCCCATTACAAAGAAATCAAATTATTAAAGTTATTCAAAAGACAAGCAATACCAATGCTTATAAACATTTCTTGTTTGTAAATTCCTGTCAATAGTAGTTCCATGGGGTAATTTCATGCATAAATGTTAAAAAAAAAAAAAAACCTGATGTACAGTATCAGTCATAAAAATAGCCATTTTAGCGCCTACAAAGCCTGTCAGAAATATGCTGCATTTAGATGACTAAATCATATGTGGTAATCAAAGAGGGATGCAAATCCTCTTGACTGATTTAATTTGAGTCAATTTTAGATTCTAGCGTAATGTCGTTCTGTCTTAATGCCTCCTCATTTCCATATAGACAGAAATTCCATATGCTACTACATAGCCCATATACTGTATCTGTGATATATTATCCATCTCGTATGAGGAAAATTAAGTCTTTAAATTAAGCCTTATTGCTTGGTAGTGGATTTTTTTTGTGAGAAAACAGGCTTTTTTGGTTTTCCATGATTAAAACAGTGTCCTCATTTTGTCAAAGTAAATCATGTCAGGGAAACCTGATTATATGTTAGGCAGGAGTCCATAGATAAACTCTAGTGTTTAATTTCCCCAAGATTAATTGTCAAGCCATACCCTTTCATCATATCTCCCAGCATGCTTTCGACGGAGGCGTAGAGGGGAAAAAAATATGACCGTGATATTTCATCGTGTACATCACTCCTCCCCTGCACGCAGACTTTTGATCTGTCAGTACTTTAGATCAAACGTAATCCAAAGGCTCCCGACATAAAAAATGAACTCGTGACACTTAAATCAAGCTTTGTGCCGCCTCTCTGAAAACCATTACCGAAATCGTAAAAACAAATTTAATACGTTCCATTTATCTCTCCAGCATATGCCACGAATAATGATGCAAACAGCCAACAACCCTGATGAAGGAAGAGTAAGAATAGAACCGGTAAGTAGATCTCCACTCTGAGCTCATGCTCCGTCTTTGGCGAAATTAAATAAATATGAATGATGAATTGAGTTACAGACTTGTATTTTGCAAAAGTATAGCCTAGGAAGATATTTTAAGAGCCCAGTCTTTCTCTCCTGCATGTGATGTAAATTGCATGCTATTAAATCTGTGGTTTTCCTAGCATGTGCTCTCTGTGTGAGAGTCCGATGATAGGTTGAGGTGTAGTTAAATGTTCCTTGTGGTTTTGGACGTCCTTCCCCATAGGTTGCAGTAATGGGGAAGAGTCCTGCTTCAGACAGACACTCAGATGGGCCTGATGCCCCGTCCTCTATGCATGATCCGCATGACCTGCCCCTGAGCCCCATCAGCGAGGCCTCCAGTGGCTATTTTTCTACTAGCGTCTCCACTGCCACCCTTTCCGACGTCTCCATAGCTTGCGGGGACCTTACCTCTACTCCTAATTCCCAAGCGGGTCCCGTAGCATCCAGGCACGACAACGAAGACTGTCTACCGACCCCTGTTAATGCCTCTGTTGCTCCTGTAGAAGCTGGGCTAAGATCTGACAGGCCTAGAAAAGAGGAAGATACCCAGGCGGCCCACAGGAATGGTGTCACCATCTCTCAGCAGGAAGCACAGCTAAATACAACCCCTCCCCTGGTGTTGAGTACCTCCACAGACAGCCCTTTCTCTCTCCAGAAGGTCAAATCCAATGAACTCAGGTCTTTCAGTAACATTCTTGGAGATGGAAAAGCAACCACAATGCAAACTAACAGCCTAGAGAAGCTAGAGATAACCTTCGAGGATGTGGAACCCAAGGAACTTGCTTGGCTCAAGGTGGGAGGGAGAGTCACTGCCGGATCCAACAAGTCTGGCACGGTCCGCTACATCGGCCCAACGCACTTCTCCGAAGGCATCTGGGTCGGGGTCGAGTTGGACACTCCCTCAGGTGAGTTAGATCTTCCATTATTAAAGGGGTCATGAACTACCTTTGTTTATTTTGTACTGTTCTCTGAGGTCCACTTAGAATGTTATGATTTTTACATCAAAAAACATAATTTAGAAGTAATAGGCTATTTTCTGTACTGTTTTGAATAGGCGTGACAGATTGTAGACTCAGAAGTAAACGCCCACTGCTATGATTGGCTAACAGTTGTGTATGTTTGACAGCTTATATTCTTCATAGATGGATGCTGCTGTGTTTTAGGTTTAAAAACGCATAAATACTCAGTACATATCAAACGATCTGTAATAACAAAGCAATAGTGACCATATAATAAAAACAGTTACTCACACTTGTGTGGTTATAGTCGGCACAGCGTCGTCTTTTATTGAATCTTTCTGAAAATCCTGCGTCGAATGCTGCCTTGTTTGTATACAAATCCATGGTAAATGAAGTGAACAAAGGACCAAGTTCTTACGGACGTGGTTGGGAACTTCATTAAAAATAAAATTAATCAAAAACCTGCGTTGACTCTCATTATTTACACTACTGTGTGAATCGGTGGGAGGGGATTCGGCTGAACAGGCAGCGATGTAGAACCAGGCATTGATCATCTTCTGCGGGTGAACCGGGGTTTAGCCACACTATTATGTCATAAATTGGCACATTCCACAACCTGTCGTTCTGGCAGATTGGCTTCTATATAAGCTGTTTTTAGACAAACAAGAAAGCTTTGAGTTCTGAAACTTACAGAATGTCTGTATAGCACAATGGCCTCTTATATATATCAAAAGATCAAGGGAATTTTTATTTCTCAGTTCATGTTATCTTTCCTCTTTAAAGGGTTAGTCACACAAAAAAAAACAAAGGCCTTCTGAAGCGAAGCGATGTATTTGTTTAAGAAAAATATCTATATTTAAAACTTAATAATCACTTTAATCTAGTTTGCGCCAACAGTTATACACGGAAGCAGCTACGGGCGGATGACGTATGAGTTCAGCTTTGCTCATGTGCCGGTGAGACTCGTGAAAACCAACGTTTGTTAACAGGAGCAAAGGAAGAAAAGTTTCCTTACTTAAGCAAAGGAAAACCAGTCTCCTCTTGGCTTATATCGAAATCCTCCGACATTCTTCTTTACAAATCCTCGTTTTGTACTTCTAATAAGTGACCGTAGTTTTGTTTTGATCTCTCCCCTGCGCTTCCGCGTGCGTCACTTCTGAGCGGCGCAAAGCTGACCTCATACGTCATCCGCCCGGAGCTGCTTCCGTGTAGGACTGTTGGCGCAAGCTACATTAAAGTGATTATTACGTTTTGAATATGGATATTTTTCTTACAAAAACGCATCGTTTCGCTACAGGAGGCCTTTGTTCACCCCCCGGTGCCATGTGAGACTTTTTATTTCACTTCTTTTGGACTGATGCATGCAACACCCGCTGAGTGGCATTAAACAGCTTGAAAGATCAAAGACAATTTTTTATATAACTCTGACTGAATTCGTCTGAAAGAAGAAAGTCATACACCTAGGATGACTTGAGTGTGAGTAATTTGTGGGCTAATTTTCATTTTTGGGTGAACTAACCCTTTAAGTTTTCTGAGACATTGACACCTTGGTGAGACCAATTAACCAACCTTGTTCCTTTTCTATCCTTTGTCCACTAGGTAAGAATGATGGTTCCGTCGAGGGCCACCAATACTTCCGATGCAACCCTGGTTACGGGGTGCTAGTCCGTCCAGATCGACTGACTCGACGAGAAGCTTCCAAAAGGCATACCGAAAATCGCCGTAGCGGGGAGTTCAGTCAACAACTGAGGGGAGGAGCCGGCACTGCCATTCAGAAAGGAGAGAATCGCAAATCCTGGACCAGCTAATTGACAATGAGCTGAGCAGGACAGAACCTCCACCTCCAACATCTCAATCTAACCGAGGAGTTCAACTCCATCCATCACTGTGCTTGGGCTAATGGAGCATTCTGATACCCAACTTTGCATGGATGGTGGTACAACATTCCCTCACAAACCCCTCTATCAGTTTCGGTGCTATGCTAATGTGTAGCATGTGGGAGTGCTATCAATTTTTAACATGCTGCTTCAGCTGTGTTCCATGGTTTGGTAACTCAAGCAAGTCTCTTTGAGTTGACCGTAAATGAATCTGCCGGGTCTTTGAGATCAACCCATCATTTTTGTTTGTGCCCTGGTTTTATCAAGAGTCCATTTTTGGACTTGATACTACAAATGATGCTTGATTTTAGTCTGTTTTTAGTTTCCTGAATGTGCCTTTCAAGTCAACCCATTTCTTGTTTGGCATCCCTCACTACACCTTCGTAACACTATGGTATGGTAGACATGTAAGAGATTATCTCAGGGATCCAATCAGAGTCATTTGGATATGCCCAGTTGGGTTTGCAGCTGCAAGCCACTATCGGGGGGGTTGCATGTATTTTGCCATAGGTGCTGCCCTGAGCAGGTTAATGTAGGTTTTTGATGTTTTCTCATTCTTAGTTGTGGAGTACTGCTATTACTTGACCAGTGATTGGATGGTTATATCCACAAGATGGGATATTTTATTTGGTTTGTTATCATTGCAAGAATTGCCTATCAGTATTTTTGGAGGAAACCACCTGCTTGGTGTGTATCCTTAATTGCTCATGGTGAATTTTTAGACTTGACTGAATTGGCACATTCAGGTTAAATTGACTGGCTTAATTAGACCCTCTCTTAATGGTTTTGATGGTTGGACTGAAAAAAAATATTTTAAAGTGTCTTCTTTACAGCCTTTTAATTGGAATAGGGTTATTGAAACTACTTCAACCTCAGATAACTTTGTGCTGCAGTTTAAAGTGGCTCAGTTTGATTGGTTTCTAAAAGACTGTCTTCCACAAGAAGGTCACGGTTAAAGCACATTCCAGTTTTGTGTATTGGACCAATTACTGGCAATAACCTTCATCTTATTTATTCAAATTAAAAATCTAAAAGTAATTTCATTCAATATTTTTTGCATACTGTATGGGCAAAGTGGTCACATTTATATAGTTTTTTTTAAATAAGGAGCATGATTCCATGCAGATATTATGCTTGTTCACATCATGATGGAGAAAAAGTGAGTTATTTCGTTCCTTTTATATTCTATTCATGGAAATCATCATGTGATTTCTGAAGTCTAATGCAATATCAAGTTATTAAAATATATTTTAATGGTTGTAGTTATGTAAATTGAATTTATAAAGTGTAAAAATCCCTTGAATGGAAAATTAATTTGCACATTTGGGTTATAGTAGATAGCTTATGTGCCCAAAGGGTACTTAGTTTTGTTGTAAACTAACCGAAGATCCACTGTAAATCTGCTTTTCACTGGATTTGGTGCTCAAAAGTCAAAAACATTTCAAAATTTCCATCCGAGAGAACATGCATTTCTCCACAGTTTGAAGTTGCCTTTCATTCTTCTGTAGTGTGGTGTTGATGTTTGTGTTCAGTCAAAATTTGATTTTGATTTTTTTTTAATGTATCTTGATCTGTGCCTCATTCATAATGAAAAAAAACAAACGCGCACGTCTTTGTGGCTTTGATTAGCACCATGGCTACAGACGGTAGGATTTGAAGTCCTACTGGCTCACATTAGTAACTAGTCATTCTTTAAGTATTAATTTAAAGGTAATAGATTGATTGCCTTTAGAATGACAAGTCTCAACTAAGTTTTAATACATTTCTGTTGTAGCAATAACATTAAAAGTGCTTGTAGGAATTTGATGGTTCATTGTTTTGAACATGAGTTACTTTAAAAAGAAAGGGGAAATGAACTTATTGAAGACATTTTCAGTAAGCTGATCTCCACGGCCCAACATTTCAATCATAGTTGCTTTTAACTAGATGTGTACTAGGTGTTTTTGTTTTCAAGTGCAATTTACCATTTTTCTTCACTAAAACGGTTGAATGCACCCTACATCCATTCTGTTCAACGTTTGCAGTAGCTGTAATGACACCTCGATCTGTCACAAATGGCATCGATCCAGAGCCATATCTGAGGAACCACACAGTGGCCTTTTGAAGTTAAATACTAAATACAGGTGTGGAGACTCGTGCTTTCCTCCTGTTTGAAATCCTTCCCATAAAGGGCATCAGGAGAAAGGTTTTGAAGGAAGCTTTGGGCCCTGCTGTTTACACAGATGTCGGACGAAGCTTCTTGGCAGGAAGAAGTTGTTTGCTTACCTTTTGTGTTTTTTTTTTTTTTTTTCCCTCCTTTTTTGTGAGCAGTGAGTGGACGGCTCCATCTTTCACCACTAGTCTGTGCCTCGTCCTGATGATTTTATGTCGTGAAAGTTGTCCCGTATATGGAGCGTTTGAACCCAGAGTATACGTGTGTGTGTGTGTGTTTTGTATATAACTGCATCTTGAGAATTCAATCTGAGCACAAGGCTGGGTTTGATTAATTTAATTATCTGCAATTCTATGCTGATATCCAAAGAATAATCATGTATAATAATTCATTTATAATTTCTTTTATATTGACTGTACAATAATCTGGCTGTAAAGAAAAATAAAAAGTGAACTGATTTACTCTTGTCTTATTACTGTTTTTTTTGTCTTATAGTTGTGGGTTTAGGGGTTCCAGTCTTAGCCTACTTTTACCTTGACTTGAAGGAGGGAAAATATTCAAGTACCCATGTTCAAATTTTGACCTTTTTAATTCTTTTTTTTTCTCTCAAAATAACTGACCGCTAATTTTTTTTTTTTGTGCATGGAAAAGAGCAGCTGCACACATTTATATCAAATTATTGTCTTCAGTCTTCAAATAACAATCCAGTTACAATTTCAGAATTAGGATTAGTCAGAATTGTCATGCACTATTAAATAATTCTGAAGTGATGTATAAAAAGTATGATCAGACGGTGTCTTTCAGCTCAAGTTTTTATTCTCTAGAAGGTACAGTTCTAAAATAAAAACAACTTCAAAACAAAGTTTGAAAATGAACAAAAGAGTGTCAAAACAAAACTTAAAAAAGTAATAGCATATGCGTTTTATACTACATATTAATTACAGAACAGTCTACTGTCCAAAAAAGGCACTAAATTTTGTAATAAGAGATACATGATTAGACTATTTCAAGTTAATACAACAGTGATATATTTTGAATTCTTTTTTATACTCATAGAATATATTTATATGTATTTAATATATTCACATATTGAACATGGACAGATTAAAAACACAGTCAAAGTGTTCCCTCATTCTTTCACGAGAGACTTCTGTTCCAAACACATTCCAACACTAGCTTAAAGACTTCTGGGTAACTGACTGGGCACTAGTCCATCATCACATTGTGCCTCAATACTGTTTCTAAGAAAGCGTTTACTAAGATTGGACTGTCTGTATCCTATAATAAAATATACAAGACTACATGATTGCTGTGCAAGCTTACGATACTTTACGCTCAAATTTGGGTTGGCGATGCCAGCTGAATTAAAACATTTCGAGGACAATTCTACACTTTTCTCAGCTGAAAGTATGATTGGCAGTTTGCAATACTGTTCACCGTCTCGCTATAATAGCATTAATATTTTAACTGCGGTTTAATGAAAAACTCTGAAATACAAAACAGAGACCGGGGCTAGTTGTCACATAGGGAAATTGTCACAAGGATTATATTTCAGTAACTACAAAAAAACAAAAATGCATCAATGCTTGATTTTGCATTCATATGTCAATATCTTTTCTAACAGCTGCTGAATGCAATAAAACCAAATCTGCATTACAATTATATAATGAAAACAGATTTAAACAGATATAAAATGTATTTTTTAGATTCAGAATTCAGTTGAAAAAGCTGTAATTTCATACAATTTATTAAAATTTCTGTTAGCCAAAACATTAATTTGATATTTTTTGCTTTATATTTAATTTTTACTGATTTTCTTATATGAATATATATATATATACAGTGGATATAAACTTAGATTCCATTTTTAAAAGTATTTTAGGTTCAAAATTCAGGTTGGGGCAAATTGTCAAGTTTTATGTATTGCAGTTTTGTATAATTCATTACAAATTTTTTAGCCAAAGCTAATTGAATTGATTAACATTTTTTTTCTCCTGAAAAGCCAAGTCAATAATAATATATTTTAAATACAAATATGTATTTGCAATAATCCATATGAAACGTGATGTTTAATATTATTTTTTAGAGAGAGAGAGAGAGAGTGTGTATATAAAAAATTATTATAATTTTTTTTAATGGTGTTTTCTCAAATCTGTTTATACACAGCAGGTTTTCTAATGTGACTAGCACTGCTAGTCTGTAAAGTTTGATTCTATATACAGTAACAATAATAATACAATGTCAAATATTCACTGAAGTAAAAAATGTGCCAAATAGCCCCGGTCACCCTTCCAAAGGAACAGATTGTACTTGATTTAATTCAACCAAATTACAAGGCATAACTAGAGACTAATTTCTCTCAAGTCTCATTTGACAGATTTATCTGCTTAGCAGAATTTCCTAAAGCGAGAAATTTAATTTCCAATTAATATTCTCTCCTAACATACAATATTCTTTCGATACATATTTGATCAAATAGACTTGGTACATTTATGTTAAGCTTATGTAGATTTATGGAATAAAAGGTATCTAGGAATATTAACGTTAACTTAAACAGCATCATCTACAGTTAATTTTTCACAGAAATGACGTGTTGACAGATTTGACACATTCTGTAATTTAAGTGCTTAAAAATACTTGCATTAAGGCTGAAGCCCATGTTCAAAATTCACGTTCGGCTGCGACCGACTCTTTAAATACGAGCTTGTTTGTTAGCTAGTGGCGATCTCATCGACTGAAATCTAACGCTCAATAGGAACAAAGGTGTTGAAATGGTATTTCAGACATTCTGAGAGAACTTTTGAAGCAGCTGATACTTTTCACAGGTTTGTCATCTGATAGCTATTTTGATACGTCTAAAAAAAGCTTATTTGTGACTGCAATGATGTGCGTTACACACAGAAAGCAGCTTCCTAAAAGGCAAAGAGGAAAGACTGTAAAAGGTGGGAGAGGGCATGTGGTTAGTATCTCCTTTCCTTTTTTTAAAACAAGCACCATATTTCAGTTCTGAAGCACAAATAAAAATAACCTGAACTAGTTCATCCCTCTTCTGTTCTTTCTTTGAAACAGTACCAGATAAATGAAACAAAAAAAAACAACATATATGTAGTGTATATGTTGGGGTAAAGAACCCAAAGCACCATAACCCTCCCCCTTAAAGTGGCATTTTATGATTATTCAACAAAAAAACAAACAAGCAATTACATGGGATATTTATTAGAGTGGTTAAATCCACTTTAATTTCGGAAATAACGGTTATTAATCCCCATGGAAGAAACCCCATATTTAGACACGTGGGCAAACACCAACAGGTTTTTTTTTGTACTGGAACGTCGTCACCCTGATTGTCAAGTGTTCGCCGAGACGAAGAAATTCCCAATGCTACAACATTTTCCAGCCGCGTGCTGCTGAAACGTTTGCACAGTTATTGGCCGAGTAGAACACTTTGAGGTTATATACGTTCAAATAAACGGCTGTTGTCTGATTGCTTTTAGAGAGGCCTGCAGAAGAGCCCGACTGAATTTCTAGTCTGCTAATGCTGAAATATAATGGCACAATCTTCACGAGTAGGCTTCAGTTTCCAGACAGCCTTCGACGCCTCCCTGCAGAGATGCACAGTTGTGTATAGCGGCAGGAACAGAAATAAGCTGCCGCTAGTAATTAAAAGTGCAATACATAATTGCTGAAGCCAGCAGGCCGGTTATGGTACTGCAAAAACAGTCCTATGCAACTTTGACGCTGACAACCAGGGTCCACAATTAACGTTTTGCCTTAAACTATTCTACAACTAAATTTTGATGTTTTTCTGCCTAATAGTGACAAAACGTGCGAGTCGCAACAGATGCCACTGAATAACTCTTTCCCCGCCCGCCATTAACGAGTTATCTCATCTTTTAGAAGACAACGCTTCCCCGCCAAAGACGAGTTTTTACGGCTTTTCGTGTTTTCACTGTTATACACTAGAGGGCGCTATTACACATCTCCTGAATGACTCTAGAGCGTGCCGATCAAAAACACAGACCAGGAAGACACAGAAACCAGCGATCTCATATGTAAGCATATGCATATGAAAAATAATGCGATCATCAGCAATAGACAGCATATAAATGAAAACTGCATAATGTTACGGAGTAAAATGTTGATCCAGGAAGTGGTGTATGTCTGTGCAAGCTTTGGAGGTGTTGATAGAAGCGATTTACTGGATTTATGCTTTGATAATCGTACTGAATATTACCCAGATGTAGTTTTTGATAATGTGATTTTCTCACCTTTTTGCTCAAAATTATGCATTTTTATGAAACCTACCTATGTTCAAGTGTTGATAAAAAAAAAGAATGCTTTAAGCTAGAAAAAAACGGATAGTTTTGTTTAAAAAGTAGAGGCTCTGATCTTTATTTTGGTGTATTGCATATTCAAATATTCATACAGCAAAATATTCTGGAGGCCATCAAATTTGAGTGAAAATAATCAAAATCACTGGCGGTGGATGGCAACTTTTTTTCAAAAATGCTGGCGGGGAAAGAGTTAACGACGGGCAAAATGCTGCTCTTTTTTTGCTGAAAATGTACTCACTCGTGGGCCATCTAAGATGGAGATGTGTTTGTTTCTTCATTGGAACAGATTTGGAGAAATGTAGCAGTGCGTCACAGTTAAAAATATTTTAATGATAGATTTGTTTCTTACAAACATGCAGCTTTTTCGCTTCACGAGACATTATATGATGGACAGGATTTGTGTGGATTACAGTGATGTTTTTATCAGCTGTTTGGACTCTCATTCTGACGGCACCCATTCACTGCAAAGGATCTATTTGGTGAGCAAGTGACTTAATGCAAAATTTCCCCAAATCTGTTCCGATGAAGAAACAAACTCTACATATTGGATGGCCTAAAGGGGAGTACATTTTCAGCAAATTTAAAAAAAATTCCTTTAAGACATGTAATATGTTTATTATGAGTTACAATTAATCATTCAACCAATTATTCAATTTTCGTTTCCATTTTTTGCTGCTTTTAGTTTAGATATTTTAGTGGTGAAGCTTTAATTAACATGCTACACATTAGCTATAATATATTTTGCATGGTGAAACATTCAGAAATACGTCTTTGGCTGTTGCACTGTGTATCACATAGGGGTGGGCGAAATATCGGGTGGAGAATTTGGACTATCGTCTCTATTGCGGTTAAACGCGCACGTGAAGACGGTGCTCATAGAGCGCAGAAATATTGAACAGAGTTATTTTATAAGCTTTGAACGGTTAAATAGACACACTTGTGTCAAAATGCCCATCTTTGCAAATATCTTCATAAACAGTAATTTAGGTCTTAAGTGAAAGCAAACAGCTGAGAAAGAAAACACACGTGTAACAGTATACTGAATTCGGGCAGCTCTTAAAGTGACAGCAGTCTAATATTCCTGCTGTCTGTCATTCATGTTATCAAACAACAAAAGAGAGAAAATCTCTCACTGCTTTTGACTTTCGTAACTTTAATGAGAAGAAATATATGTATTTAATTTACACAGTGAAGAATATGAAGTGTTTTTATACATTTTGATTACTTATACAATGTATGTAACATTTGTTATTTATTTGTTCCACTGTAGTTTTTTTGTTTGTTTGCCTGGTTGCTTGTAATTAGTGTCTTATTCTTGTTTAATCGCTGACTGTTCACGTGCTTCAGGTGAGCAGGTTTTTTTTTCGGATTAGTATTTAGTTTTGGGTGATATGACACTAGACAAAGACTTATGATGAAATGTAATGGTATCAAAAATTTGATAGCATAAAGACCAAAAAAAACAATATTGTGATATATTTTGTTACCGAGAAATACAGATATGATTTGGTATACGCCCACCCCCTAGTGATGGCAATGGGTTTTTAGTGTCTCATCCTTTTTAAGACAACATAGGAAGTTAAAAATACTGTTTAAAAATAATGTATTAAATAACATTTTTAAAACATTTTTAAAAAATGCATTAAGAGCTTTGTTTGAACGCAAAAAAATAAAAAAAAAACCATTTTATGTAGACCCTTAAAAAGAAACTGTTCAGTACTTCCTTAAGACTTATCAATAAAAACTAGTTCAATTTTGATTACTCACCAAGACTATTTTGCACTTCTCAGCAAGAACTACCAAGAGCCAATTATATATATAGATATATATTATATATATCTATTTGATTTTCCTAGTCTGCTACTGCTTGGCAGAGCAGACTTGGCAAAGTCGCAGGTACACATTTGGTAGTAGGCGAGTGTTAACTTTAGACCCTGGTGACAACTGTACAAGTTTAAACGCAAAATTTCAGCAACGCTGGACTGCACGTACATAAAGAAATAAGTTAAGAAGTGAGAGAGAATATGCTTCCCAACACACTTTCCCTGGAGAGACTGAGGCAGTGAGCATTTAGTATGATACTGACCTCTTATATCCTGCAAAGAAGACTTCCTGAAAGAAGGAAAACTGAGAGGCGAAATTCACTATCCAAGTGTGAGATGGCAGGGTGATATGTCGCATGAAGTTTTAGGTGAATGTGTTTCATCAACAGTTTAATTGCAGCACCTCCTCAACCCGCTGCGTGCAGGAGAACGGTTTGAATGGAAAGACTATTGAGGCGTCACATGTAGGAGGGAGGAGGAGGGGGAATGTTGGGTTAACAGTCTTTATAACCTCCGCATTCACTTTGGTCATCCACGACCTGGCCATATTCCTCATAATAACAGTTCACGCACAAACTGTTTGGCTTTGTTTTTCGTAACCCCACATTTCTCCTTCGGCTTCCCTCCGCGCTCCACGTGAAAGGGAGGATTCTCACTCATCGTCCAGAACCTCTGTCTTGATGTCACTGGTGGCTCCGCCCTGCCTCGCCAGTGCCAGGATGCTGTGATTGACAGCGGCCATCTCCACTGCCAAAGCTATGGGGTCCTGGTGTTCGTTTGGGCCGGGGTTGTCATCCTATAAGAAAGCAGAGAACCAGAGATTGTTCTGAAGCCCTCTGCTCTTGTCTCGCAAACCTGTTTGAATAACTTTGTGTCATTAAAAGAGAAAGGAGCATGAAATAGTTCATACAACTCATGGTGTATTGTACCAGTTTGGTGATTTTTTAAAAATGTATTTATTGGATTTATATTGGCTGGTGTTGGATATTTAATTGTGCATTTTCAGTTTCCCCATTTTCAAATTTAGACTGGACCTGCTTCATTCCTAAATTCATATGCAGCATTTAAAATTATTTATTTATACAAAATAGCATTAAATTTCGATATCAACCATATAGTGATTATCAGCCATAACATGACAATAATTATTACGCTATGGTCATAGGCAGAATTTTTCAATTAATTTTTTCTTTTTTTTAGGATAAAATATTATAAGAAAAAAGTACGATATAAATAAAAATAATATACTAAATAGTATACCAAATAGAGAGAATAGTATATAATCTATATATAGATATATATTTAAATATTAAGACATTTCAATGATTACAGCCATAAAACAACAGAGAGTAATGATTATCTAATTGGGATTGGTCCATGAAATTTAATCAAAAAGACAAAATAATGTTTATCAAATAAAATATTATTATATATAATGGAACATTATAAAAAAAAAATCAATTTTACATTCTAAAATTAAATTACCAATATAATTTTTTTATATTAAATATAGGACATTACTAGCAAAAGGTGTGAGAAGGTTATTTATTTAAAAAAAAAAAAAAAAATTAACTTCAATACCAAACTTGGTCAGCAGCTACTGGCTCACCGTAGTCATTTCCATCGATCTCATCGCTGTTGGAATGACCTCCCGGGCTTTGGACATCAATCCCATGACTCTCCAGGATTGCTGCTTCTTAGAAAACAACAGACCTTGCCATAACATATCTGAGCCCATTAGGATGTACCCAACATGATGGAACTGAGTTTTCTGAAAGGCATTTTTCTGTAAATTCAATATTTCTGATGAATGCACATTTTGAATGAGACAGCTGCAGCATGGCGATAACAACGCAATGGAAATAATTACATTGTCCATATTCAAAATGCATTGTTGCGTGTAATTCGAGCTTTGTTTGTCCCCAGAGGGCTTCAACATTACCTATGTTGGCTCTTCTCTTAATTTCCTTCCGTCTGTTGGCAAACCAGTTGTAAACTTTCAGCGACGTGACTCTCTCAAGATCTGAAAGCTTCTTCCCTTAATCAAATCACAGCAGAGCTCATCAATAACGTCTGGGGCCACGATAACAGGCATTTACACATGCATTCATCTTCTTTATGGAGCTTGAGTTTAAACATTCTACCTGGTTTCTGAATAACTGCATTGCAGGCGTTGGCAATTTCCTCTCGCTTGGCTTCATCGGGGTACTGGTTGTCATTGAAATAACTTGAGTGAAAACATAAGATAAACAGTGTAAGGCAGATAACCTTTTTATAACACATTTCATAGCTTTAAATATATGCTTGCATTATGTCTTTGTTCAATCTAGATTTAGGTTGATTGTTTTACAGTTGTCACAATACCAACATTTCAGTAGTCAGTAGTCAATACCAGTCATATTTCACAATTCTTGATAACAGTTAAGATACCACAGCAAACTATATGTACAGCATCATTAGATTCATTTAAAGAGCTAATTATTAATATATACACTAACATACTGAATTAAACAATGGCACACATTCTTACATATCTGTCAATGAAGATGACATTTTTTTCCAAGTATATAATTCAAGTAAATATGCATTAATCAGTCAAATAAATTAACACTTTACAATGAGGTTCAAAATTCCTTAGTTAATACATTAGGTGTCATAACCAGTAATGAACAGTACTTTTACAGAATTCAATTATCTAGGTTCATGTATATTTCTACATACTAAATTGATACATTTTTAACATTTCAAGCTGTATAAATTCACATTGACTAATGTATAATGAACAAACATAAATGAACAATGAATAAACAATAGTATGTTTATCAATGAAAATAAATTGTGATTATTAAAAGCTGTAGAAAATGTTTGTTGTTCAATCCTGTTACCACCTGTGATTCTGCATTATAAACAACTATCCATTAAACAATGAATTATTGAAATAGGGATATCTGCAGAAATGAGTATTACATCAATTAATTTATTAATTAGCATTTCTAATAACAATCTTGTAGTGTCATGACCTTGAGGACGAAGCTAGTAATGCTTGACAGGACTGTTAACCACTAAACAGCAAAAAAAGGTAAAACTCCCTTAGTTACCATTAGCTAATGGATTAACTAAAATTAATTAACAATAAACATTTGTTACAGTATTTACACATTTTTGCTATACTAACTCAGGTCCATTAAATCATGTTAACAGATATAACTTTCAATTTTATTACTTAATGATTTTTCATTGTTTGTTCTTGTTCACTAATGTAGTTAACTAATGTTAACAATTGGAATCTTCTTGTAAAGTGTTACCTCAAAGATCACCGTTTCAAAATCAAAAGGTCATCCATTATCCTGGAACGACCCACAATGCCCTGTCCTGACCATTCACAAAAATTGAACCTTACCACATTGCTTCACCTCTCCATCCGCCAGACACTCTTCCTCCAGGTGAAGCGGCGGGCCCGCGCCGCAGAAGGAAGCTGCCCTGGGTGCTGCTGAATGGGAGGAGGGTTTGACGGCCCTCCACAAGGTATCCAGGGCCATCGGGGCGGGCCCACGCTAGGTTGCACTGGGGACACAAACCTGGAGTGCATCTCAGATGAAGTGTCGTGAGGAAAACAGTCTGTGGCTCTAGAGGAGACCCAAAGACTTTTCAATGTGTACAGGAAACGGCGATGCAAACTAAGTGATTTAATGTGAGAAAGACGGCACTGGGTGTGGGTCATTGACTCTTCAATCTATTAATGAATGTTGATATTGTGCACGGAAGAAGCAGCCCGGAAAAAAAAACTGTGAGAGAGACAACAAGAAAGAGTTGAGATACACCAACGTGTGGCGTTGCGACGAACCGTTGTTTGGTGATTTACTTTTGTGTGTGCCAGCTTGCCATAATGCCTTGTATCTATTGGACTTATATAATCACGGACAGTTCAGTACCAGGATGGTGCGCCCAACTGAGGAACTCCACTACACACCACACTTGGACTCTTCCGATTCGCCAGTGCAGGTGAAAGGAGCCAATAGGGGGGAGACACGTAAGATTGGTATCTGTTGCGGTAGTCCTTTGACGTCCAAAGTATTTTTTTTCCTACTATACTGAGGGTTGAGTAAATGAACAGAATTTCATTTTGGTTGTGAACGTGTTCTTTGTTAAAGGGATACTCCACCCCAAAATAAAAATTTTGTCATAAATAATCACTTACCCCATGTTGTTCCAAACCCGTAAAAGCTCCATTCGTCTTCGGAACACAATTTAAGATATTTTGGATGAAAACTGGGAGGCTTGTGACTGTCCTATTGACTGCCAAGTAAATTACACTGTGAAGGTCCAGAAATGTATGAAAGACATCGTCAGAATAGTCAACAATTCGTCTCCTCTGTGTCTCAACGCATCACCGTAGCGCCATTTTGGAGAATAACCACTGAACGCAAGCAGCGTACGATCTTCTGTGTCAGCCGCGCTACACGGATATAGTTTCTAGTGTATGTACGCTTTGATTTGAATGAAAACAGCGCATCCGTGCAGCGCGGCTAACACAGAATAGCGTATGCTGCTTGCGTTCAGTGGCTATTCTCCAAAATGGCGCTACGGTGATGCGAAGAGACACAGAGGAGACGAATTGTTGATAAAGCGTTTTTTTTTTTTGTAGGTACAAAAAGTATTCGCGCTGCATAACGTTACGGTTGAACCACTGAAGGCAGATGGACTATTCTGACGATGTCTTTCATACTTTCTGGACCTTGACAGTGCAATTTACTTGGCAGTCTATGGGACAGTCACAAGCCTCCAGGTTTTCATCCAAAATATCTTAAATTGTGTTCCGTAGACGAACTAAGCTTTTACGGGTTTGGAACGACATGGGGGTAAGTGATAAATGACAAAATTTTCATTTTGGGGTGGAGTATCCCTTAAAGGTTTATATTAAGCACTATTTAATGTCATTTAATGTTGCAAGAATATTAAACATTCACAAATTAAAACAACAGTATCAGTATTAAATGACAAAACAATAAAATAAATCATACATATGGCAACTTGTAAAATCTAAATTTTGGAAAGGCCTCTCTGCTTGTTTTACCCAATTTTGCAATCACAAAATATCATTTGGTTTATACAGAATTATGATTTCTATGATTTTAGATTTTTAATTGTCATATTGTGTTGTAAAGAAAGAATCTATAGAAATAAATAAATAAACAATAATAATAATATACAAATTATGAACTATTTTACCACCTCAATGTTTTGTAACTTTGCAAAGCAGCGCTGTATTGATATTACTTATCATATTATGATAGATATTATGACATGCCCACTGAGTACACACCAGAGAGGACCTTAGTGAATCCTTCCTCCTCACAGGGCCGTATTATGTGTTAGCTATTAAGTTTCTATACTATTTTGTGTAAATAAATAACCTAAACATAAAATCGATCATTTTAAAACTGACTTCACACATCACAACATTATAATGTACAGCATGAAAAATACATATTCATTTTGAGATTTGATAAAGATTAAATTATTTGTGCTTTTTTAATTAAGTGAGCATAGCAAAACATAGTATGAAATGTAAAAACGGGAAGGATATGCAAGTAGGATATGACATGATATGATATGATAGAACAACATTTTTATCAGCCAAAGATGTCTTGGGTTTAAAGTTATTAGATGATAGAAACATTAGAAAGTTGTTGGACGTCCTGCATGGGTAAATGACACTGGGGTCGGGTATTACCAGGTGTAGTTTTCTCTAGTTGGTACCAGCGGTAGAAGGCTCTTTTCTTCTGCTCACTGAGGTCTGAGCCCTGCTGGAGCAGCCAATGAGAGATCCGGCTCTGACTGATACCTGCAGACAACAACACACAGATTCTGAGGGCAAAATCTGACTTGCATATGCCTCTCGAAGGCCTGCCATGACAAATAGCACAACTGTAATAAAAAGCAGCCCTACAGCTGACATTCGTTTATAGCATTATGCTAGAAGTAACAAAATATTAAGGTGTGCTTTAATGACTCTCTTTTTTATTATACAAAATAACAAGGGAAATATATCACAGGATAAATCACAATATATTTGTTATTCCTTTTGGAAAACAAAAAGCCAGAGCAAACTAACCTGTAACTTGGGCAACTACTGCCTGTGATATTCGCCGGTTCCCCAAGAACGCTTTAATCTCTTCTTTAATTATAGCACTCTCCATTCTACAACAACAGAGAGAGAGACATCAAATGAAAAACATCAACACTATTTTTGGCAACATTTCTTAAAGAGCCATTTTTATACAACAAAAATGTCCGTAATGCTTGTCTTTAACTATATGTTGTCATATCAACAACCAGTCAGTATTAATAACACTAATTTAAGCTTCACAAACTGCAAATACACAGTTTATTTCAGTTCAGATATGACCAATGTTAATGAGTGACTCTGATTCAGTGTTAACGACTGACATGAATGATTTGTGAGTGCGACTCATTTTGAATGATTCATGTAAAAGAATTGTTCATAAAAGTCAGGATTTTTTGGGAGTGTTATGATACAGCAACCAAATACACGGGTTATTTGAGTTCAGATATGACCAAGGTTAATGACCAAGTCAAATCTAGTTTTAATGATTGAGGAATTTTTGGCTGATGAGTTCATTTGTGACTTATTTTGAATGATTCATGTAAAAGATTCGTTCGTAAAAGAGACAACAGTTCATGAACTGTTTTTTGTTGTTATTTTTACACAGTATTTTGATGTATCATCCAAATACACAGTTTATTTCAGTTCAGATATGAATGAAAGCTAATAAGTAAGGCATTTTAGGCTGACGAGTTCAAAACACAATTGTTCATCACAAAGTAGACTACACAGTTTTTCCTAGTTTTTTAGGGCCCGAGCACCGGTGATGCGAGGATCCTATTGGAATTGCTCAGTTTCTTCTTCTTCTCCAAAATGAATCGCATTTTTGAGGGCCTAAACATGCTCAAAAACTCATGAAACTTTGCACACGAGTCAGAAGTGGCGAAAATTGACATCTGATATGGGTTTCAGAAGTGGGTGTGGCAAAATGGCTCAATATCACCACCTATAAAATTTCAACGAACTGCCTCTCGAGCTATGTTTCAAATACATGTACGAAATTTGGTAGACACATGTAACACACCAATACCTACAAAAAATCCCCCCCCCCCCCGGTACGAAGTCCGAAACCCAACAGGAAGTCTGTTATTTAGAATTTTCTCTGCAAGTTTTGTGCCGTTTTTGCCATTGTCAGGCGTTGTATTTAAACGAACTCCTCCTAGAGATTTAAACAGATCAACACCAAATTTAGTCAGTACAATCTAAAGCCCTTTGTTGACGTTAAATTGCGAAGATATTGAGTTTGTCAGGTGGCCTGACAAAACTTCGATGTTTCCACATGAAATATGAAGTTGTTATAATTCAGGCATACAATTTCCGATCTGCCCCAAATTTCACATGTTTGAAAAGATCCTGTCCTGAACACATGCCCATGGCCATATTCAGTTATAGTCATAACACCACTGCCAAGCGGTGAGCCCGGGTGTGAGGGCCCTTTCAATGCTGCCTGCAGCTTTAATGTTCGTATTGTTTTTGTATTGTAACCATCCAGTTTTTTTTTTTATAAAATAAGAACCGTCCCATCCCGAGAGTTTCCCACTTACCTCATGAGCTCCTCAACTTTGTCATCGATGTCCACTTCCTCATCTGGGTGCTCGTATGCAAAGGCCCGCGAGGTGTTGCTAACAGCGAAGCGGGGCGGAGAGAGCTTCCCATTGGGCATAGCGGCGATTTTTGGTCCCGTCCATTTTGGACCCACAGGGTGCTACTACCGGACGGGGGGTGGGGACCATCGGGGGTGGGGAGGTGTCATAGCTGTTGCTAGGGGAGGGAGAGAGGCCATTGCCACGGTATCCCGTCTGCGTGGCTGTAGAGGTTGTCGAAGAAGAGGCTGTGAGGTTGTTAGAGGAGGTAGTGCAGGAGCTGGAAGAGGTGGTGGCATTGCTGCCGTTGCCGTGATTGACGTCGGCCGCCCCGCTTCCGCCGTGGGCGTGCCGGTGGCCGAATTTCTCCACGTGCTCGCGGTCCAGCCGGTCGAGGGTGTCCAGGGCGTGCAAGATCTCTTGCTTTGTCATGCCGCTCCGACGTAGCCGCTGCAGCAAGTCGATCTGCTCAATGGTAAAACGAGGCTCATCTGTATAATGGGACATTCTGCCAAGAAAAAGAGAGAGAGCTGCTGCATTAGAGAATTGATGTTGAAGGAAATGCTGATAAAACACGACACATGGCTGCATAGTGTATAAAAGTCAAAACAACACAGCCTAGACTAAAAAGCAATGTTTTTGTCTGAGAAATGCAGTGGAGGAGGTGTAGCAGGGGCCGCATGAGCCCTAACTAAAGCATTATTTTTCCAAGAAAATGTCAAAGTCACCGCACCTTTATCGACCAATCATTGCAACAGAAGTGCGGAGCCTGTCTGAGGTCAAAGCAAAGACACTGCATGCATTACCACAGAATTTTTAATAGACTTTAAACAGCAGAAAGCTGGGACACGTGAGGAGGGGGAAGGAGGTTAACTTTAGGGAAAACTGCCAAAAAAATTCCATCTGAGGCGGCCAACCTACTTTCAGTGAAGAAACTGAGGATGAATCACTCCGTACAGGCGTTTGTCTGAGAATAGTTCTCTCAATGCCAGGCTGTTGCCCTCACACGCATGCTTCTGCCGAATTGTTGTCCCGCAACACACCGTATTTCAATTCATTTCGAGTTTTAAAAGGAAGCTACAACTTATGACGCTGCAAATGCAAAACTCGTGCCAGCGCAATATGCATTCCATATGGCACAGTGTAATGCAATCAAGTAAACGAGAAAACGGTGAGGCTCCTTTTAACAAAAATGAAGATTTCAACTTCCCTGCGACATGTTCTTCAAGAATAAATTCTGCTGATGAGCGAGTACGACAGTCTCCTGGTGTCTGCGCTGCATTAAAATGCATAAAAAAGATTTCTGCTCACCCAAGCACCCTTAAAAAGCTTCAAAAGGTATAATTATCCAGAGGCATCAGATACAGCAAATCAGCAAAAACAACAATAAATCTGGGAGTGTTCTTAAGGATTTGTTCAATATTCCGTTTTTTGTATCTCCCAAAAAAAACTACCTCATAACAAGCCTTTAGCGTTAGAAACCGAACAATACAAGTCATAAAATAAAAATCCCCTATTGTCCCACGGATGCATGCACCACATATACATTTTCAGTCTTTCTGATATGAGAATAAAAAACATTCCAAATGTAAAGGTCATCAAATCAGGTTTTAAATATGCTAGCCAATAAACCACAGTGACACAAGAATTCAGAATCGCCCATATGTAGACATGTTAAACAACACTACTGACTTGATGATGACAAACCAACTCAGTTAACTGGCCTGCACACATGAAACTAGTAACACAAATAATTGTTTAATAATGCAAAATGCATTGCTACTTTTAACAATAACAATCATCAAAGGAGATGCAATCTTGCTATATCAAGCATTAAACACAAGGCTACTGGTGTGCATGGAATTTTAAAAATGTTTTAATGCTCCAAGGCGTTTTAGAGTTTAGCGTTGCTCATTGTGTCTTTTATTTGCATATTCATAGTCTTATCTGACATATGCATGGAAGCATAAAAGCATCTATAGTTTATAGTTATGAAACTACAGTACTGAGGCAGCAGCACAAAAAAACTACAAAGATTTTAAGCTGTGTCAGTAATTATCAGAAGAAGAATGAGTTTTTATTATAATCCATAAACATAACACTTTTTTTGTCACGAGGGTTTATAAGGAATGCTTATAATGTGCACTGTTAACCCTTATTCCCTGCTTCACATAAGCCTACTAAGCAAAAAGCCACTTCACCGCATATAAAAACATTAACTGAATTCATTTGTGTTCAAGCACATTCTTTTATTTGATCAACTTTACCCACTTACATTATTTTCATTGTGGAGACAGACTGGCCACTCTGAGAAAATGAAATATGGCCCAAAAAAGGGAAGTCTCTCAAGCTTGCTGCACTGGTATGAAGAAACTGAGACTGGGAATGAAAGCTAGAATCCAGAAAGATGCTGCTCAGCCAGAGAAATGGCAAACTGTCTTAAGGTAAGTGATAAGAACAGGTTGAAAGGACCACGGTAAGACTAGAGAAACATCCAGACTGACTTTTTTTATTGTTGAATAGATGCTGGAAAGCGCAAAATACTAAACCATAATCCATATTTTAGCTTCATCAGCAGTTTGTCAGGTAGGTTGGTCAGTCAAAAATGCATCTAAATTATTTTATTTAATATAATGCAATGTGAAGAATTTACAATAAAAAGCATGATGGGATACAAATGCACTTTACACTAGAAAAACAATCTGGATTTATCATATTTGCAAATAAATTAAGCAATTTCATTTGATCAGTTTATGACAACAATAACGAGTTTGGACTGGATTACTCCTATATTGCATAATGCATACACTTAGTATCTATAAGAAAAAGATGCACAACTTTGAATTTAGGTGGTCTTAATAGGGCCACCTTCCCTAAATAAAAAATAACTGCTATTGAAAAAAATGTATTAAATAAAATTTGCATGAACTATCAAGCCTATATTTACCAGACGTCACCTTAACCTAATATAAACACACCCTATACCCAAATAACACAGCTCTAGGATGCTGTCAGCACCTTGTTAAAACACAAAACAGAATAATATATAAATATACAATATATGCATGCATAATAACAGTCATAGTAATAAATGCAAAGAGATGAGCATCAACACAACTATTAGTTCATTTGACCAATGTCAACATAGTGTCAGTTGTTGCACAGTTGCTGGCATTTCTTTTCTAAACCCCTATCCCAGCACAGAATGGGAGCAGATGTAACTTTACATGCGAACCAGCGGTCGAACCGAGCTCAGTTCCCCCCGAGCGCCATTTACACGTGAATGCATGTTTCATGTCTCCAGACAGATTTACCAAATGTCGCCTTTCTTATAATTTGGCATCTCAGACTTACCTGATTGTGCGCGTGCGGGGCCTCCGTGCACCACAGCATTTATTCAACTCAACTGACAGTGTTTCCGTCCCTTTAATCCCCGTCGCCAGACATGAACCAGCAAAACAGGACAATGTCCGACTCTCCCGCTACCGTTCCCTAATTTGATTTCATATCAAGGCAAAAACTGATTCGCCTTTGTCTGACTGACAGAAGCCATATTGATATTAACAGAAGCGCTGCGGGGGTTTCATGGGAGTTGTAGTTCCTCTCGGCGGACGGGATAGTCACACTTAATGGGAGTTCGTCGAGCGCTGGACTACAAATCCAGTGGAATATGGTACAGTTTCATCCTCGATTATTTGCTGCACGGACAAAAATGTCATTTCAGACTTTTTATTCGCTGAGGACATGACGACAGAATGTGGAGTTTACTGCTTATATTCCTCTCTCTCTTTTTTCTCTGAAATATGAATTTAGTTTATTATTAATATTATACATATCATACAGATGTATGTTTTCAACTAGATAAAGTATTTTTTTCCCCTTTAGAGTACATATTTACTATTTATTCGACATAGTACTTTTAACGAAAGACTCACAGACATACATTTTATCAGAAATTAATTGTGTGAGGGGAAAACTGTCAAAAAACCCTAAAAGATAAAAAGGTATGTTTGGTTGTACTGGATTAAATGAAATTCTTACAACACCTTCACAGGGGATTCACAGTTTTATTACATACGACCGCCCTCTAGTGGACATTTACCGCAATCACAACAACAGTGGCCACAAAACACCACATTTTGGTGATATTGATATGACATGATTCTCAAACACTTTCAAAATATGTCATTTATTTATTTTTCTCTCTTTCAATTTTATAATATTATTTTAAAAATGTTGTTTAGAACAATGGTTTGATATTTTTGTGTTACCCTTTACATTTTATTTTTGACCATTTTGTTTTGTGTTCCACAATTGTTTAGTTTTAGCTGAAATACCTATTGAATGACAACTTACCCCATACAGTATTAAATATGGTGGGTGTTTGAGTTCAATGAACGGTATCTTCGGAAGCTTATTTGCAGCCTAGACTTTATGTATGTGCCGGTGTTTCCAAATCAAATCACATCCAAATAACCCAGGGCTTCTTGAGTCGATTATATTATTGTAATTGTGCAAACAGGGCAAGAAATGTGCATTAGGCGTGCAACAATATGACTGTTTTGGCTCATTGACTTTGCATTGATCCACTCACTAATTTTGACAGCCCAGAATGCACAAAACAAACAAATAAGAAGACTAGAATATGCTAGAAAACATCTATTTCCTTTGCTGCTTGGAAACAGGTTGGAAATCCATTGCGTTGCTTTTGCTGGCTTTCACATCACCTCTGAGATTCCCCGGAAGTGACAGCAGAATCATATCCACACTAGTGGCATGGAAGGAAAGTCATGACACACATACACAGACATGATAGGACTCACCAACCTAAAGAAATGGATATTCACTTACCCGCTGTTCAGTCAAATAACAGCCTGCATTATGAGATATTGATTTGCACAACAGTAATCTCATACATCCAATATAGTTATCATTGTCAATCACCAAATAAATAAATACGTGGACATGAAATATCGTTTGAGTTTTAATTATTTGAAAATATTAATGTATAGCCTATTATCTTAAAGCTTCTGCTAAGAAAAAATAGTAGCCTACCCTACAAAGTACACAACAATAGGTCTAGCAGGAGAAACGCTGCAATAGTAGGCTATTTCAGTAGGCTAATATTAATAGCCCTATATACAGTATGTAACCTCTAAAGTAGTTCCATAACCGAGACGCAAGATCATGCACTCACATTTGCACGATTTCCCAGCAAAACTGTCAAAGCATATTTTATTATAATTCATCATGCATTGCATCTCTACATACAGTCATTCACCTCAAAATAAAGTAAGCAGGTTTCAAAGTTCAAGATACAAAGTGCTGGAGAAAATGATTTGATGTCCTGCATCATACCCATCATATTTTGGCATTGCACATATTTCATGAACAGTTCAAAACGACATTGTTCATTTTGTTCTGTGCACTGTTGCACATTCGTTTCAGTTCATCTGAAATACCTGATAAGCAATTCAAGCAATCAATAGGCTCTTAAGTCATGAGTTCTATACAGCTGCTAGACTCACTGAAGCATCTGCAGTAGCTATAACATCATGAAACAGATGGCATGTGGGCTGTCTCTTAACTGTTGCACCTTATGCCTCACGTCCATATCTACATACCTGCACAGTGAAGAGGATAGTAAGCTACTGGTGAATGAATGTAATTTGCATCACATTTTCACTTAGATTGTTCAGCTGAACCTAAAAAGAAATGCTCCACTAGTAAGTGGCAGAAGCTGACAGAAGTGACAGAAAGACAAGTCCAAAAGTCTGACACCACAATGAAAATCTCAGACCCTATAGGTGCATGCATGCATGCATATTCAAAAGTTCACGGTCAATATTTGTTGTTGTTTTAAGTCTCTTGTGCTCACCAAGGGTGCAAATATATGATCAAAAATACAGTAAAAACAGTAATAATTTGAAAAACTATACAATTAAAAATAACTGTTTTCTTTCTCAATATATTTTAAAATGCAATTTATTCCTGTGATGGTAAAGTTGTTTATTTATTTATTTTTTAGAAATAATTCTAATATGCTATGGTACTGAAGAAACATTTATAATCAATGTTACAAACAGTTGTGCTGTTTTATATTTGTGTGAAAACCATGATAAATGTTTTAAAGATTCTTGATGAATTGATGTTCAAAAGTACAGCATTTATTTGAAATAGAAATATTTTGTAAGTTTATAAAAGTTTTTACTGTAAATTTAATGCAGCCTTGCTGAATGAGTATTGTTTTTCAAACAAAAAAATCCAAACTTTTGAATGGTAGTGTATATGCTATATTTAATATAATAAATACTTAAGATTCAGAACTATTTCTAGGTCCAATATGTAAATTTGTGACATTGCTCATGTTACTCTGAAGGTCAGGCATTCATAAGATGCTCTTTGGATCATTTGATCCAAAGTTCATGCAGCTCGAGTGCTGCTGCAATTTAAGCCAAAGAAGGACAAGCCAAGTACTATTTTTCAATTAATAGTTATGAAATTCAAAAATTCATGTTAATTTTTCAGTTTACATTTCATGCGAATTATGCTCATAATATAAATATACATTCACACTAGTGGTCTCAGACTTTGGACACCCCACTGAAGATCTGTTCTGTAGATCCCATGTGTTCTTTTTTTTTTGCCATACAAAGTGCTAAACCTGATTGCAACATCCTCCAATAAAAAACAAACAAACCCTGCAATCATAAGAAAGTTTGAGTCGAAACTCTGTGCAGCAAAGCCTCTCCCAGCACATCAATCTTAGAAACAGACCTGAGCTTGAGTTCTCCGTTCTCTTTACCTTCAGAGCAACAATGGATATTTCAACTACAGCATTGCACACACACAAGAGACTTCATGTACGAGCCTACATCTGTATTATAAAAGTAATACTAGCTAAAGTCGTTGTGTTGTTTTGTTTGTAAAGGTTATATTTATCTGTCCGCACTGGTTTCTGCAAGTCTATTATTCATTATGCCCAGGGCTCCAACCCCACCAGAGAATCCATTGTGCCTATTTGTTGACCCGCATGGCCTGGGATGGCCGTTGGCAGTCTCAGACAGTTGTTTCTGCATGATTGCCAGGTTCACCTTATTAGCCGCCAGGAAGTCTCTCATGGAGATCATCTCTCCAGACATCCTGCGTCCATCAGTCTCGCTGTCGTTCACGGCATCTGTGTCTATGGATATGTTGCGAACACGTTTTCGGACATGGGCTGGCATGACTGCATTTCTACGGGGCCGGAGAGACCTCCTGGGCCAGTGACGGCATGGTATCTCGAGCTTTTTCAGGAGCCAGTTGAGCACCTGCTTGATAACAATAGAGATGACGTTGAACAGTGAGTAAATGCAGCAAACGCCCATTAAAATAAAGAAGAAATTGACGATTCGGTAGATGGTTTGGTTTTCGTAGCTGGCCCGCTGGCTGCTGACCATATCCCCGAAACCAATGGTGCTGAATGCCACAAAGCAGAAGTAGAGTGAATCCAAATATCCCCATCCCTCGATTGAGGAATACATGGCCGAAGCACAACAAGAAATGATTATTGCTGCCACGCAAAGGATCAACATCACACAATACACTGAGGGCTTCCATCCTGCAAGACTGTCTTCACGATTTAGCCTCGCGTCTTGTCTGCTGTCGTGAGGTAAAACTCCTTTGCGTCGCCGTTGGACTTCATGGCAGGATTTGAGAACAAAAGCCAACACTGTTATTATTCTCTCCAAGAACAGATTGAAAAATAAAATGGTGGCTGCACAGCCAATGAGGCCATAAAAGATCAGGAAGATTTTGCCACCGACTGTGGCTGGTGTGGTCATTCCAAACCCTGTGGGAAATATGAGAGGAAGAAACGGTAATTTATACCCATATATAACGGAATAAACAATATTTGCCGCGGGCTGTTTATTGCGCTCAATCGGCCAAAACTATTTTCCTCTTCAAAGCTGGAGAACAAACTGTTGCTATTGGTGACAGATACTGAAACATCTCCCACCTTTCCCTTGTCACGCTGATTGAAATGCAAATAACACGTGGATTGCATTATTCTTCTCATAGATGTTTTTCCCCATGCACATGAAAGCCACCATTGACGGGGACATCATGAAGACAAGCTCATTCTCATCCTCAGCTTAGGTCTGAAGACTTTATCACTGGACATTTCATGAGGAGATTGATTACAGAGAAATGCAATGAAACCAAACTAAACATCAGTTAGTATAAGCTGCAAAGGTCTATGCATGGTTCATCGTTTGGAATACTAACAGTTGTGTGTTTGTGTGGTTGTTGGTTCCCCTTTGGGAAATTTTCTTGGGATTAGTTAGGAATACAGGCATGAGGAACTGGGAAATTCTGTAAACACATCTTTGATTGCATTACCTGCAGGGTTCGATGTAGATAAACTGCATCTTTATTAAGTCTTAGGGAAGACCTCAGTGTCAATATTTACCAATTTGGAATGGTTAGATAAAATGTATAGAAAAGAGAGGGGGACATGTATCAGACTGACTTAACTTGTACAACATCCTTTATAAATTTCAGTTCTTCAGGTGTTAGGTCTAATATTGCACCAAAAGCAAAGTTTTCAAAAGCTGCAAAATTTCTGGTCAAGCCCAATATACTCACTTCAAAATCTTTACACACGCAGGCAAAGTGACCTGCATCAATACTTAAATGCCTCACCTAATGTACAATGTAACAATTTGCAGCACTTTATTGTGTTATTGCATGTTTTATATATTTAAACTAAATGTATTAATTTTTAATCATAACATCCTGACAAAGTGTATTTACACATATATCCACAAATAAATAAATACACAACAACATGAACACTAAAATGTAACAACAGGAGAAAACAGTGACAACACAATTCCTGTGGTTTACCTGCATAAGTCAATAAAGAAATAATAATAATAATAAATAGCTGTATGACATATACTGCAGATCTAGTTGACACAAGGGCTATATGTCAGTAACTATATGGTTTTGAGTCAAAGTCAAATTACATAAATATATGTTTTCTCTAACTGTTGCTTTTTAATGTTGTTTTCAAGTCAGACCTCTCTTTAATTAGATTTGTTTCTATCCTAATTTTTGCAGTGTTTCAGGTAAATTCCGCGTCACCCAGTTAAAGACTTTTATAAAACCCTGCACTCACACATACCATTCATCAATTGGGCGGGACAATAAGACAGATTGGACTATTTGAAATATTAGAAATGTAAACAGTTTATTCATTACAATAATTGTTGGTTATAAGCAGGGCTAATACTTTTTGCTTTGCTCCTATTTCACTCTAACTGTTTTAGAGCTTAAGCTGAATAAGCGGCTATTTATACCGACCACTTCTTAATTTGTGGAGAATCTGCCCCCCCTATGCAAACGTGACCAATAAAAGCTGTATCTTGACAGCTTTTAGTTTCCCAGGCAGACTTCAGGCTCTGATACGTGCACTGAAAGCTGGTGACTCAGTCCATGTTCTCTCTCTCTCTCACACACACACACACACACACACATTAGTATTCCATATATCATGGCGCGTGAGCTATTTTTTATATGTTTGTTGTAAATATGTTGTATACACACATTTTAGAGTTATTTTAGATATATACATATACCTAATACATTTAAGAATCTTTCCTAACCTTTTTAGTCAAAATATATTTCAAGTGTCATTCTTACCGATGGTGGAAACGACAGTACCGACAAAGTAAAAGGCTCCAGTAAAATCCCAGCGTGGTCTGAGGGTGTCCACCCGTATTCCTGCCATGTTCGCCTCTTCATAATGTCTCAAGAACTTCTCCAGATCACTTTTGTTGAGATTGTACTTTTGGCTGAAAAGCTCAAACCTCTGAGCCCACTTTTCCTTCGCCTGCTTCTCCTTGGGATGCTCCAGGGCTGAAAAGACCGCGGCTCCGCACAGGAGGTAGAGGATGATGAGGAGCAGCAACATTATGAACCTCGCATTATCTTCATTCACAGGACCACAGCAGCACGCGCCTCTACATGCCATTATGTGACTACTGCTGGACAGGACTGGTAATAAAGTCTCCACATCTTACATTTAACGATGGTGGGCATGCAACTGTAAGAAACTTCCTCGTTTTCCATTATTCTTGGGCTGCATGTACACCAAATGCTCATGAGCAATGATGATGAGAGATGCTCATACCATCCTCTGACAATGGGTTTAGTGGCAGCTGAAATCCTGTTAGATGAGATTGTGGGTGGATCTGCTAGTTCAGCTCATCTCATGTGATGCATCTCACTGGGTCTCTTCGAAAAGCCTATAGCCGATCTTATATTCACTTCAGTCGCTGGTACGTCCATCAGGTGGCTGCATGCACAAGCTATGGAAAAGATCTTACAATACTGGATACAAGCTTTATAGTAAGCCTTCAACGCCAGTTTACACAGACTAAACTCGCAAGAACTCTCTGGATATATTCACAATGTGCCCTTAAGTTCAGTAGGCAAACCTCACAAGAAGCGCACGTTCCCTGCGACTGCACGAAACTCTCGGAGCAGACGCATATGGCAAGCCATTTTAACAATTACACTCTAAAACTAAAGTTTTTCTTTCTTTGTTGCTGGTACTTATTTTAATAGTATTACAACTAATAAGAACTTAAATAGCGACTAGTATCTATTTTCCAGCTAATAGGGAACGTTTTTAGAACTTTAGGAAAAGTTTGTGGCAAAGTTCTCTAGTCGCAGCGGTGTATATGTCCATAACTATGTTGACCTAGGGCGTGGATGTTTGTTCAAAGTTCTCTGGTCTTTAATAATGTTCTCACAACGTTTGCACAAAACGGATGTATTTTAGTGGTCCATGTATTAGGGCTGGCACTTTTTTTTTTTCCAAATCAGTTTAGTGGTTTACTTGTTGTGCTAGAGGACAGGTATACAATTATTTGTCCCAAAGTGTATGATTGCAGAAAAATAATGCCATGGGTTATTGAACATGGGATGGACAACAGATTTGCGGTGGTGAGCGCTTAAATCAGACATGGTGGGGGGATATGTGTTGGGGGTTAAAAATCTTATAAATGTATGAGGTGGCATGGGGTAAAATGCACACAGTATTGATACAAATACTTTAGCTAAAATAGGCTATTTATTTTTAAAATAATGTCTAAAGCCGGGCGCACACTGTGCAATTTTTTAAAAGTCCTTTAGGATTGTACTTGTCAGACTGTAAGAACATGATGATCATATCACACTGTGGGATCTCAGTTGTTATTAATGTCAGACTGTACGACAGTCAAGGCGTGTTAAAAACGGGCGTGTGCAAGAAAACTTGTCCGTAGTTTTACATTATCAACCCACACACGTTAAGTGACCGCGAGCTGCATTGCATGCGGGGCTGAAATGTTGGCTATCATCTAAAGTATATGAACGGCGGAAATACCAGCGTATTTAAGTAAGCAGCACTACACACCCACATGAAAACGCAATGTGGGTGTGTAGGCGCAACCGGTGTTTATCATAGCAAAGGCAACATATCAGATGAATTCCGTGAGCGCCTGAGTTTATGCGGTTAGAAGAAATCTCTAGCATTAATTCTGGTCATGGCTTGTCTTGAAAAACGAAGACAGTTTGACGTTCGTCGTAGGAGAAGTCACTCTGCAGGACAGTGTGCCAAATCTTCTGACACTGCCAGAAATACGTCGGAGGTAAAATTTGACCGCAACAGCCATTAATCGGCTGTCGGTGATTTTAGCCTAGGATTATAGGAATCTTTTAGGATTTTCAAAATTTGTCTCAGACGGATCGTGGCCAAAATTGCCCAGTGTGAGCCAGGCTTAAGTTAGTACTTGTTCAAAACAATCACTTTAGCAAAGTGTGTACTATTTTCTGCTTATTTTGATAAATAAAAAACATTTTTTGTTCAGTAAATATACTGTCATTAAAATATGTTAATATAAAACATATTTCAAAATACAGAATCAAAATCATTTAAAAAAAGTAAAGATTCTGAAAGCACTGAAGGAGATCCCATAATAATTTAATGTAGATTTACAGTAGTAACAACAAATTATATTTTATTATATGAGATGATTAATATCATGTTTTTAAATATAATGGTTTCATGCTAAACATGGTGATTATCTCTAAGATGGACACCCAACATTTATGATATTTACCATCTGAATCTAAACATGTATTGTCAACAAATGGAAAAGTCAGCCATTTGTGCCTTTAGCCCCATCAGCAGGGGCGCTTTTTACCCAAAATGTCATACATTTACATATTCTTTCGTTATTTAAAAACTGTTGCTTAAATTATCTTTAAAAAAAACTGAAAATCATTAAGAAAGACCTTTGTCTCAAAATATGTTAAATAATTTTTAGCAATTCTCATATTCTACTTAAATCTACAACATTTTAAAAAACAAAATATTAGAACAAGCACAGAATCAACTTTGCACTGCCTGCTGCCACTTCCAAGGATCAGCCACATTTGCACATGCATCTTGAAAAGCAGATGTTTTGTAAAGTGCTAAGCCGAGTTTTTCTGCCATCTAGTGGTTTAGAGGAAAATAATATCAAAGGCATATTTAATGTTTGCAAAATTTATGTTTGCAATGTTTGCAAAATTCCACGAAATGTAATGTTCCTGGAATTTTCCAATAAAAAAAAAAACATTTTGAACATTGAGAGAAATAATATTTTTATAACTTAATGGGAACGTTGGCAAAACTATCTTAGAACATGTTTTTGTTAGCTTGGTTTTAATTTGCTACTATTCCAATTAGTCACTATTACTCACATTCTCATTCCCAACTCGTCACATATTGACGCTTGGTCAGGACCCTTTGGTGTCACTTTTTGATGCACAAGATATAACAGGCAGATACAGCTACAGTCATAATTATTTCCAAAAAAATATTAATATTCCAAGTCTTCCGAGGCAAAACAATTGATTTGTGAGAGGAATAGATGTGATCGCCATCTCCTTGTTTACCTGAAGCCAAATGCTATTGGCTCTTGTGTGTCTCGTGACCATTTTATATTGTTCAAAAGTGGGTAGGTTTAGTGTAGGGTTGGGGTTAGGTGCTCCAATGAAAGTATACATTTATATAAAATTAGTTTATATATTTTTTTTACAAATGCATGTAAACTATTAGATTAAGACATACAACTGAAAACAACGGAGGACCCTGCACGTCGAAAAGTGACACTAAAAGGATACCCCTGTGCATCGAAAAATGACGCGTAAGGGGTACCTTGAGCGCCAAAAAGCGACACCAAGGGGTCCTGACCAAGTGTCAATATGTGACGAGTTGGGAGTGAGAACATGTTGGTCACTCTTATTCCAACTGTGACAGATTTTGATGTTACTGGTAACAAATTGCTAATTTTGCCATTTGATTCTTTGCGGATGTGTATTCCAGTTGTATCACTAAATATTTACTGGGTATTCACATTTATACCTTTTCAAAAAGCTACTTATAGCATATATACTGAAAAAAATGATTCATTGAATTTACTAATTTTTTTTAATGTAAGTGGTTGCAATCAATTTATTTTAGCTACATTTAAATAAATTTTGCTGAACGTTAGTCAACTAAATGTATTTAAATGTAACTAAAATAAATTGATTGCAACCACTTACCTTTACAAAAATGGAGTATAATTTTTTTCAGTGTATATGTTTTAAATTAAAAGTACCAAATCAATATACACTAATATCAGACATTAGCATGTATTCCTGTTATTACTTTTACTAGCCCATAAGTATGACAAGTAATAATAATAATAAAAAAGTAATATAAGATGCTGTTGTAATATAGCAAAGCTAGACTAATAAATATTTGAACCTAATTAAACATCACTAGAAAAAGGGATGTGCCAGAGACAACTGTAATATGCATTAATCAGAACTCAACATAAATGCAGATACTTGTTAGTTTTAAAGAATAAATGTTAATACAGCTTTCCATATGATGCCTTCATGTCTTGTCATGTCTATATATATACTCTGGAAATAACTGCAAAAATGTCATACCTAGACAAAACTATGAGTTTAATAACATGGGGACAATTATTAGTAATTGCATGGGTTTTAATTGGAATCGTTAACACAGTAGTCACTCATTTGAATGGAAAACACAATGATCCTCGTGGTTTTGGCCAGACTGCTCTGTTAGGAATTACTCTAATGATCCGAGATCAATACTAAAAGACCTTTTCAGAATGGAGGAGACCTCTCTAACATTTATCTGATCTAAAGTCTAAAGCAGATTCAACAAATGTCTCACATACTGTAGCTGTGCAAGAGAGAGATACATAATTCAGATTGAATATTTCATTTTCATTACAATGTACAATAAAAATTCCACAAGAGACATGCTGTAACTTTTAAGTACAGACGTGCTGGAGAAAAGGTCTAAGTGAACCTTAAAGTAATGCACAGAATCAAATTTTGTTCATTAAAGGAAAAAAAAGGGGCCACAGGGAATTCCTGTATCAAGGTAGAGTTAACTTTTCCAATGTTGCTAGGCAACATGACAATTTCAGGATAAATAGAAAACAGCACCAATTGTTCTGTATTTTGAACACATTCAATATATCACTGATGCTGGGGGAGCAGAGTCCTCCTCAAACACATTACTGCATCACTGTAGCCGGGAATGAAAAAATCAATCCGCCCTTGGAGCTTGCCCGGAATTCATTTCAGAGGACATGTCCATAATCAAACTTTTAAAAAAGACCAATTTGAGATGTTTTCACCATTTCATTTAGTCCTCTTTTTATCTGAACTCTATTGGTTATACGACAAATCCGGCTCAAAATGGATGTGAATTTATTTTATTTTTTTTACATAAACAAATGATACCAGTTACCTGCTTCTGAGGTTTTTGAATGAAGGAGTAAACATGACTAGGTCAAAGCCACTGACAATGGTTGTTTCGCTGAATAAAAACATAATTTGATTGCTATTTTCAACATACATTACTGGATTTCAAAATAAACTAATTTTTCCACAAGTAGGAGGACATTGCTACTGAAAAATGTATTTAGTTCCAAGGTTTTCCAGTTGTAAAATGCATTTTATTTGGTCTTTTTACAAAATGTTTACAATTAAGGCATAACTAAACATCTCTACAGTTTCTATTATGAAAAAAACAGGACTAAAATATAGCATTAAGGGTGCACACTATTATGGTGTACATCTACCATTCACCCAAAAATGAAAATGTTGGCATCATTTACTCACGCTCATGTAGTTCCAAGCCTATATAAGTTTCTTTCTTATGTTGAACACAAAAGAAGATATTTGGAAGAATTTTGGAAGAACCAAACAGTTGTTGGTCCCCACTGACTTCCATAGAAAGTCAATGGGAACCAACAACTGTTTGATTACCAGCATTCTTCAAAATATCTTCTTTTATGTTCAACATAAGAAAGAAACTCATACAGGTTTGGAATGACACGAAGGTAAGTAAATGATGACAATTATCATTTTTGGGTGAACTATTCTTTTAAAGTGTGTCATTACGGTGGCTAAATCCTCATAAGGGTGAACCCGAACAGACCCGAAGCGGAGTCAAATGCCGATGGTCTGATTTCCAAGTTAATTCTGTCTTATGCAGATGATCCCTGCAACTCGAACTTCTCAAGAAGGAACCCATACATTTCCATGAGTGTCTGGAGCTTGAGTGTAAGGAATATTCCAGATCCACGGTTGCTCTGCAAGGAGGAGAAAACACAACTGAAATGCAACTGCATACATTAATGGAAAGCCTGGAGATTTACAGTCTCGGAGTCTGACCTGCTCCAGGCAGAGTTCATGATGCTTTGAAATGATGCAGAATTACGTATTTGCCTTGGGCCAACAAAGATTCCCAGTATGGACAGAAGAGAAGGTTCTGACCTTTCCCTGAAGGCTGACCTGCCTTGAAATATATGCTCACCTGTGGCATAACTACTGGTGTGTGTACTGTATCAGTATGAAGGATCGTACACAAACTGTGCGGTTTACTTAATAATGTATTATAGGATATAGACTTCTAGAAAAGACTGCAGAACAGCAGTATCCATGGTAACCAGCTGACACAACTGGATTCAATCTCAAAACAACCCAGCAGTTAAAATACCTCTAAAAAGCGCATGAAACAAAACAATGTGGTGAAGGAGTCAAATGGTTGATTGTTAAACTGCTTAGATATAATACCTGTGATATGAGAACATTACACTTTAGAACTTACAGAAAAATATAAGCGAGTCAATTATCTCAAAGGAATTCTCACAGATAACTGGGTAAAATACAGAGGCATAGTCAACCATCAAAAAGCTTGTCTTATTTATACACATATGTGACTCTGGACCACAAAACCAGTCTTAAGTCGCTGGGGTATATTTTTTCAGCAATAGCCAAAAATACGTTGTATGGGTCAAAATGATTGATTTTTCTTTTATGCCAAAAATCATTAGGACATTAAGTAAAGATCATGTTCCATAAAGATATTTTGTAAATTTCCTACTGTAAATATATCAAAACTTAATAAATAGATGCCTTGGGTGTACTTTAAAGCATTGCATTATGCAAAAATAAAATAAACAAAAATGTATTCAAAAGTAATACAGTGTTATTTAGTATAATTGAGATACTATATAGTTGTTGTTGATCTTTTGAATTAGTTTTTAATTTTAGATAAAGTTTTAGCAATTTTGTTGTTTCTGTCATTTTTATTATTTTTTAAAAATGTCTATATCATTTTACTACATTTTTCTTTTCAGTTTTACTTTTAGTATATCAAGTTGAACCAAATGAACAATTGCTGCGGGATGAATTATGCATTAAAATGTAATACTTGAAGTTAGGGGTTTGTTCAGATCCCTAAGCCCGAGTATGAGCAATAGCAATGACAATGATTGCCTTTGCAAGAACTACAAAATTATTTAATTAGCGCAACAATTTCAAGAACTTTCAATAATGACAGTTTTTTTTCATCTAATAGCAGGAACACAGCAGTAGGGCTACACAAACATTCACATTCAGGCTTAATTGTTGCCTGGAACAGCAGCAATATACGTGAAGAGGAAGTGAAGCAAAACTAATCATCATAACCATCTACGGTTTGTATTTTTGCCAGAAGGGGTGCAATTTACCAAAATTATTACTGAAAATAAACAAGAATGACACACTTCTGACCTGATCTTTTCTTGCACATTAAAAAAAGCATTCATAAAGAACAACTTTATTTTTTTTTGGAAGGACGTGTTCTCCTAAAATGAAAATTATTATAAACTTACTTCACAGCTGTGGTCACTTTCATTGTATGGAAAATTGAAGCTTGAACGATCTGGGTACATAGATGACAGAATTTAGTTTTTTGGGTGAACTATTACTTTAGTGGCGTTTGCACATGAGAGGATCTTAAGCAGCACTCAACGGTCTCCTCACTGAATTAAAGAACTAGACTCAAGTAGCTACTGAGCAGCGGTCCATTCTAATTCACAATAGCTGGTCCCTTTTTAGTCGTGAGCCGAGACTGAGCCCGTTTGAAGAGTAGAGAGTGATGAGAAGTTCTGAGCTGATTTTAGAGGGATATGAAACTATCCTTTTCTCATCACTGAGCAGAAGGAGCAGCAACAGTCAGGTCAGAAATAGAAATGTATTACGTTTGTCTTAATATAGAGGTGCAGGTACTCTTTGAGGTGTACATTTGAGTGTGTGACTGGGTTCGGTCTGTATTAATATCACAGGTGTTGACAGCAGGGGTTCAGATGAAATGAACTGTGAGAGTGAGCATGACGGACGCTCTTATTAAAGAAACCATAAACACTAACATATCGCCTCCCCATAAGAGAAGTCATATTTTAAAAACTCCTTTTAGACATAAAATAATACTCTTACAATGAATACATTTACTCATCATTTAAAATGACAAAAGAATTACATTAAAAACATACCTTGGTCACATTCCACAACAACAAAACAACAACAACAACAAAAAAATCATACTTTGATATAATTGATTGTATAATTTAATGTATACGAAGGTTTTACTTTTGAGTTTTTTTTATTTCAACAGTGATTTATAATATTTTTATTCAAATCAGAAAAAAACAATACAACTATACTATGATAATATATAGATAATACATATATAGATAAAACATTTAAATAATTCTTTTTGGAATTTAAATAATGAGAATGAGCTTTTTTTTTGCATTGCAATAATGAGTATTAGGGTGAAAATATTCTTATGAAAATTGCATTATAAATATGTCACAGTGCAAAAAACCTTAATGGTCCTAAAATAAGCATAATTTTTCTTAAAAAAACATAACCTCTTTTTATTTTTTTTTATTTTGGGGTGAAGTATGACCTGAACGTCATATTAAGTTATCAAAAGTGTTTTCCTACAGTATATGAGAAACAGCTGTTTTTCCAAATCGTTCGATTCTTGTTTTTTTTTTTTTTTTTTTAAACGATTAGTTTGGAACATTCAAAATAAATAATTACAAAGTACTTTAATTCAACCCATGGGTGCTTCGTCAACAAGCAATACTGACAGAAATAACACTCGAGACAAGATTACTTGCTATATGCAAAAATGAAATCAAGTGCAAAAAGAAAGTCTCTTTACCTCAACATTTTCATGCATTTCCTTTTGTGTAAAGAAGGTCAAGTATGGAAGAGCTGTTGCCATGGTGCATGCAATGAAGTTTGCAATTGCACATTTGCTTTGTAAAGCCCAGGGTTATCTGTCTGTTTCCTAAAAGCTTTAATTATAGGTCTTAAATGGCCTTCTGGGTATTATGTAGTCTGCCGTATAGTGGAGGATGCACAATAGTAAAACTTTGGGTGGCTTGAAGAGGCAGAAACGCTTGTGTGACTCCATAGCAGTTAATTGTTACACACAGTCATGTACAGTAAACAAATGACATTGGAACAGATCCAGTGGGAAACTGAATATCACACAAATGAGTATCAACAAGGACAGTGACACGATGCATTTGATTTGATTGAATAAGCAATCATGTGTAGGAAATGAAGTGCCTCTATTAAGCATTTGCGCACTGATAGCAGAGGCGAGACACTACGAAAGGCCTTGGTGGAAATAACTTTCATCTGAGCTTTCAATGAGTGCTGTCTGTCCTGGCCGTGACCCTTTGAGTGGACCACCACTTGCACTCATTTCAGAACACTAAAATAAGCTTAACTTATTGTCTATTACAAAAAATAAATTCAAAAATAAATAAATAATAATACAAATAATTTAGTCTGACATGAATGCAATTCAGGCCAAGCTGAGAGACACTCGCCAAACGTATGTCTCATTTTGGGAGTTTGCATTTTAACCTAAATTTGTGTCAAATGCCATGGCAGTCTGATTAAATCTAGGTAAAAATATTTAAAATCAAAAGTCTTGCGAAGACTGTGTGAAAAGTATCCAGATACAGTTTAAAAGTTTGGGTTGGTAAGATTTTTTTAAATGTATGTGAAAGAAGTCTTATATGTTTACCAAGGCTGCATTTATTTGATCAAAAATACCGTAAAAATAGTACTACTGTTCATATTATTTATTTCTGTTATGTTTTATACTGCCATATCGGCAACATGGCTATAATTCATTGCATATTAACATTAAATTTCATACATCATTTAGAATAATACTCCCTATACAAAAAAATACAAGTTAAAATATTATTAACAATTTACGAATAGTTTAAAATACTGTTTATGTCGCCTTTACCTCCTCTGATTGCAAAGCTGAATTTTCAGCATTTCTTTAAGAAATCATTATTTTAATATTCTGATTTGGTGCTCAATGCTAATTATTATCATCTTGAAATAGGGTTACATCTTAAATCTTTTTTTTTTTAGGATGTTGATGTTGTAATTCCAAAACACATTTATTCAAATAGACATCTTTGTTAACCTCATAAATAATGCCTTTAACTGTCACTTTAGATCAATTTAAAGGCCATCTTTGAAAATAAAAGTATTAAATTTCTAAAAAATAAATAAAAAATAAAGGACTGACGCCCAAACTTGAATGGTATTATATATCCTAATACAAGATATGGGGACCCCTGACCCAATCATAATACAGTTATTTGTACAACAGACCAACAATACTTGTTGGGTCAAACTTATTGAGTTTTTTTCTTTATCTGTTGCCAAAAATCATTAGATAGATATTAGTAAAGATCGTGTTCCATGAGATATTTTGGAAGTTCCACCATAAATATATCAAAACTACATTTTTGATTAGTAATATGCATTGCTAATACACTAAAATTTAGTACAACTTAAAGGTGATTTTCCTCAATATTTAGATTTTTTTGCACCCTCAGATTCAGATGGCAAATATGTTCGGGATTATTTTGTTATCTCAGCTAAATATTGGCATATCTTAACAAACCATACATCAATGGAAAGGTTATTAATATAAAGGTTATTCAGCTTTCACATGATGTATAAATCTCAATTTAAAAAAACTGACCCTTATGACTGTTTTTTGTGGTCCAGGGTCACATATAATGTAATATTCCAAACACAGACAAAAAGATTCACTGATAGAGTGCTAAAACATAATTTACTGCTAAAAGCACATTGAAACCACATTGATGTATCATAATCAGTACAGAAGCCCCAGCTTACTAAACATTCTGAGAAGACCGCCCATTTTTTTCCTGATCTGCAGGCCACGCCCCCTCATCCCACTTCATGGCTGAAGCCTCTATTATCAAAAGACCTACGCTGCTATGGCAACCACAGAGTGCTTCTGCCTCAGTTCATAAACTGATGACACCCTTGGTTTCAATAGTACCATCGATTGCCGCCTCTATTTTCTCACCGTGATTAAAGGTCGTCAAACTGACGTGTCAGGGGCAGGGCCCATAGCGCTGTTATTTTCATTTACTAAGAATGTGGCGTTGATGACAGTTGGATTTTCTCTGCAATTATAGGGCTGAACAATCAAACGGTCTTTGACAGAGACTAACATAAGTACTAGTGATTTCTGACGCTATCAGTAGCATGTCAACATAATGGATACCCCAAAACAGAATCAAATAATCTCAAAACAAAGCAAAAAAAGGAAAAAAAAGTCTGGCTAATATGCTCTATTTTCAACATCAGGTGCTTTATTTTTCTCTGCAAAACTTCTGAACCTAAGACTAATAATTCAAAACCTGTAATTTCAAGTGTGCCCCGCAAGTCATGGTTAAATATCAGGGCACTTCCAACAAAGGAATGACATTTCTTACACCCTTTCCTATGAGTTTGGGTAAAAAAAATGGAGATAAGTATAAAATGACATACAGTACTGTGCTTTCCCTAGAACTGGATTTGGACTTTCATAAAACAATTTCATAAATATAAATCCTAAAAAAAATATTATTTTTTAAAAATTACTTAACATTTTCGATGTTTTAACACCAATTTATCACACCAATTAATGTGAAATAGCTTTTTCTTTTGACAGCATGCGTTGAATGCAAAAATGGTGATATATCCCTGTGAGCCTACCGCCTCTGAATCTGTGCATTTGCACAAAAACCACAAAACACAGTAATTACCCAGCAGATGATAATGAGTTAATTTAGTGTCATCAGCAAGTCCTGCAGGCTATAGTTTGTGTTCATCTGCAATTATGCTGTCAGTCAAAACAATGCAGAGTTTTACTAAACAGCCATATACCTGACTGCCATATACTTATTTACATAAAATGGCAGGCTTCTCGTTTATACATATTGGCTTACAGGAAGCTGACATGTAGCATCCTTTTTCTTCTTGCATACATACATACATACACATACATATACTCATAATTCCTTAATACATTCATTATTTTCGATTTTAAATAGAATCTTTTTAAATAATAAATAATCATAAATTATAACTTTTTACACGCATCAAACCATCTATTATTACCACCTAACCGGTCCAAATTTTGGATCAGAAGGATTTTTTATGTTTTGCTTTAAATAAGTTTCATATTGTCATCATGGCTGCATTTATTTTATCAAAAATACATGAAAAATGTAATATTGTGAAATATTAATATGATGTAAAATAGCACTTTTTTTCTATTTTAATATCCATTAAAATCTAATTTATTTCTGTGATGCAAAGCTGAATTTTCATATATTACTCCAGTCTTCAGTGTCACAGATCCTTCAGAAATTATTCTAATCTGCTGATTTATATCATGCTTGAAAACTGTTTTGGCTGCGTAAAATATTTTTGGACAGTTGAGTATTTTTTTTTTCAGGATTCTTTGATGAATAAAAAGTTAAAAAGACTAGCATTTATTTTCTAACAATATAAATCTTTGCTAACATATCACTACAGGGTTCAACAGTTTTGGGGTCAGCACATTTTATTAATTCGTTTTTTTTTTTTTTTTTTTTAAGAATTAAAACTTTTAAGTCAGCAAGGATGTGTAATTGTTTAGAAGCGATAGCAAGATTTAGATTGTTAGAAAAGATTTATATTTTGAATAAATGCTGTTTTTTATTCATCAAAGAATCCTGAAAAAAGTATCGCAGTTTCCCAAAAAAATATTTGGCAGCACAACTGTTGCCAACTTTGATAATTCTAATAATAAATCAGCATATTAGAATGATTACTTAAGGATCATGTGACACTTTACACTGAAGTAATGGCTAGCTAGCTAGACTAATGAGTATCAATTAATTTTTTGTTTTTTTATTTGTATTTTTTTGATAAATGCTTTATTAAATGAGAACATGAGAGAATTTGGGTGGCAGTACATGTCATGTTTCCTCATTATTAATCTCATTGGATGGCTCAGAGCACACCACTGTGCAGGAAATGAAATGGCCATTAATTGTGTCATGCACACCCCTTGTGTTTCACTGCTGTTAGCAATTACAATACACACTTTGCCATCACGAGTAACTGTCTTTGAACACCTTGCTCATCACATACAGTAATGTACACCCAAGAAACACACTTATTCATTATACGAAAGGCTGCTATAATTAAGAGAGCAAATTAAGACACTTGTACAGTATCAAAATATTTTATTTATTTAGCCTGGATACTGGCCTGCACTGCTAGCTTTCATTTAGGCTTTTGCATTGTGCAATTAATATCTACAGAGTGTTTCCTCAGCAATCATTTGAACTCTGAAATTCAAAGTAAAGGTTAACCTTTCCTCAAGCGATGATTCAGTGTACTTTTTACGCATTAAAAGCAAACCTTTAAACTTTGATGCAAATGCCTCATTGAAGTGTAAATCTGTCATTTTAAATATGTGTGGTTGTTCAGAGTTCAGAAGAGCATCTCTGACATTTTAATGAAGGTTGGAACTACAATGAATCTTAGTCGAGTTACTTTTGGGGAATGACGCAATGTTCAGTCTCACCTTTGCTTGAATAATGCTGAGGTGGGAGGTCAAAAGGCACTGGGAAGCCTTTGGATGAGCTGGAGGCTGGAAACACATTCTTCTCCACAGGAAATGTGCTCATATTCTACACAGACAAAGAGAAAGCACATGTATTAATGCTCAGTAGGGATGTGCAAATCTGTTTATGTTCAAAATCAACCAGTTATATTCAACATATAAATAAGCTAAAATATAAATTATTTACTGCACAAAATTATAGTGCACTTATTGCACTGTTCACACAAAAAAATGATTAACAGCAACACTGCAAGAGAGGCTGCATCTCAGAATATTTTTTTACTGCAGAGAAAGTATTATTTATTATTTTAAATAAATAATCACTAATTGGCCAGTTGATTGCCAGATGACTAGTTGACTATCCTGCTCATCTCTAATTCCAAAAGATTTAGTTAAGAATTAACTAGCATCCTACAAAAAGTTTTCACACAAATAAATAATTATATGCACATTAATAATAATAACACATACACTCTAATATATGACAAAAAAAATAAAACAGTATTTTCCTGAAAAACCGTGATTATTCACATTGGTCAAAAAAGACTGGAACCGTAAAAAAAAAAAAAAAAAAGGCTCAAACTCATTGAAAGACCCATTTATTTTAACCTCAAATCAATAGACCTTAAAGGGTTAGTTCATCCAAAAATGAAATTAGCCTGTGTTTTACCCCCCCAGAGCCATATCCTAGGTTGTATATACCTTTTCTTCTTTCAGACGAATCCAGTCGGAGTTATATAAAAATATTGTCTTTGATCTTTCAAGCTGTTTAATGCCACTCAGCGGGTGTTGCAGTGCAACAGCGGGTGTTACAGTGCAGTTGCAGTACATTAAAGTGATTATTACGTTTTGAATATGGATATTTTTCTTACAAAAATGCATCGATTCGCTACAGGAGGCCTTTGTTCACCCCCCGGAGCCACGTGGGACACTTTTTTTAATGGATGGGTGCTTTTTATTTAACTTCTTTTGGACTGATGTATGCAACACCCACTGAGTGGCATTAAACAGCTTGAAAGATCAAAGACAATTTTTAAAATAACTCCGACTGGATTCGTCTGAAAGAAGAAAGTCATATACACCTAGGATGGCTCTGGGGTAAAGAGTAAAACACAGCCTAATTTTCATTTTTGGTGAACTAACCCTTTAAGATATGCCATGACTTGCCAGAATGTACAACCTGTGACAAAGTTGCGGCTTGTCCTAGCTCTGAAAAACGTGTATTTATTCATCCTGTTTTCTGTGGAAAAAGCCAGAGGGGAGCAGAGCTGTTCTGAGGGAAGCTAAACTCTCATTTGTGTGGTGGGCTTGATGATGGAGGGGGCTGGATAGATTTAAAGGGCAGTGGGGAATATATCACCCAGACTCAGACAGCTAAAGCTTTCACAAAACCCAGAGAGATGCAGCAGATGCAAGCACACACAAACACTGTCCTGCTATCTGTGAAGAAAAAACAGGAAGCGACCTAGAAACTCAATATAAAGAGTTAGAAACAGTTAATTCTGAATATGGAAGGCATTTGGGAAAGTTTAGAAAGCTTTTTTACATACATTTACAATTACATTTAATCATTTAGCAGATGTTTTTATCAAAAGCAACTTACAAATGAGGACAATGGAAGCAATCTAACCAGCATTTAGGACTGTTCACCCCCACCTGGAGAAGTATTCATGTATACCCTCTAACGCCCTCTTTCCGAAAAAGGCCTTAAACCCTGATGCAAGACCGCCAACACTGTCATCCACGTTATATACTATATACTATATAGTGGTGGCCAAAATCATTAGAACACCAGCTAAAAAATGGTTTTAAATCAGTTATTTCTATCAGTTATTTCTATCTTTTGCTGTAGTGTGTTAGTAGGAAATATCAGTTTACATTTTCAAACATTCATTTTGCCATTAATTGTAATAATCCAGTGAGATTTTTGTTTGCACAAGGAGTCTAACAACAGCCAGTGCTCCACACAGAGATCTGATCTCATCATCATCCTCCAGTCTGTCTGACTGAGACGTGAAGAAACAGAACAACTGAGACAGACTAAATCCAGAAGAACTGTTGCAACGTCTCCAAGATTCTTCATGAGACCTACCTGCAAAGCTACCCAAAAAACTATGCGCAAGTGCACCTAGGGCAAAAGCTGCTTTAAACACAAAGGATGGTTACACCAAATGTTGATTTAATTTAGTTCATAGAAGTTAACTGATAAAGAATCTATTTATGACATTATTTGTGACAGAATCCTCAGTTTACAGCCTTTTTACTCAAGTGCCTAAAATCTTTAACAGTACTGTAGCTTTGCAGGTAGGTTTCTTGAAGCATCTTGAAGCATCTATATACAGGTGCACCTCAATAATTAGAATGTCGTGGAAACGTTCATTTATTTCAGTAATTCAACTCAAATTGTGAAACTACCTCGTGTATTAATAATTCATGACAGACGAAGTATTTAAGTCTTTTGGTTCTTTTAATTGTGATGATTTGGCTCACATTTAACAAAACCCACCAATTCACTATCTCAACATATTAGAATATGGTGACATGCCAATCAGCTTATCAACTCAGAACACCTGCAAAGGTTTTCTGAGCCTTTAAATGGTCTCTCAGTCTTGGTCAGTAGGCTACACAATCATGGGGGAAGACTGCTGATCTGACAGTTGTCCAAAATACAATCATTGACACATCTTGAACAGACCCCAAAACCCGTCACAGGAGGTAGCCACAAACATTCCTTTGCCAAAGAGGTTGGCTGTTCACAGAGTGCTGTATCCAATCATGGTAACAGAAAGTTGAGTGGAAGGAAAAAGTGCACAACCAACCGAGAGAACCCGCAGCCTTATTATGCCTTATGAGGCTTGTCAGAGAAAGCAAATCGATTCAAGAATTTGAGGACTTCACAGGAATGGGACTGAGAGGCTGGGTCAAGCCCATCAAGAGCCACCCACACAGGAACGTGTCCAGGACTTTGGCTACAGTTGTTGTATCCTCCTTGTTAAGCCCCTTCCTGACCACAGACCAACGATACGGCAGAGGCTTCTTACCTGGCTAAGGAAAGAAGAACTGTGGACTTTGCCCAGTGGTCCAAATTCCTCTTTCAGATGAGATCAAGTTTTTGTATTTTCATTTTGGAAACCAAGGGCCTAGGGTCTGGAGGAAGGGTGGAGAAGCTCATAGCGCAAGTTACTTGAAGTCCAGTGTTAAGTTTACACAGTCTGTGATGATTTGGGGTGCAAAATCATCTGCTGGTGTTGGTTCATTGTGATTTTTGAAAACCAACGTCACTGCACCCCGTTTACCAAGAAATTTTGGAGCAATTCATGCTTCCTTCTGCTGACAAGCTTTATGAAGATGCTGATTTCATTTTCCAGCAGGATTTGGCACCTCCCACACTGCCAAAAGCACCAAAAGTTGGTTAATTACCATGGTGTTGGTGTGCTTGACTGGCCTGCAAACTCAACAGACCTGAACCCCATAGAGAATCTATGGGGTATTGTCAAGAGGAAAATGAGAAACAAGAGACCAAAAAATGCAGATGAGCTGAAGGCCACTGTCAAAGAAACCTGGGCTTCCATACCACCTCAGCAGTGCTACAAACTGATCACCTCCATGCCACGCAGAATTGAGGGAGTAATTCAAGCAAATAGAGCCCCTACCAAGTATTGAGTACATGTACAGTAATAAACATACTTTCCAGAAGGCCAACTATTCACTAAAAATGTTTTTTTTTTATGAAGTATTCTAATTTGTTGAGATAGTGAATTGGTGGGTTTTTGTTAAATTTGAGCCAAAATCATCACAATTAAAAGAACCAAAGACTTAAAATACTTCAGTCTGTGTGCATTTAATTTAATATACGAGTTTCACAATTTGAGTTTAATTACCGAAATAAATGAACTTTTCCATGACATTCTAATTTATTGAGATGCACCTGTATATATATATACACACACACACACAAATCATACATACATACCATACACCAAGCAAACGAGAAACATTTAATAATCTAACCAGTAAAAAAAAAAACCTCCCAATTAACCTTCAAACTTCTAGCTAAATCTCAGCTGTCACAAGTAATACTGATAAATTGTGTTGTTGTAACTAATAAACGCGTCTTAGTGGTTGAGCAGAGGCATCATTGAGGTTCATGTGGTCTGGAGTAACATGAGGGTGAGTCAATAATTGAGCAATTTATCTGAATTTCTGCTCAATCAGCAGCAGACAGACATATTGACAGAGTTCAAGCATATTTATTTGTTGTAACACTAGCAAAAACATCACATTTCTCATTACTAACGTCACTGGTTCTTATGTTTTTCACTAGCATCTTCATGTCTATTGAACTCAGCTGTTCTGTTGTTTAGCCACAGCTGCTTTTGGTTGCAGTTAAAACAAGTAGCTAGCCAACTGGGTGGTTCAAGAGGATGCCAAAGAGTAAATATCCAATTGGGTCAGAGCTTAAGTGGTAAACCAGGAATTTTAGGGGTTGATGTCTACCACAGATAATAATTTAATCCAACAGTTCGTAAAAGCAAATACAAAACAAAAATGAATTCACTAAACAGAACACCATGAATCCATATACAATGAGACTGAAAAGTGAAAAACATAATTTCTGGCTTGAACCTATTTAAAGGAATAGTTCACCCCAAAATGAAAATTCTGTCATAATTTACTCACAATCATGTCGTTACAAACCTGTAAATTTCTTTCTTATACTGAAAACAAAAGAAGATATTTTGAAGAATTTTGTAGAACCAAAAGTTGTTGGTCTCCGTTGACTTCCATAGTAGGAAAAGAAATACTATGATAGTCAATGAGGACCATCAACTGTTTGATTACCAGCATTCTTCAAAATATCTTCTTTTATGTTTAACATAAGAAAGAAACTCATACAGGTTTGGAATGACATGAGGGTGAATAAAATGATGACAACATTTTAATTTTGAAGGTGAATTATTACTTAATTTTTAGTTTCAAATTAGTGCATCTCTATATTATTGCATGTTATACTGAACACTCATTTTTTTCTAAATTTCTGTAATGGCCTTGACTGCTTGGATGAGCTAGTAATGAGCAATATACATGAATACTAAATCAGAACAATTGACACAATTATGAAATCCTATATTTAAAAAAGTATGACTCATCAACTGCGTCTCTCTTCAGGAACATGCTTTTTTAAGTCGAATAGCTTTGTTGGTGGTAAAGAGGACAAGGGTGAGTTTGGCTCACAAGTAACCACTGGTTCTGATTGGTGTATGGCAACACAGCATGACTGAAACAATGTGACGCTGTACTGAAAACTTGAAAACATGCTGTCAAAGGTGTTTTGTTAAGAGCAAAAACAAAATGTATTTTGTACTCTGGTGATCTTGAACAGTCTGATTTCACACTTTCTTAAACAAGAGAACGTTAATTAAAGCACCACACTGTGGCAAACAAAAAAACGTGACTCATGAAAATTATGGAGCATGACCTCTACAGATGTAAAAATAACTTCAATAGTCAACATACATGTGTACCGAATGCAAATATAATGTCCTAAAAAAACTTGTGATTTATTAAAAAATGACCTCTAGCAAGAACTAACCATGCCATAAACAAAACTGTGTGCAACCAAAACAAAGAGGCTTCAGGCCACAAAAAAGACACAATACATCCCTTCTGAATAAGAGAGCACAACCTTTTACTATCCTCTTTCAAACTCATGCTTTCCCCCCCTTTTTTCCACGGCAAGAGAACTGAACCAAACTGTTGCTTAGCAACTTTTGAAGCAATTCTAAGACCTACCCTGACAACAAGGACAACTTACCCTGCGAGTATGTGAACGCTACACAAAAGCTCTGTCTCTACATGGAGAAACCAGAGATATACTCCAAGACATTATGTTTAGTATTTACACACTTAAGAGTAGTTAAGAAGTACGCTCAGAGACTCTAAAGGTATATTTTTTGTCTCTGTTGAGCTCCTTCTCTTGGGGTTTTACTGGAGATCTTAATTTTATGTTTTAAACTAACACCCTGCTGGAAAACGGCTAAAGTGCTCGACTCATCAACCAGAAGTAAATATTTGAAACATGACTACAAAATATATGTAACACTCATTTTGGTTAGAGTTCAGAAATATGGATTCTACAGTAAATTCCATGATTTTTCATGACCTTTCCAAGCTTGGAAATCACACTTTTGAAATTCCTCTCCATATCTACAGGTTATTGTGATAGTCCAGGAATTCCATCTGGTGAAGTCATGAATACTCAGAGACAAGCAATATTAACTTCTCCATTGTTGTTCAGTCACAGTAAAAGCAAAGTGTGACAGTTGGTCGGCGTGGTATTAGTCCCACTCCTCTTCCACTGTGATTGGTTAGATGACTAAAAAGTGCTGAGCGCTGCGTTTTAACCAAAGTTGAACATTCTTTAACAAATAGATGGTCAGTGTCTCGTTGCACTCCTGGCATTTTAAAAACGAAGTGCTCCCATTGAACACAATTGAAAAAATACGCTAGCCTCGGGAAAGATGCTTTGGTGGACACGCGGCCTAACTAGATACAATCCAGCCACAATCAGAAGCTGGTTTTAGCAGAAGGTCAGAAATGCACAGGTACTTCGTCACGATACTCACAAAGGCTGAAGGCAGGTAGAGAACTCCCAGTTCATAGGAACGAACCATAATCTGAGTGCTGTTCTTCTCCAGGGCGCCCCAGGCAGCTTTTGATAAATTGGCACTGTGGAGGATACCAGCAGATGAAGATTCACTCATGTTTCAAAGTCAAACATTCATGTAAATGTCACCTAAACTAGAAGTGTTAGCATTAAACCTGTCAAAGCTAAAGGATATTGTCGAGGAGATTTTTTTCAGACTGCAATTACTGAATAATTAATGCGCTTTGGACTTAGATGTTTAAGAATGACAGGCTATGCCTGAAGGCTTTGCATCCACTGCAGGCTTTAATCTTCATAAAAAGATCTATGAATAACTCATCGCCGGACATGACTGACCTAGAGACACTGCTCTCGATCTTCCTCCCTGTGCATTTCAACCACGATTAAAGCCACTGCTTTGAGAAATGCCGCAGGAACAGTGGCCATTCATGCTGCCTTGAGATGAATATCATGTGGGCTTCAATGCCACCGCCACAGGAACATCATGTGTTAAAAGATTTGAATAAAGAATATATCTTTGTCTGCTGGTAAAAGAGAGGCTTTTAAAACTAGAATCTCTCCTCAGTGATTAGTTTCTAGGGCAAAATCGCCAAAATACAAGCTTTCAACTGCTGAACTTAACATGCTATTCCTAAATGTAATCTGAAAGATAATCAAAGAGAAGAGTGTTCTTTCGTCATTGCGTTTTATAACCCACCTGCCACTTGTCCACTTCACTACCATGACAAGTCTTTACCACTTCAATTGACCAACTGCACTAAAGGGCTTTGATTATCTGTAAAAGCACTGTTGCTTATTTTGCAGCTAAGAGACAGCCAATGAAAGAGAACAGCATAATCTTCAATAAACAAACATATCAGGCTTATGTTGTGTAAATATACATTTATGGGGCCTAAGGGCTCCTTCGAGTGGAACACTATCAATGCAGCACAGAAGACACAAATCTGCCAGGGATCAGAGAAAAACAAGCCTCCTTCTGCCAAGAGCATTATTTTGGCAGCTATGAGCAGCTCTCTGAAGAACAAAAGAGCAGAAACGGTGCTGATCTCATCCGGCTTATCATTAATATGTCATATTCAAGGCAATAAAGATGTGTTTTGGTGTTTGTTGTAAAAGACTAACACAATCATATATACTGAATGCATCATCAACAAAACCTACGAGTAACCACAAACTGATTTCAGTGTTGATGCAATTATGTTAAAAACTGTGTATTTCCTTCTAGACTGCTCGTTATTTTGTAGCGATGTGCAATTTGGTGATGACTGACAAAATTGTGATCTGAACTGACATATGATAAACACTTAATTATCTAATATTGCTAAAGCAGCTTGGATGTGAAATAACAAAAAGACATAAAATCTCAATAAAACAGGTGTTTAGCATGATGATAAGATTATATTGCCTATTAATTTAAAAGTGCATTGTGTAACAGCAGCATTGCAATCTGTATTTGAAACCATTATTATGGCTTAACAAAGCCAAAATATCGTCATTGTACAATATTTAATTGTATTCAATATTTTATTGTACAATATTAAATATTGTAATTGCACAACCTATATTTTCCTCCAATATCTAGACATTTTAAGTTGCATTCAACAAACATGGCACCAAGGTTATAATCTTGGTTAAATAAAAATGAAATAAAAAAACAATAAAAGATTGATACATAAACAATTTTAAAATGTTGGCTTGACAACAATTTTAACAAGTTTTACTTGAATCACTAAAACTGGAAATAAAATTTAAACTGAACCAAAACTGAAATTAAAATAATTTAAACCTAAACAGTAGTATAAAATAAAATTAAAAATTAAAAAAAATAAAAATGACAAAAATGTAGGTAAAATAAAAGCTGAAAATGTAAAAATAAACACTTAATAGTATATAATATATATACTTTAATTTAGTATATACACTATCAAGTATAGTGATAGTATATGTAACACTATAATAGTATATTAATAACACGAAAATAACACTGCTTGGCACAGTTCTTCATCCAGCTGTGACTAGAGTAGCTGTATCTGATCTGAAATGCTGACTGTCAATCAGGCCTAAAATTAATTCAATTTAGCAAGCAAGTTACTTAATCATTCTAACCTTGTGACAAGAAACCAGGCTAGTTGTGTGAAGTCCGGTGAAACCCTCATATAGGTTTTAATGTGAGGCATCGCATTGCTCCTGCCAGTAACATCAGCATGCCAGCCACTGTTTAGAGGAGAAAGATTGAGAAGCTAAGTGAAGGAGAGAAAGAAAATGGAGAAACACCTGCTGATATACCTTTCCTAGGTGCAAAAACACCCAAAGAAGTATTTCATGCCATTTGCAGGTGCAGAGAGATGATGCTGTGCAGACGAAGAGGAGAGCTTTCTGTCTGATTGCTGTCAGCATTTAGGCATGAATACAGAATTCTACATGGATTCATTTAAATATACTGAGTAGAAGTGTAGAGTGCGCACTCCAGAGGGGGACTGAGATTGAATCTACATCGCAATAGGCCCATCTCTGATCACTTAGTAAAATTGAGGCAACCAGTAAAATAGCTTATTTATGGTTTTAATGTGTTAAAATGATGGGAGAGATGGGATAAGAACCCAATTGAAATTTCTAAGGAGCAATTTAAGGGTCAGACAACTCTTGGGAAAGGCAGTTGTTTAGATCACGGGGTCTGGAGCACTGCTGAGGAGCCTTTTTAGGAGATTATTTATGGTAACATTTAAAAAGATTTTAAAATTTTAGGCTGAATATTGATGAGTACATTGTCAAAATGTTTTTTTTATAGAGATATGACAACTTACTGGAAGTAAGAATGAAGCCAGAGCTGTTTTTGAGCCGTCTGTATGCTGTAGGGTAAAGATCCCCCAGCTGCAGGGATAAGAACAGTTGGTCATCATATGTGGAGGTGTGAGGAAAAAAAAATGTTTTGATTTCAGAATAAAAAAATGAATGATACCTGGATAGCCTTCCAAACTGGTTCTCACATTTTCCACAGATGGGTAAACCTAGAAATGACAGAAAGGATTCATTACATTTTTTTTTTTTAGTTTATGCCAATTTGACAATGTTCAGTAATATTCTTTTCTTAAAATACATTTATAAAATAAATACTTTTGTTTAGGGATTCAAGGATGGAGTCAATGGATCAAAAGTAACAGACTTTTACATTGTTAAAGATTCTATTTCAAATAAATGCTATTCTTTTGAACTTTCTATTCTCAAAAAAAAAAAATATCACAGTTCCAAAATAATAAGCTGTGCAACTGATTGATAATGTTTCTTGAGCACAACATCGGCATATTAGAATAATTTCGAAAGCATTATGTGACAAAAAATCTTATAATCCCCAAACTATTGAACTGTAGGCTATCTACCTATCTACCCATTAAACCTACTGACCTTTAAAACACTAAGAAACTAGACCGAACTAAACTGTCTGACTTGCACAATACAGATGTGATCTCAATAGAAAAGTAGCTTTGTTCATAATGTGTTCTTTACAGGTGCATCTCAATAAATTAGAATGTTGTTGAAAAGTTCATTTATTTCAGTAATTCACTCAAATTGTGAAACTCGTGTATTAAATAAATTCAATGCTCACAGACTGAAGTATTTTAAGTCTTTGGTTATTTTAATTGTTATGATTTTGGCTCACATTTAAAAAAAACTCACCAATTCACTATCTCAACAAATTAAAATATGGTGACACGCCAATCAGCTAATCAACTCAAAACACCTGCAAAGTTTTCCTGGGCCTTCAAAATGGTCTCTCAGTTTGGTTCACTAGGCTACACAATCATGGGGAAGACTGCTGATCTGACAGTTGTCCAGAAGACAATCATTGACACCCTTCACAAGGAGGGTAAGCCACAAACATTCATTGCCAAAGAAGCTGGCTGTTCACAGAGTGCTGTATCCAAGCATGTTAACAGAAAGTTGAGTGGAAGGAAAAAGTTGGAAGAAAAAGATGCCCAACCAACCGAGAGAACCGCAGCCTTATGAGGATTGTCAAGCAAAATCGATTCAAGAATTTGAGTGAACTTCACAAGGAATGGACTGAGGCTGGTGTCAAGGCATCAAGAGCTACCACACACAGACGTGTCAAGGAATTGGCTACAGTTGTCGTATTCCTCTTGTTAAGTTCACTCTCCTGAACCACAGACAAACGTCAGAGGCGTCTTACCTGGGCTAAAGGGAAGAAGAACTGGACTGTTCCCAGTGGCCCAAAGTCCTCTTTTCAGATGAGAGCAAGTTTTGTATTTCATTTGGAAAACAAGGTCCTAGAGTCTGGAGGAAGGGTGGAGAGCTCATAGCCCAAGTTGCTTGAAGTCCATTGTTAAGTTTCCACAGTCTGTGATGATTTGGGGTGCAATGTCATCTGCTGGTGTTGGTCCATTGTGTTTTTTGAAAACCAACGTCATTGCACCCGTTTACCAAGAAATTTTGGAGCACTTCATGCTTTCTTCTGCTGACCAGCCTTTTGAAGATGCTGATTTCATTTTCCAGCAGGATTTGGCATCTGCCCACACTGCCAAAAGCACCAAAAGTTGGTTAAATGACCATGGTGTTGGTGTGCTTGACTGGCCAGCAACTCACCAGACCTGAACCCCATAGAGAACCATAGAGAATCTATGGGGTATTGTCAAGAGGAAATGAGAAACAAGAGACCAAAAAATGCAGATGATCTGAAGGTCACTGTCAAAGAAACCTGGGCTTCCAACCACCTCAGCAGTGCCACAAACTGATCACCTCCATGCCACGCTGAATTGAGGCAGTAATTAAAGCAAAAGGAGTCCCTATCAAGTATTGAGTACATGTACAGTAAATGAACATACTTTCCAGAAGGCCAACAATTCACTAAAAATGTTTTTTATATTGGTCTTATGAAGTATTCTAATTTGTTGAGATTTGGTGGGTTTTTGTTAAATGTGAGCCAAAACCGTCACAATTAAATGAACCAAAGACTTAAATTACTTCAGTTTGTGTGCATTGAATTTAATACAGGAGTTTTCACAATTTGAGTTGAATTACTGAAATAAATGAACTTTTCCATGACATTCTAATTTATTGAGATGCACCTGTATATGTCTACATTTAGAACTTGTGAATAATTTCACCCATCCTTAACAGTTATGGAACTGAATCACCTCAATAGTTCAACAGAGTTTCTGAAGCCCGCTAATTGTAAGAGCCTTCGGTCTTTAGAGATGACACAGTAACATTTAAGGCTTGATGGTGCTGTCTGCCATCTTTCTCTGTGCTGAAGACACTCCGTGTGGCGCCTTGACTTTTCAACTGACATTTAACAATAGCTGCATCAGACAGAAATCAATCTTCTATCCCTCCATCTGAGCAGATATTGTTATCCAAATAACAGAATGGATGAGAATTCTTCTTGTAACTATTGTCTCTAACAGCTCGTGCCGAGAGAGACTTGAAAAGGTTTCCTTTTTTGCAAAATTGGAATTCAAGTATAGCAAATGGGAACATGCTATGAATACTAATTGCTAATTAAACACACGGGACGTCAACAAATTTCAAATTTCATAGCTCAGAGGAATTATATACTGAAATACACAAACGAGGAACATGCGGGAACAGGCAGATGCACATGTGCACACCGGCGTCCCTCCTTGATTCTAACCTAATTAAAATGGAGACACAATTGAGGGCTCATTTATCCTGATAGATAAGCAAGCTGGTAGGAGAATATGCCACTGTGTTTATTGTAATATCCATCTGGCCACGTTGTTCGCAATCCAGAGAGGGTACGGCAGCGATATATGAACAGATCCTTTCACCATTTCAGAATGCTCTGCGGGGGCTGTTCGAAACACTCACCAGGAGCATCTGTGTTTCTGGACTGGCTAATGATTTCCCTGCTTTCCCCAATGTGGTCAGAGTGCGCTGGAACTCCGCTGCCAACCATTTAGTTTTATCAAGTCCCATGGAGCCAATACTGGAGAACTGGCCAAGCACGTGCCATCGCTCTTCGTTCTGCACGGGCTTCGTGTGCTCGCTGAGCAGCTGAGAGAAACAAAAACAATGAGTGTATGTCACACTACGTCAATATTTGCATGTGTCTTATTTGGCTAGCTTTTATCAATTGACAGATGAATTAGCAACAAAATAAGACACATGGCCTTTAACGTTAAAACAGAAGATAGGGGAAGTGTTTTTACCTCTCTTTTAAAAGATAATAAGCCTATTTATTCTAACTATCATAAGTATGCATGTTATATGATCGGTTGCGTGTTATTATGTGCATTAGTATTGTTTTGCTCTGCTGTCAGCAATCTTTTCAAAACAGCCCTTGACCTATTTTTGGTTCACGACCCACCAGTTGAGATCCACTGATGTGGGTTAAGCCTTATGAAGGTGTAAAGAGTGTGCTGTGTGAGTCAGTCATTCATATCAAAGCGCCGTTTAGATAATGTTCAGTATGACTTCATTTTAGTACAGAAACTGATTTCTCCTGGCTCAGTTTCTGAATCTTGCAAAGACCAATCCAACACCTCGCTCTGCCCGTGTTATCTGAATTCACTCAATAAATAAGGCATGAAGAATACATCTCCAAGACATCCTGCATGCGTACAATGCTTTTTTATGAACATCAATCATTCTTAATTCTAGGGCGGAGAGAAACTATTGCCTTTGAAGGAAAAATATTTGAATCACACAAAAAGATAGCGTAATCACACAAAAACATTACTTTTCTTAATCGTAGATGGCCCCACTTCTCCATGGCAGGTCCTTGATATCTTCCTGGAGTTGAACCAATGAGATATACCCTATAAAAGAAAACAAATAAAAGCAGTTATACAGGTGCATCTCAATAAATTAAAATGTTATGGAAAAGTTCCTTATTTCAGTAATTCACAACTCAAATTGTGAAACTTGTGTATTAAATAAACTCAGTGTACACAGACTGAGGTAGTTTAAGTCTTTGGGTCTTTTAATTGTGATGATTTTGCCTCACATTTAATAAAAACCCACCAATTCACTGTCTCAACAAAATCGAATACTTCATAAGACCAATAAAAAAAAACAATTTTTAGTGAATTGTTGGCCTTCTGGAAATATGTTAATTTACTGTACATGTACTCAATACTTGGTAGGGCTCCTTTTGCTTTTATTACTGCCTCAATTCGGCGTGGCATGGAGGTAATTTTTTTGTGGCACTGCTGAGGTGGTATGGATGCCCAGTTTTCTTTGACAGTGGCCTTCAGCTCATCTGCATTTTTTTTTTGGTCTCTTGTTTCTCATTTTGACAATACCCCATAGATTCTCTTTTGGGTTCAGGTCTGGTGAGTTTGCTGGGTAGTCAAGCACACCAACACCATGGTCACTTAACCAACTTTTTGGTGCTTTTGGGAGTGTGGGCAGGTGCCAAGTCTTGCTGGAAAATTAAATCAGCATCTTCAACAAGCTGGTCAGCAGAAGGAAGCATGAAGTGCTCCAAAAATTCTTGGTAAACAGGTGCAGTGATGTTGGTTTTCAAAAAACACAATGTACCAACACCAGCAGATGACATTGCACCCCAAAATCATCACAGACTGTGGAAACTTAACCATGGACTTCAAGCAACTTGGGCTATGAGCTTCTCCAGCCTTCCTCCAGACTCTAGGACCTTGGTTTCAAAATGAAATACAAGACTTGCTCTCATCTAAAAAGAGGACTTGGCAACAGTCCAGTTCTTCTTCTGCTTAGCCTAGGTAAGACGCCTCTGACGTTGTCTTTGGTTCAGGAGTGGCTTAACAAGAGAAATACAACAACTGTAGCCAAATTCCTTCACGTCTGTGTGTGGTGGCTCTTGATGCCTTGACCCCATCCTCAGTCCATTCCTTGTGAAGTTCAAATTCTTGAATCGATTTTGCTTGACAATCCTCATAAGCTGCGGTTCTCTCGGTTGGTTGTGCATCTTTCTCTTCCACACTTTTTCCTTCCACTCAACTTTGTTAGCATGCTTGGATACAGCACTCTTTGAACAGCTAGCTTCTTTGGCAATGATTGTTTGTGGCTTATCCTCCTTGTGAAGGGTGTCATTGATTGTCTTCTGGACAACTATCAGAACAGCAGTCTTCCCCATGATTGTGTAGAATAGTGAACCAAACTGAGAGACCATTTTGAAAGCTCAGGACACCTTTGAAGGTGTTTTGAGTTGATTAGCTGATTGGGATGTCATCATGTTCTATTTTGTTGAGATAGTGAATTGGTGTTTTTTTGTGAAATGTGAGCCAAAATCTCACAATTAAAAGAACCAAAGACTTAAAACTAATTCAGTCTGTGTGCATTGAATTTATTTAATACACGAGTTTCACAATTTTAGTTGAATTACTTAAATAAATGAACTTTTCCATGACATTTTTTTTCTAATTTATTGAGATGCACCTGTAGGTGATTTTAAAAAAAACATCATTTTAATTCAATATTAGCACAATAATATACTTTTTTTTAGATTTTAATTAATTTAGATATAATATTAGTCAGCATTTAAATGATGGAGGTGGGATTTGTTTCTGCAATTTTCACAACTTATCAAATTAACCAAGTCATATTAGTGAAACCAAACCTGACAGATATGCTGAGTTTTATTTAGAAATCAAACTGCAAATAAACTAGATATTCATGAGCAGAACTGTATAGTCTGCTTTGTTTTCTGAGTCATGACTGTGAAAAATAATTAAATTTGAATGGACAGATCCTCTGATCATAAAGTCTGCAAACTGTACTCTATTTTCTTGTGTTTTAAGGTACACTACCATTCAAAGTTTTGGGGTCGTACGATTTTTTTAATACTTCCAATACTGAATTCTGTAAAATGTATTCTGGTCCCCACAAAAATGTTAAGCAGCACAACCATTTTCAACATAAGAAATGTTTCTTGAGCAACAAAACAGCATATTAGAATGATTTCAGAAGGATCATGTGATGCTGAAGACGGAAGTAATAAGCTGGGAATTCAGCGTTGCCGTCGCATGAATAAATTATATTAAAATAGAAAATGGCTGTTTTGGCGAGCTTTCAAAAACATCAACAACAAAAAAAAAAGTTTACAATGGTATCATCTATTTTAGATAAACCAACAACTAAATGGCATGAAAAACAAAAAAACCTGGTTGATTTACATGTCACTCAGACAGTCTCAAAACTGATGGTTTCTGCTAGAATAAGCAACATTGTGAACGCCTTTTGCAATCAGCCGAAGGTCTGACTATGCTAGTCTGATATCACATCATCTTTCTAAATTAAATAATGTCTCTTTCACTTGTTAAGATTCTCACCTTGTTTCTGACAGATCATGCTGTTTGATGCGGTCAATGCACTCAGCAAGCTCTGGAGCCCGGTATGCTTCCAGGTATTCCAGCAGGTCGCTTTTGAAGTTGGTTGGAGACTCCCCCGCTGTTCCCGGACTTCCCTCCGGTAACCTGGGGTATAGAGGACTCATCCACATCCTGTCATAGAAATAGAAGCAACAAATTTACTAATGAAGGGCGTGAATCATCAAAATGTTACAAAGTTCATGCACAAGATTGTCAGATCCTGAAGTTGCGACTGGGGCATGTCATATTTGGCTTGCATGTGTCATATGCCTGGTTAAAAAGCAAAAAAGTAAAAGTAAAAATGCCTCTGAAAATCAATTCTAAAGGCAAACACAAAAAAAGTTCATTAAAATAATTGTTTCATAGGAGTAATTTGTTTGGAAGTCAGACTACACCGGTTTGTTTTTGCGCACATCCCACAAAGACAACTCAATAGAAGAATGTTGGTTGAATATCATTCCAAAAAAAAAAGAAAAAAAAAAAACATTTGTTTATTGCATCACATTCAATATCGACTAAAAATATGATTTATTTTGCCATGACTCCGAAGATTCAGTAGCGAAGGAGCATCGCTGCTGAGATCAAATGCAATGGAGTAAAAGCTCAAATTTGTCTCTCCATAAAATTAATTCAGTGAAAAAAGATAAACATGGGTTGTCAAAATTCATTATGCATTTTCATTCACCTCAATTAAAATATGGCATCTATCTTTACTAAGGCCCACAGCAATTAATCAATTTATGCACCAAGTCAATTTCTAATAATGTTTTGCTAGTTAACATTTTAACTTTTGTAGAAAAGTTTTAAGTCATAGTATTAAAGCTTTTGCATTCTACAAGGGCACACATTCATGCAGAAAAAAACTTCAACGTGCTAGACTTCTCCTAAAGAAGTCCAATAACTCATGACTGGAGGAGTGTGGGGACTCGTCTTGACAGACTGGTTATAGCATATTCCCATGAGGCTCAAGGAGAACAAATCAATGGATTCAGATTGGAGCCATTACAATAAAGGCAGCAGAAAAGCCCTTCAGACGAGACTTAATAGGAAGAACCTTTGTCTGTGTGAATAATAATAAGAATGTGGCTTGCGCTACAATATAGAAGGGATACCTGAGATCAGACAGAACCAGATGGGGAGACATGTCAGATTTTTAATGATATTCATTGTGATTCACTGCGGTCTGAAGCTGATAGAGACAGGTTGGCAATTGCGAGGAACACTGACGAAATACTGCATCTAGCATTTGCCCAGCCAATTCAAATAGCTGAACTATGCCTGCCTTACTATTGTGCGAGAGAAAAAATTGTTGCTGTTTACAAGCTTTGCAATTTTCATGAGAATAGCAGATCTATAATCCATTCAGCCATGGTCCCAACCTCACTTATTACTCAGGCACACACACAAACACATCTTTCTGACACTAGCTGGTGCCATATGCAGCAAATTTATGTTTTTGTTAATAACTCCAAAACATCATGGACTAGAATCAAAATATCTATATCCTATATAATATCTATAATGTCTAATTGAATATTGTTAGTACAATACCACAAAAATTGGTGCATATGGATTTTCTGAAGACATGCACCAGTTACATCAATTGTTGGTGATGAGGAGCAAACTACGGCAAAACGGTTCAGCTGTAATTAAATTCAATGTGAATTATCATTTGTCATCCCACACTAACTGTTATTTTTTGTAAGAAATGAACAGTAACAAAATATTTATATTTGAAATAAATGTTGTTCTTTTAAACTTTCAGTTCATCATAGAATCCTGAAAAATTAATCATGGTTTCCACAAAAATATTAAGCCGCATACTTTGTTTTCAGATTGTTTAATTAGAAAATTTTTCTTGAGCCAAATCAGCATACTAAAGGATTCTGAGGATCATCATCAAGGTGACATTACAAACAAATAATGTCTGCTTAAAATCACTCTGCATCGACAGAAATAAATGACTTTTAAAGTATATTAAGTTCGAGAACTTAATAGTAACAATATTGTAAAATATGGCTTGTCTTTTAGATGTATTTTTTAATAGCAGCCGTGTGAGCATAAGAGACTTCTTTCAAATAATTGTTCACAACAAGACCAAAAATGTGAATAGTAAATAGTGCCAACTTTGATTAAATGTTAATTTTACAACCAAATGTACAACCACAGGCATTTTTAGCAGAGTGCCTGGCATTTACAGCTGGACAAAGATGCTCTGGTGGACACACTGCCTTATTCTTTCAAATTTAGCAGCTGTGGCTATTTCTCCACTTTTCTAGTCTACCAATCATTTTCTTTTGTGGTTACACTTTATTTACAGGGACATTGAGGACAAGAAATGATGCATAGAACATGTGGGAATTGTATTGGGAAATATCAAGCCGGATTTAAACTCGACTCACATCGCACCACAGTACCATATGACACAGCATGTGCACTAACCAGGTCACAGCTCCAACAGCACTGAATGCCCTCTGTGTGAACTGACACTAATCTCGCAGTACAGGTTGAGTGAATGAGCCAATATACTGTACTTTGTCAGATTGTCTGAATATATGCATGCCAGTGGGTTTAAATATTAACTGCTTAATTTAGAGATTTCATTTCCTCCTCACTAATCCACAGCTTAAATGCCAGCCTAACCCTATGACTCTGGAGCTTTTGTCTCCTTAATGGTATTCTGGTCCTGATACACGCTAATAAAATCGAACCTAATAACCGAAAGTGATTGCTAATTCATTGGCCATCGCTCTGAACTGCCTGCTAGCTTCTGCTGGTATGAATATAACACCATGGAGAATATCTTTATTAATGGACAGCTTTCATAAAACTCTGCTTCATTTAAGCAATTATTCCATGTAGCTAATTTAAACACCATTTTGGGTCAGAGAGGTGTCTATAACAACGTGATTGGATTATTCGGATTTGCAGAGCTCAACACTCCTATCTAGGATACATCAGCTTCATTTCAATTGACTCTAAGTGTCTGCTCAGTGTGTTGTCATAGCAACAGAAAAACGTGTCATTAGGACTAGCGAATGTACCACTTTTTCATTTCAGATATGAAACCAATGTTGGCGTATTCAGAAAACGGGCAACTACAAAAGAGAGCACAACATAAACAGCTCGTTTCTAAACTGACTGCACCGTCAGCTAGAACGTTTCCATTCTGACCATTCATTCCCACGAGTTTGTTTTTAGCCCCTCCCATTCCACACTGGACCATCTTACCCCTGTGTCTTCTGGTACCAATCGGCTCGGATGAGGTTTGAGGTAAGAATGATAACTCTGAATCCCTCCTCGTACCAAAGCAGCATCATTTTCCTGCAAAAGGCAACTATGATTTTAATACGACTGATCTTACATAATGTCATTCATTTGATGCAATCTCTTTCTTTCATTTGTGTCTACCATTAAACCCTATGGCACATTTACCAAAGACTCAATATTACTTCCCTGCATAATAACTTTGATTTCACCTAAAATCCATGGCTTTTTGTGTCAAGCGGTATAAAATAATACATTTAAAACAATGGGGCACATTTATTACGCCTTCAGCTTTTGTGTTGTATTAATTATAACAAAAACCCAACGTATTGAAATACAAAATCAATTCTATGCTGTTCTTTGTGTGAAAATTTATTATTTCACTTAATAAACTAAGAAAATAACTCTCCATGTTCTTCAGAGAGGGGCGTTTAGAACTCATTTAAAGGCAAATTAGCACATGAAGACTTGACAAAGGTGTTCGAGAAGGATTGTACTGCCAATGTTTTTGTTCTTTTGCTTCCTTTTTTGTTCAATTTATATAAAATAAGACAAGCCATTTAATTTGCTCCTCTGGAGTAAAAAATGCTCAATCCTGTTATGTCTTTCTCTGTTGAATAAAACATGAAAGAAGATTATTGTGAGAGAAAACAGTACTCTAGGAATATATCACATTAAAATTTAATACTGCGCCTGTTTAACATCTCACTTCAACTTATCACAACAGATGCTCAGCGGATAATCTGCACGGACTGGAATGCGAAGATGTTAATACTCATTTGAGTAGTTTGAGGAGTGCTACATTCAATATGCATTATGCTACTGGCTGCTCATAAAACCAAAATCCTGATCAAGGTGTTAATTAAATTATATAAGTGAGCTACAACACCGCCACTGTTGCATTGCTACTTAAAAACCAAGCCACCACTAGAACCACACCAACATATGCTTTCTGAGTGTTTCATTTCATAACTGTGAGCATTAATATGTTTTAATGTTAGAAGATGTTAGGTGCTCTCCTGACTGAGCAAATTGCTTTATCCATATTCAGTGATGGTACTGATGGGATGTGGCTTACAGTTGGCATTTCAGCTTATCCCAGAGGAGTCCCATGGTTCAGGTGCAGGCCAGTAAAGTGCTACACATCAGACTCAAGCATTTAACTGGTGGCATCCTATGACAGTGTCACGTTAAAAGTCACTGAGCTTTTTGGTATAAACCGATCTACTGAAAAAGCTTATAATATGGTTGAATGCTTTATTTTACACACCTGTTTTATGGCTGTACATATATGTTTAACAATGTAATGTACAGGATTTTTACTAGAAACTTCAAGCTTAAGTCTTATTTTCTTCACCCACTGTCTCACTAAAATTATATAGATAAATAAAACATCCAACACTCACGTATGATGTGTGCCAAATGCAATATCCAGTTTGGCCTGTTAAAAACAAGACAGAGTTTGATTCTCCAAGACACAGCTTTTTTTTAGTATTCCTTTTTTTAAACATTAAAAAGCCTGCCTAAAAGTATTTTTTATATGTTTTTCCAATATACACAGTTACTGAAAGACAAAATATTTTAGAGGACCTCAGACTACCATAAAGTTTAAGGCTTCCCTCTAGTGGAAAAAGTAGATTATTGCAAAAATGACAGAACCTGGCAGAAACGGATATGTGGATATGGTTTGGCTTGCTCGATTAACCGAGCCTTGGACTCTCTTTTTTCTCCGTGAACGAGTACGACCGGTTTGTCCCTAAAAACAGCAAAAACAAACAGCATAAGTACTCACTGACATGTGTTCAGTGTGGTGAAATGAGTGTGCAACTCTACATCAAATCCAAAAAGGTGAGATTTCCTCCTACCTGAATTCAGCTGGATACTGCTCCACCATCCATGGAATGTCAAAACAGTAATTAAACTACAAAAGAAAAAGAAAAAAAGATGTTGATCAGGATAAAAACATTACAAAATTTTGTATGGTTGGTAGTAGTCTCTTTAGCTGCAACTTCATTCATTAACACAATACCTGTACAGACTCTTTCAGGGTTCCAAACATTGGAGAAAGTATATCTGATTATAGAACAGAAGAAGAAAACAGATTATTATAAGATGATTAGAAATATATAACATGTCTCAGAACTTAGACAAACTCTTTACATACCTTTGATATGCAGCGCTCCAGTGTTGAACTTTTTTGGTATCCCAGTGACTTTGTTTAAATAAAAACGATACATGTCATTCATAGACAATAAATTGGTCTCAAAGAAATCAGCTGGCTCTTCTTTATAATAACTAGTGCCGTGAGGACTCGGAGGACGTTTGTCTTCAGTCTTCTTCTTCTTAGGATTTACATCAGACTTCTTGGGCTCTTTTTTCGGGGCAGGTGGTGGAGTTTCATCATCACTGCTTGAGAGGTTCCAGCCTGCCTCCTCTGTTTCTCTCTTTCTCTTTACAGAAGGTGAAGGGTTGCTTTCATATTTTACAGGGATGGTTTGATTCACATGTGCGACTTTCCTGGCTTCAGATCCCATGGAGGGAGCGGACGGTTCTTTTACAGAATGGTTGTCCTCATTGCGTTTTGGACTCAAAGTGGTTCTGGAAGTGGTGATCGTATCAGGTTTTCTTTCTAAATCAGGTTTAATGCTTGGTTTGTTTGAATCCTTCCGAGGCGTTGGAGGAATAATGTTGTCCTCGTCTTCACTATCTGATATGGTCCACTTGCCATGTTGACTGTCCTGGGACATTTTTGTTCAGCTGTGGATCACAGTATTCTTTTGTAGCTTTTATAGTTCACACAAAAAAAAAAACAAAAAAAAAAAACATATGCTGTAAACTTTCATACTAGTAATGTATACAACACTGCTGGTTTTGTGTTCAAATAACAACTTTGTGTATTTGCACAGGTAAGTTAGATGGAGTTTGTACAAGAGATAAATGCTCGCATAAATGATATATCGTAAAGCTATACACTGTATGCGTTACATAATACCAATGCAGTTCAACGTAAATGAACGTAGACTTACAAAGAGGCGGGAAGAGGAAATGTAAGGCTACAAGAAGATACTTTTAAAATAGTTTACGGTTATAAAGAAAGATAAGTGCTGCAAATATACAGCTACAAAACTGCTAGACCCTTGTCCATTTGAAACTCATATCATAACAGCACCACAACAGTTCGCTGTGTTTTGATTTGGCATGCACTCACTGTAAATTCCACATGTAGCAATAGCAGAGACACGCCATAATGTTCTTCAAAATAAAAGCCTATGATACTTCGACATTGAACAATCTTATAATTTCGACTTTAATCTCATAATTATGATTTATGTCATCATTTCGACTTTATGTGTTTAGCTTTCAGCAAACATATTTTTTTTTAGATGTGGCGGAAGTGGGCTTCCATAAATCTAATGTTTTGTAAATAAATATGCAACTGGGAGTTTTTTTTTTCAGACATAAAGTTTCATTCTGAGCTCACTGTCCTGTGGAGGACGAAACCTGCAAAAACAATAAATAAATGAATATGCAAATAAATAAATAAATGTGTGCATAGATACATGTATTCTTGTTTAAATACATATATAAATATTTAAACATGTGATTAAAGTAGGCAAATCAATAAAATAAATTGGTGGGCAAATGGAGCTATGTAAGCATAAACATAAACAAAGAGCTATGTAAGCATTAATATTTTACATTGGCTACTTAAAATCTTTTATGATTTAGCTCTTTCATGATTATAACTACAAAACTAACGCTATGAAAAAGTGTAAGATAATAATCAGTCCCCTTGACTGATGAAGTTAATACGCATGCACAGGCAAACGCTCAAGCGCGTCACACACGATCTATTCTTGCATAATTGACTCCCTCTCATTAGCATGTTGTGCAGAGGAAAGATAAATGTGGAACTACATTCAGAAATTAATGAGTGATCAAAGGAAAATAAATAGGATGAGTTTAGCATTTTCTTAAACATTTTCCATTTGCCCACCAATTAATTTTTTTTATTTGCCTACTTTCATCACGTTTAGTTATTTATTTATGTATTTAAACAAGAATTTGTGTATTTATACAGACATTTATTTATTTATTTGCATATTTATTTATTTATTGTTTTTGCACGTTTCGTTCTCCATACTTGTCATCCCATAGCTCAACATTCTAAAAGTTGTATTTATTAGTTCTTTTAAAAGAAAATCAAGTGACAAGCAAAATTCATAGAATAATAATAGAATTATAATCAAAATAATAATGTAAATATTGCATAATATGTAATGATTCTAATGTAATATGTAATATTTTAACACGTCTAGGTTATTTTTTTTGATCAGTATTTCATTACAACAGCGTATACGGTGTTTGTATTTTTGCATTACAATAATGAGGATGGGGGTACTTAATTGTCATGAAAATAATGTAAAATGCAAACATCCTTAATTGCCCTAAAATAAGCTTTTTCCTTAAGCGGAATACAACTTTTTCTTACACGTTAATAAATTGGTTTGAGGGTTGAAATATGTTGATGAAAGATTTCTCGAAATTGACTTGCAATGAGTAGCTTTCTACACTTTTACTTTGAAAATAACGGACTATTTATCATAGAGCGTTCTCATGTTTCTATCCAGTCAGCGTCTCTGGTACTGCGTGCTTAAACCGCCCAGACAACCAATCCCTCACATCCATACGGTTTCTATGCAAACATATGTAACTTTCCAGAAGCCTTCAATTTTTTTTTAAATCTAGGTTGTCTCAATGCAAATATTCACAACTGGAAGAAGCTTTTGGAGTGAGAGAGAAATAAACAATGCCGAGAGGAAGAAAATGGAGTTGGTAAGATTTGAGTTAATGTTGTTGAACGTTGACGCTTGTGAAACAGCTTTGTTTGAAACAGATTGCGGTGTGGATGCTGAGTTGACACGGTATTTACAAATGACAATACTGCGATCAAGGTAACGTTAAGTGGTTCAAAAGTTAAACGACAGAACATTGTCACATTTCTTTGTAAGTTAAGTGAACGAGCATAGGATGGATCTGTGCTGCATTATTTAAAAAGCTTGGTGTTGTAGCATTTAGATAACACGTTAGATGTGAATAGAAAAGTAAATGTGAGGTTTCTTGACATTACAGACACAAATGAAAAAAAAAACAAAAAAAACCTTTCTCTACCTCTAGAGCGAAAAAACGTTTCGCCCGAACAGGGACTTGAACCCTGGACCCTCAGATTAAAAGTCTGATGCTCTACCGACTGAGCTATCCGGGCTCTGAACGGCTAGCAGGGGAAGGGCGCCTAAATCACACATGCATGTAAAATGCATTACATCCATCCTGAACAGCAACCGCATAAATCATTACGATTTTTGCAAAGAAGTAATCTGCATAAATAATAATGTCTGGACATAACAAGTGTGTCTAAATCGGTGACCTACACCACTAGAGAAATCCGTGACTAGAGGTCGCTGTTCATTGTCTGTTTCTTGTATTGTATTGAAGTTCTTTGATGAGCGGTGCTGTGAAACATGATCATTTATTTAAGCTGTCCTGGTGTTATTGCTTGTTCTATTGTTATTATATTTTTGTTTGGGTTTTACCTTTCTGATTGTTATTTGAATCATTAATGAAACAATCCAGTCCATCCGGATGCCACTGATGTACATTATATATAATTTACATTTAGATTTTTTTAAATTTGTTTGTATTCTGTAAAGCTCCTTTGGAAATTATGTTAAATAAAATGCATAAAATATAAATAAAAACGTCTGTAATGTTCACCAAATTCCCCTTTATTACAAATGTTTTTTTTTATCTGCTCTGCATTTAATCTGAATTTGAATGCAAAAGAGTAATCCTTTGAAACTTTAAAGTGTTTATTTCACCTTTGATTTTTGTTTTGTGCTCAGTTCAGTTTTGTGCATTTTGGGTGTTTATTAGGTGCTGTTTGGTGCACTTTATAATATATTATCAGGTATTAGGTGAATGTTGTATTTTAGATATTAAGAGTGAAAAAATTTATTTGTGTGTCTTGCACTTTTCATTTAGTATTTCTGCATCAGAGCAGTATGCATCCTAGGATGTAAAATAGAAAAGGTTAGACATGACCGAAACATTAAAGCCATGCTTTCTGAAATGGTGGGGGTAATGGATTTTGGTAACCCATTATGCTGCCTCGTCAGATTTAGTGTTCCTGCTGTATGTCTGTTGTTCACATCAGAGAAAAATGTTTTCTAAAATACAGAAAAGAAAGTTTAGATATTACCAGGGTAACTTTGTATAAAATTAAAACTTTTCTGTGTGAAATAGAGAGGGGTAACAGATTTTGGTAACCCGTTATGGTGCCCTGTTGGATTCTGTGACCCTGCCATATCTCTATGGCTGATGATACATGGGGCAACTTTTTTGAGCAGTGTTGCTTGGGCAGTTTCCCACTGAAAATGGGTTCCACATTTCTGGATACTTTAGATCGGTTGTGAACCATGTGTCTCACCTGGTTGCCCGGTGATGTCAACATTAACTAAAGTTGGCCGGCAACATTGCTCAAAAAGTTGCTCTGTGTACCTTCAGCCTATGTCTGTTCACATCAGAGCAATATGCTTAGGATATAAGGTTTGATATTACTAGAGTGAATTTGTTTAACATTAAAGGGGTCATATGATGCGATTTCAAGTTTTCCTTTCTCTTTGGAGTGTTACAAGCTGATTGTGCATAGATAAGATCCCTGAAGTTGCAAAGACTAAAGTCTCAAAACCAAAGAGATATTCTTTATCAAAGTTAAGACTCTGCCACGCCCCCCCCTAAAACGGCTTGTTCTAACACGCCCCCACATATCTATTTCACTATGTGGAAATATTTGCATAATGCGCCCAAATGTTCACGTAAAGAAAGAAGGTGTGGTTTCAGTAAATGCAGTTAGTGTTGATGCAGCCATGTCCGGGAGACGCTGTGTGTTTCAGTGCGAAAGCAAAAGCACTTATATTTGGCCTTCCGAAGTAGATGCATTTAGGAATCTTTAAGATTACTTACAACAGAACAGCAATGCATTTTATGGACGACTGTTTCGTGAACCTAGGAGAGGAAGTAATTCTGACTTTGCTATGACAATCTGGCGCTTCTGAATCAGCTACTGTTTTGTTATTAGTTTAAGTATTTGCTATTGACTGTTCAAATGCAGAGTTTTGCGCATCGTGTGCGTGTGTGGGAGAGAGAGAGAGAGAGAGAGAGAGAGAGAGAGAGACAGGGTCACACACAGTGGAGTCAGCTGTCTTAACCGCGCCTTGTGTAGCTCATCTACTGTGTCTGTTCCTCTTTCGGGCTTGAACTGATGGTAAAACTAATGACATTCTTTACTGTCTTTACATTTATTTTGAAATAAGAAGCTCCGCGATTATGGTAAGGGCGTTACATTTCCCACCGGTGCTTGCGGTGTTCGGCCAATCACATTGCACTGGTTCAGCTGGCCAATCAGAGCAGACCTGCGCTTGTCAAAGGAGGGGCTTTGTTGAAAACGAAGCGTTTGAGAGAGGCGGGGCATATAGGACCTACAATAATGTACAGTATTTGAAAAATAATGGGTTTTTTGAACATTAAAGCATGTCAACATATTCTGTTACACCAAATACACAAAATAATGATCTTTAAAAAAGCATCATATGACCCCTTTAAAGCCATTTTGTGTGAAATAGTGGGGGGTAACTAGTGTAACCACCAGTTATGCTGAATTGTTGGATTTGGTGACCATGCTATATATCTTTAACATCAGACTAAAATTCTTTCTTTCTGTTTTACAGTACCACTGATTTATTTCACACATCTATTTCACCACAGCATTTCAACAAACACCCTCTTCACCCCACCGTGCTCACAGTAGTGTGCATGAACGGCAGGCATATTCTCCCACACACATTTACTGGACAAGTGATCTCTAATCACAGATTTCTTTCATCTACGTTCAGTGTTAAACACAGATTCTTTTCTTAAAAATCCTATGAACATTCAGTGCGATCCTTCTCTGTTTACCGTCCAATGCCAAATAAAAACTTATGTTTCAAATGAAACTTATGTTTCTGATTTTAATGTTGCAACTGCTGGGGTTATACATACTTCTTAATAAAGATTGCAGATTGACTCTGAATGTAATATATCTATGTCTATGTTCTTTAGGTTTTCCATCAATGTGATGTGGGTAAGAAAGGTTATTTGTCCAGAGAAGATCTTAAGATAGCGGTGGTCATGCTTTTTGGATACAAGCCATCAAAGGTAGGCTACAGAAAATAATCAGAATCACTTGCTTGATATTTTCCAATATATACATTTACTCTCTTTAACTGAGACCCGCTTGGTTCTGAAATTCTATTCTGGGGTCAGTTGCATAAACTTAGCCTCTATGTTAAGACTGTCTTAGGGTGTGTTCACACTGAATTAAAAAAATGATGGCCAGTCTTAAAGAAACAAATGAGATGTCTTAACTTTTAAGACTAGTCTATGCAACCGGCCCCTGCTGGGATGTTGACTAGTTTTGCAGGGTTGCCAGGATTTCACAAGAAAACCTGCCCAGTCGCTACTCAAAACTAGCCCAATCACGTTTCGAGGGGGCCCCCAGTTAAAAAAAAAAAAAACCTTCCAGGGGGGAAAATACAAGTTTTTTGGCGGGGTTCCCCTACTAAAATTCGCATTCCAGGGGATAATTGTCTGTTTATTGTAGTCGCTTCAACCCGCGGACATAAAAAACAGTGTTAAAGGGGTCATATGATGTTGCTAAAAAGAACATTATTTTGTGTATTTGGTGTAATGAAATGTGTTTATGTGGTTTAAGGTTAAAAAAACACATTATTTTCCACATACTGTACATTATTGTTTCTCCTCTATGCCCCGCCTTTCTGAAACGCATCGATTTTTACAAAGCTCATTGGTCTGAAAGGCGAGGTGCGCTGTGATTGGTCAGCTATCCAGTGCATTATGATTGGCAGAATACCTCAAGCGTGTAACGGAAATTTTACGGCCCTTACCATATTGTGATGCCCTGTCCGGCTGGAGCGACGACACAAAAACATTAAAAAGTATTATAAACGAGGCATTTGTTGCATGCAGTGGGTACATAATTACGGATTATAATGACTTATACCAGGGGTGCCCAAACTCGGTCCTGGAGGGCCGGTGTCCAACAGAGTTTAGCTCCAGCTTGCCTAAACACACCTGCTTGGAAGTTTCTAGTAATACTGAAGACCTTGATTAGCTTGTTCAGTTGTGTTTGATTAGGGTTGGAGCTAACTCTGTAGGACAGTGGCCCTCCAGGACCGAGTGTGGGCACCCCTGACTTATACTGTCTTTTTACGTGTTGCGTTGCATCTCGCTGCGTAACATAAAACCATGTCTGCATTGTGATCGGAGAAATGACAAACAACAAGGTCTACTCTACACTGCTCAAAACTCGCGTTTTGAATCATCAGTGGCAAATCCTTTAATATAAAAAACTTACTTACAGTCTGTGAGTCAGAACAGCTGGCATTGTAGTCAGCTCTACCAGGATCAGGAAACAGTCCTTGTCCTCCATAAAATGCGTTGCACACAAATTAATATTTGGGTTGAATTGTTCTGGAATAGTGTTGTAAATACAGCTTAACCACTTTTTTTCTAGTCGTGTCCTCTTTTGGAAGTCTAAACAAAGTAGTTTCGCTTTCACAAAACACACAGCGTCACACACGGCAGGCTAGAGTGAGGGGAGGCCGGCTTGAGTGAGCGGAGGCGGGCGGGCTTGCAGCAACCACATATGGCGACCCCGGGCTAGACTCCATTTTGTCCACAGTGAAAGCCGATCCGGCGAGCCACAGCACGAAGTTGATGTATTTCCTCAGCGACCAGCACGGATCAGCTCCAGGCATGACGAAGCGGATATCGTCCTCTTTTTGGAAGGCCAAACAAAGTATTTTCTCTTTCGCAACGAAACACACGGCATCTTCACGACATGGCAGCGGCGGTGGCAAAAACAATCTACAGCGAGAATAAAAGTTACGCCTTCTTTCTTTGCATGAACATTTGGGCGGCATATGCAAATCTTCCCACATAGTGATGAAGACATGTGGGGGCGTGTTAGAACCAGCCGTTTTAGGTAGACGTGGTTGACACTTAACTTTTATAAATAATATCTCTTTGGATTTGAGACTTTAGTCTGTGCAACTTTACAAATCTTCTTTATGCACCAAGAGCTTGTAACACTCCAAAGAGAAAGGAAAAATTTAAATCGCATCATATTACCTTATAACCTTTAAGGTTTAAAAAAACACATTATTGTCCACATACTGTACATTATTGTTTCTCCTCTTGCCCCACCTTTCTGAAACGCGTCGATTTTTACAAGCTCATCGTTCTGTTACGCCCCTTACCATACTGTGATTGCGTGTCCCGGCCAGAGCGACGAGACAAAACATTAAAACCCATTATAAACAGGCATTTGTTGCATCCAGTGGGGCCATAATTACGGATTATAATGACTTATAATGTATTTTTACGTGTTTCGTTGCATCGCGCCGCGTAAACATAAAACATGTCTGCATTTGTGATCGGAGAAATGACAACAACAAGTGCTACTCACACTGCTCAAACTCGCGTTTGAATCGTCAGTGGCTAATTCTTTAAATATGAAAACTTACTTGCAGACTGTGAGTCAGAACAGCCGACATTGTAGTCTACTCTACCAGGCGCTGCACGCATCTGAATATTTGGGGTTGAACTGTTCTGGAACAGTGTTTGTAAATACAACTTAACCACTGATTCTAGTCGTGTCCCTCTTTTGGAAGGCCAAACAAAGTAGTTTCGCGTCCACAACGAAAAACAGTGTCTTCACAACATGGCGGTGGCAGCAACAATAAAGTTACGCCTTCTTTCTTTGCATGAACATTTGAGTGAAGTGAGTGAAGTGACGTGTGGCCAAGTATGGTGACCCATACTCGGAATTAGTGCTCTGCATTTATCCCATCCTTAGTGCACACACACAGCAGTGCACACACACAAACCGTGAACACACACCCTGAGCAGTGGGCAACCATGTGCTGCGGCGCCCGGGGAGCAGTTGGGGTTCGGTGCCTTGCTCAAGGGTATTGAACGTGTACATTCACTCCCCCCACCTACAATCCCTGCCGGTACGAGACCCACAACCTTTGGTATGAGTCCGACGCTCTAACCATTAGGCCACGACTTCCCCACATTTGGGTGGCGTTATGCAAATCTTGGGTTTAAACCAGGCATTTTAGGTGGGCATGGACCAGTCTTAACTTTGATAAAGAATATCTCTTTGGGTTTGAGACTTTAGTCTTTGCAACTTTAGGGATCTTATCTATTCAGGAACAGTTTGTAACACTCCAAAGAGAAAGGAAAACTTGAAATCGCACCATATGACCCCTTTAAAGTAGCCCAATTGACTTGGCAACACTGTAGCTTTGATTCCCTGAATGAATCGTTCTTTTGATTTGGATCTTCTCTGCGTTGAACCGATTCACATAACGTTAACCGGTTCGAACGATTCTTTCGTTCAGGAATCGGATGGACTGAAATCAATCCGAGTCGTTCTAGTGCCAACAAATCACGATAGTGTTGAATAAATAAGTAAAAACTGTTTTTTTATGTAACCTCAAATAACCTCGGTTCCTCAGCGATTCGCTAGGACGCCACACCCAGGATCACATGACCAAACGGTACAATTATTCCCTCGAAGTAACCATTGCATATAGATATGACATATGTAGCATTGCTGTTCGTTTACTGCCTTGTAGAAAAGGAGCATCATGTGGGGATTATGATGCTTACCTTTTGGTTTGGAACAACCATTCACATATTTTTCCGGAGTACAGTTCAAGTGCGAAAAAAGCCCTTTGGAAATCGCCTACCATCTAATTCAGACATTTGTGGTTTTGTGAGTGAGCAAAAGTGAGTAATAGTAAAAGATTTTGCTACATATTTGACTGCTACAGCGAAATGTGAGTTACTTCAAACAATGTTAGAATATTAAACGTACTAGAAATAAGTTTAGGATTGCAACACAATATGCGCATGCGCCACGCGCTAACTTGCCGCCTTTTTCATGCCGATAACTGCCAGAAGTGGATCGATCTCGTTTTATCGGACTGTCAGATAATCAAAACCGTTTTACTAAGTGAAAACATGATTTCAATACTTATAGTGACAACTATTTGTGTGTGACGTATAGCCTACATATATTTATGATTTTAAGCTGAAAGAGATTGGAGATTTTTTTTAGTTATTTACAGTTTTGCTTAATATTTTTAGTTTGTTTATATATTTTTGTTGTAATTTAACATAAATTTTGTATTTTCTCTTGTAGTCAGAGACCAATATCTTGATGGAGAATGGCGCTGACTGTCCAGGTAAGGGCATAATATAGTAACTGTTACATGTCGAATATATATTACAATATTGAATTACAGTTGTACACATGCCAGTGCTGTGTATTTTAGTGTTTTGCGATTCACCTTCAGCAGACGCTCAACCCACATTGATGTGCAGTCTAAAATTATATTCACAATTTCGCTCCTGATTTATTTTTCTATGTGGAAAACCACATTTTATACCACTCAGGCAAAGTGAAAGGAAAAGGAGCTTGACTTAGATACTGTGTAATCTTTTTACACATTGCCAGTAATGAAATCCTGACAAACAGCGGTAAATAATGTTGCCGTGAAATGCATACAGGATTTCTACAGGCCCTTTTGACAGACAGAAACACTGAGGAAAATGGGGGTTTGGCAGGACAGCATTTTGAGGGAGACATTAAATGGTTGAAGACCTAGATTAGTAAGTAATTTGTTTCTTGTTTTGTCCCACAAGCAAATTGCTTTTGTATGCTGCCCTGTGGGAAAGCAGAAGATAATCTAATTAAAGTGACATGCTTTGTGTGATGAAATATTCCACCATCAAATCTTGCTCAGAGCAAATGGTGAATTAAATTGCCCCTCTTTTGAATTTCATGTGATTACTAAATTAGTGACGGTCGGGAGGAGAGGGTTGCTGGTGGTGATGTGGGAGGCTTGACTAGACTCAGTAGTGAAATGCTTTGGCAGGCTCATCGCACGGAAAAGAGGCCACTTAAGGCTTCAGAGCTACACAGTGTTCACAATACCACTGCCACTTGCCTAGCCCACTCACCCCCTTGCCACTGTCCTTTATCTCACTCTCTTTCGTCTCTGTTCACTAGCGAAATAAGTGAGAAACGGAGGAAAGGTCACACAGCTAGCTATCTTCTAATTGCAATTTCTAGTGCCTCTATTTCTAGCACAGAGGCATGAAAGCTTCAGGATGTGAGATGTTGTTGATTCAGAAATTCCTCCACAATGGTAACTGATGGATTTTACACCTACATTTACATTTACATTTAGTCATTTAGCAGACGCTTTTATCCAAAGCGACTTACAAATGAGGACAATGGAAGCAATCAAAATCAACAAAAGAGCAATGATATACAAGTGCTATAACAAGTCTCAGTTAGCTTAACGCAATACACGTAGCAAGGTTTTTAATTATTATATAATAAATAAAAAGAAAACAGATAGAATAGAAAGAATAGAGCAAGCTAGGTGTTAGAGGCCTTTTTTGCTTTTGTTTAATTGTAACAAATGAAAAGAAACAGATAGCATACAAAAAGATTAGAAAGCTCGTTTATTATTTTTTATATTTTTTATCAGAACAGCCACACAAATGAAAGATGCAAATGCTTTTTGTTAAAAGATTAGAATTCGAATATTATTGTTTATTAATACAATGTTTTTTATTTTGGCCTTTTTTTTGTGCTAGGGATCTCGCCTTGCCTCCATGAGCGCCCCAGGTTTCTGGTGACATACAACCCCTACCATGGCTTTGATAGTTGGAGTCGTTATTTATTGATTAATAGTTGTTTTGCATTTGTCCTGTAGCATTTTTATAATAGGAATCCTTAGGCCATCCCAATTCTATTTTATCCCCTTTCCCCTTGTCCTTTGAAACAGATGGGTGAAAATATTCCCCTAAGAATTGGGACACCACTACTACACCGTTACACGACATCTTCTAGCTCCTACAATACACACACCTATGCTGGTGTGCATTAGAGCCTTTAATTACCGTTCTATATTAATGCGCTGCTTACTGACACACACACACACACACACACACATATCAGAGATTGCGCAGCTCACACATCCAGGAGCAAAGATACTTGTCAACGCTGCCCCACGACTTTTATTATTATCAGTTTAAATACTGAATCGCTACATTGTATTTTCCAGCAACAAGAGGATAAAAATCGCTGTTTTTGAAGTAAACTCACTCTAAAAAGTGAAACGCACAGACGCGCATACACGCAACTTTCATCTCTCTGTCTCTCTGTCTTGCTCTCTCTCTCTCTCGAATTGGCAATATTTGAGAAAAGGGTTTAGCGATTTTTAATTATTGGGGGCTAGCCCCCCTCAATGTCTATGGTGGTTATCGCCCTGATCAGACATGAATATGTTGTGGCACTATCGTGCAGTCTGTAATGATATGACGTTAGCAAACTTTAGCGATTTTTTGCAAACATTTCTTTGAGTAACATGACCGTAAATATGAACTCACGATTGAAAGTAACAAAATAAATTATTACTTTTCTTTAAAATCTTTATTAATGTCAATAATGCTTACATTTATGTGTCTTTGTTCGCTTTGGCAGCCATGTTGCCGCTGAAGCCGTTTTACGCCGAGATAATTCATACCCCTTCGTTTGAAGTGTGGTCCTGAAAAATCTTCGTTTGAAGGGCTATCTGGCCCTTCCCCTTACCCCTTACCCCTCCAACCAAAAGAGAATCGAGACACCCCTACCCCTTCACGTAAACGGAAGGGCTAAGGGTTAGAATTGGGATTGGGCCTTATAGGTATTTTTAATTTTTGGTGTGGTAAAAACTCTTATGCAGGTAAATACCATTTTGTGGTGACCATTATGATTCATGAAGAAGTGCTAAATTATTGACATTTCAATGTGGCACATATTTCCTGCTATTCTTGTCTTTTATCAAAATATCAATTTATATTAATTTATTATTAACAATTTATCTGACACGAAAGTACTTATCAGATAATCAATATTGACCAGAATTTTTGTTTAATCTGTACATCCCTGCATAAATAGTCAGCATTTGTTGAGAACACTAGAGGAAAACTCAGAAAATGTCGAAGCCCTATGTATTGAACTGCATTCAGATTCATGCAAATGTAAACATGGGCTCTTCCCAGGCTTTGTATGACAAATATTTGATTATGATGGCACTTGATTTGAAAAGCCCAGACAAATGCTTGACTAACCAGAATGACACAGTAGATTAGATCTTAAGGTTTAGATTTTGTCTTTGATTCTCCAAAAAACTTCTTATATTTAGGCTGGTTATGCAACATTAAGCATTCATGCAGTGTTGTATTTCAGCTTCCACCCTGGGCTGGATGGCTCAGGGATAGTCCGAAGTGAAAAGGGAGGAAAGAGCACATCAAATCAAAGATGTCCATGATTTTAAATAGGAGCTCTAGGCGGGAACACTGTTGCACATTTCCCTGTGTGTGTGTGTGTGTGTGTGTGTGAGTAAGTCAGGCAGTGGTCTGTTCTGCTGAATGAGTCACGCAAAAGAGGAGAGAAGATGTGAGGATCAGAGGGAAGGGGAGGGCAGTGAGAAGAAAACCACTTGAAAAAATAAGAGCATAGTAAGACCCCAAGGTAGTGAAGATTGTAGAGAGGCAGAAATTAAGAAAGGGGTGGGAACTTGGGAAGGACGCACAGACCACCCAGTTGACACATCCTTGACTGATGGGCTCTGTATCACAGTGAATGTCAGTCAGCCCTGACTCTGGCTTCCTGCACCAGCATTGTTTAAAGGCACGAGGGAAACAGAGAGAGAGAGATGGGTTTTAAAGAGGTCTGCACAGCTCTTCGTCTTTTATTTGTTGCCAAACATGCTGTCTGGGTTATATTTTGTTAGAGAGTGTAAGGGTATTAAAAACTGAACTAAGTAGATGCATTGTGCGTCTATAATACTTTTATAAATTCATTCAAATATGTAGGTTAAGTAATAGATTTTCATGGCTATGTGATGATAACAGAAACAGATATCGTTTATGTGGTGTTTAAAATCTCTGTAGGCCAAATTTGTCCTAATTCTATCAACATTTGGCAGCACACTTTAAAGTCAATATGAAATGAAAACATTTCCTCGTCTATTTTTTTAAATGCATGTTATTGATCTTATTGTGAATAATACATCCATGCATGTTTCACCGCCCTACATTTTAAATTTTCGATAATTTTGATTTTTGATAATCCATCTCACATGGGTGTATGTCACAGTGCGGATAAAAAGATCTGTCACTACTTCTGTTACGTTGTGACTTTAAGAAAACATGATTGTGTTTTAGTTATTAAAAGTTCTTGCTAAGGCAAGCATTACTATTACTATTGCTTAAGATAAGGGATTTGGACAATTTTGAAAACATCGGTATGTATCTTGTACGTCACCATTTGTGCTACAGATATACAGTATGTGATGCCTCAAATCATGCAGCTTGAGAAGAGGTGTGTTATTACTTTTCTAAGCAATCAGACGTGTGATTTTTCAGACAAAAAAGGAGGGAAGGAGGGAGGCGTGTCATATCTAGGGACCAGAATATCAACTTGATGTTGGGATTTTTCACATGGACTAGTGAGCAACCAACTAGTGAGCAACCAACTAAAACCCATCCAAAACACATTAATGACCACGTAGCAGAACCCTGATAATCACTCTAGCGTTTTGTTTGTGTTTCTTCTAGTCAAGCACCACTCATGTTTTCTTCAGAAAGAGGTACAAATCTGCTTACTAACTTGTTTTTAGAAAACAGTCCTTTCAGTGTTCATGTAGTATTCTTTTATTACTTGGCGTGAGATTCTCAAAGGACAGATTACAGCGTATGTTTTGGCATGACTCGAAGTGCAGTGGAGCCATCACATCTGTCCTTGGATCTCTTAATTAATTTAGTATTTTCCCAGTAGAGGTTTATCCCCCAGTTGCTGCCATCACTGTCAGCGTAGCCCACCCAGATCTCCTTACCAGACGGCCTCTGTGTGTTTGGTGTTTCACGAGAATGCTGTCTAGAACTCCTTTTTCATCTCAATAACAGCACTCAGAGAAAAAATGACTACCCTGCAGGCAAGAGGGAAAGATATTACTCCTTTAAACACAGTGCTTTCAGATGACTGTCATGTAAAGGAAGAGCATGCACTTCAGACGAGAGCTTTGTAATAAACCGAGTATTCTATCTCTCCCTCTCTATCTCTGAAAGGCGTCCCACTGGAGCTGTTTGTGTCTCTCATGGAGAGGAAGATGTCAGCAGAAGATCCATATGAGAAGACGAGGCAGATCTTCAGTGCATTTGATGTACACTGTATGTTCCTCCTCTTTCTCTATGCGTTCTGCATGTTTTAACATGCAGAACGCTTCAATACATTTGAGTTGATAGAAAATTAGACTGGTGATATAGCTGCTTGCAGACCTCATGATCTTTATTTTGTGGAAATGCTAAAGAATAGCATATCAGTTGAAACACTTGTGCAGTCTTTTTGCACCTGTGCAAATTATTTTGGGATTGTCTTCTGTGCAAGTACAAGGCATATGGCACAAGGCATAAAGGGGGGGGAAGTCGTGGCCTAATGGTTAGAGAGGTTGTGGGTTCGAGTCTCGTACTGGCAGGGATTGTAGGTGGGGGGAGTGAATGTACAGCGCTCTCTCCTACCGTCAATACTTGAGCAAGGCACCGAGCCCTCAACTGCTCCCCGGGTGCCGCAGCAAAAAAATGGCTGCCCACTGCTCTGGGTGTGTGTTCACGGTGTGTGTGTGTGTTCACTGCTGTGTGTGTACACTTTGGATGGTTAAATGCAGAGCACTAATTCCAAGTATGGGTTCACTTCACTTTCACTTCACTTTCATATGCACACTAAATGTGGGGTTTTAGCTGAGCAAAACAAAACAGTGCAAGCGACAAGTACTAAGGTGGTTATGACTATAATATGTCACATACCTAAGTTTAGGCCCCATTAGCCAAGGAGAACTAGAAGTAAACAATATTAGAGGCCTAGAATAACTGTGAGCATCTATTGACCAAAGCAGTTCACATTTATTGACCAAATGAGTTGTGCAAGGACTTTGTGGTTTGCTGAGTTTACAGTTCCTGTTACTCAGCTGATAGTGCGTGGTAGAACGTCTAGGGTTTCTATTCCCAGAAAAGAAACATGCATATTGGCAAGATGTGTACCTTGAGTCACTTTGAATAAGTATGTGCTCAGTGTGAAGTTGAAATGAATGCAATGCATGGTGCACTTGTCGCAGGGAGGAAAAAACTTTTTTTTTTTAAACATTTCTCTAAACAAGGGTTGGTGCTTTTGTCAGCTATTATATTTGGTTGCAAATTTCTAATGTGTAGTTTACACACGATTGTGGTATTGGGGATGGGTGGTGTTTTCATATTATTGCAGTAGAGGGCGCCATGTGTCCTTTTTTTGGCCCACTGTGACTACCAGACAATGGATATTCTCCCCCCTGGTAGTTTTTTTCCTTTCATATTCGTTGAAAAAGAAATAAACCTTTTTTGGTGATTTAATTTCTGATTTTTAAACAGTTAATGCCTGATAAACTAGAAAGTCAAATACAAAGGTTCCCTTTATCTTTACTGCTGTTGCTGAAGTATATTTCTGCCCAATATGAAGTTAAACTATGAAACTAAGTGTCTGAACCAATGTTTTATTCTTCAAGGTTGGGTAGAAAACAGTAAAATGGGTCTTGTGGTCTCCGTGGATCATTCGCCCTCTCTGGAACTGTTTATAGGATATTCCAATGAGAGGCAAATGTATAATTAACTAATTAATTTTGTTACAGAAATAATTTCACTGAGTAAGTTAGAAGTGACCACAGGAGGAGCATATCAGCTGACCTTGATTGAATCTGCTCAGAATGGTCGAGGGATCTTATTTCATTAACCCTGCTGACCCGCCATTAAAGAGGAAAACTGGTGTGTTTGAGCATAATAATACATGTGAAGGCTGCTTCTTCAGCAGATGTTCGATGGACCCATTATTGCCCGAAGCTGACTCTCTCATTCACTTTCTGTTTATCTCTTTGGCATCTCATTTGCTTTCTCAGACTGCTTTGAAATATCTCAGACTTCCTGTGAGCCTTCCGATCAGGCTTTGGAGCATTTTTACATCCTCCTAGGACCTAAAATAGTCTCCAGCAATATAAAAATAAAGTAGTAGGCATTCAAAAAATACAGTTGGCTTTTAATTAGAATTGTGAATGTTAATGAACCATCAAATTCATCTCGAGGACCAAATTGCTGTGAGCGAGTTCACTCAACCCTTGTACGAATTCTGAGCGACCTGAAAATTAGCTAATTTTAGAACCGAGATTGTAAGTGTGATTCAGACTTACTCTTAACTCACCCAACTTATTGCAATTCTGGTCTTAACTGTGTAAATCAGCACTGACAATTGATAGTGCTATAAAATGCTCTTTGTATCAAATTTGAATCTTTTTGAAAATGAAATCGGCTTCTCATTAAACGGTTGTGAATGAACATGCACAGCTGGAAAGCTGAAGGACAACTGTCAGGCAGGTGTTCTCCAGCAGAGCTTACATGCTAGTAAATTGTCTTAATAATTTCAGCTTTTCCCAGATTGACTGTCTTTGTTCCTCTGCCAGCTAAGCTTAAACCCTCTGTCCTGGCTTTCTCTGCCTGATGTTCCTGTCAGACTGCCAACAGAGGCAAGTCCTCTCCTATCTGCGGCTGAACAGTTTGCACTGGGTGAGATGTTTGACTGTTTCATCTGCACCGTCACCCCCGTCCTCATCTTCAATGGGGACGTGCTGGAAGCTAAAGCGCGCTGAAGTGCGTCGCTCCCATTCACATCTGAAGTGACAGCCTGCCCGGTGACAGAGCATGCTCGGTGCAGTTGGAAACCCTCCCGTTCTCACCCGGTGTGAAAGTGAGCTGAGCTCCCTGCCGATTCCAACTCAGGCTTTGTCATCAAAACATTTGTTTTCTCCTGCATTCAACAAATAAATCATGCAATTATGCACCTTTCTAACACTTCAAATTCTTTTACATATGAGATGTGTCATTTTTCTACAGTAGTTTTGCACAGATCTTCTGGTTTCCGTAGTCCGCTCTCATCCCTGTTGTCGTGGCTGTGGAGGGCAGTGTTTGGTTACGGTTGGTGAGCTGGTGTTGTCGGGTCTGGCGTGTTGACATGCATGTCAGAGTGCTCTGCGACCCCCACCCCCCCATAATCCCCCTGCTCAGTGCGCTGCTGTGCCTCTCATCAATTCAGCAGACACGCTAAACAGATTCCACTCTCAGCTCTGACTTTGGATGCGAGCGCTCTAAACTTCCTCAGGGGAGCCATTTCCTGCAAATCAAAGTCCTGCGTGCCAGCCGCTGAGAAGAAGGCACAACAAGCTGTTCCTTTGAGCTCTCAGGAAGAGGCTCCCGGAGACACTCTTGAGATCTCAGCCGATCTTGCTTCTTGCTCTCACAATATCAGGCAAAATACTGCAAGTGGACTTAGGTATACTTCATTTTCCACGCCGTCTTGCGTCTAGCTTTTCAGAGTATATTCCTTTGACCATGAGTGTGGATGGACACATCTTGTGATCCAAACTTTTCAAGTGCTTGGATCACTCACACATGCACTGTTGTAGGGGTGGGCAATTTTATCGATTAATTAGAATTTTTTATTCCTTTTTTTTCATGGTTTTGAATACAAATATTAAATATTACAATTAGACACATTGATGATACACCAGTGGTTACTGTTAAGAGAAAACAAAAATGTAGACTTATATCCATAGTCTTGGATGTCCACCAAGTGCATGTTTACATAGAAAACACAGTGGAAAAGCAGCACAGCAAAATGCTAAAATCTGTAAAGAACTACTGCTGTATGTTTGATATTTCATGTTTGCATGATGGTGACAGGCTAAAAGCCTGTTACTGTCTTTGTTTTTACATTTCATTTTGAATATGAATTGTCTTGACTTTGTGAGTTAAGGCCTGTTCACACCAAGGATGATAACTATTAAGATAACGATAAAAATATAGTTCTAAAAACCATTCTCAATATTAAAGAATAGCAGAATCCACACCACAACTATAACAATAAAGACAAAGAAACGATATCGTTGGAATCACTTTCAAAATGATTTTATTCCAGCTTATGAATGATAAAATATGACACCCAATCAGAATCATTCCTGCTATAATGAACTGAGAATTACGCGGCAGACGAGCATGCGATAGAATAAACAGAATGCTGTTGTGCATTGTTGGGGACACTAATATAGTTATCTTTATAGTTATCGTTCTTGGTGTGAAAGGGCCTTTACCTATAAAACTGCATGTCTTTTGCGTAAGAAATATTGAGTTATTTTTCTTATTGTGAAAAATAATTATGTTTAAATCCACGTTTGCACAATATAGCCTTCAATTTCCTGGATCATTATTCAAATATATTTATCAATTCATTTGTTTTACATTTGCACCATTTTAACCAATTCATGTGTGCTGCACTTGGAATAGAGTTTTCTTTAACTAGAGGGTTAATAAAGAAGTTACTTGAATCATGTTGCAGTTACATTTTTAAGTTGACCGGTTAAACATAAAAAAATCTAAATCTTGAATTGGTCAAAACCTAAGAAAACAAGATTTTATTTTTGTCATATTGCCTAGTTCCAACACTGTTGTCTGCTAACAAGTCCTCACAGACTCAAAATCTGGCCTGTATGTGGACGGTGTGTGTGAACCTCATCGGACTGTAAATATGACAAAAATAACATCACGCAGATAATCTGTGAGCCGGAGCGGAACACGGACAAGGGAAGTGTACTTTCGGCTTTATCCACCAGCTTTTTAGTGGGTGGAATGAGCAAAGAAGGCTGATGTTATTCCTTAAAGTGGTCATATGATGCTTTTTTTTAAAGATCGTTATTTTGTGTATTTGTTGTAACAGAATATTTTGACATGCTTTAACGTTCAAAAAACACTTTTTTTTTTTTTTCAAATACTGTACATTATTGTATGTTCTCTATGCCCCGCCTCTCTCAAATGTTTTGTTTTCTACAAAGTCCCTCCTTCCGACAAGCGCAGTCTGCTCTGATTGGCCAGTACACAAGCCATGGTTAAGACAGCTGACTCCACTGTGATGTGACCCCCCCCCCCCCCCTTCTCTCTATCGAGGAGCGCTGTATTTGTGCTCTCTCTCTCAGCTCTCTCTCTCTCCTCTCGCTTTCTCTCCTCTCGGGCTCGCACGCGCACACACACAATGCGCAAAACTCTGCATTTGAAAAGTCAATAGCAAATACTTAAAACTAATAAAACAGTAGCTGATTCAGAAATGCCAGATTGTCATAGCAAAGTCATAAATACCGCCTTCCTAGGTTCACGAACATGGCATCCATAAAATGCATGGTGTTCTTTGTAGTAAGTGTCTAAAGATTCCTAAATGCATCACTTCCGGAAGGCCAAATAAAGTGCTTTTGCTTTCGCCTAGAAACACAGTTTCTCCCTGACATGCTGCTTCAACACTTCTGCTGTTCCTGAAACCACACCTTCTTTTGTTTGCGTGCTTATTTGGGCGGCATTATGCTAATATTTGTAGATATGTTGATGTAGATATGTGGGGGCGTGTTAGGACGAGCTGTTTTAGGGGGGCGTGGCATAGTCTTAACGTTGATAAAGAATATCTCTTTGGTTTGAGACTTTAGTCTTTGCAACTTCAGGGATCTTATATATGCACAAACAGCTTCTAACACTCCAAAGAGAAAGGAAAAAACTTGAAATCGCATCATATGACCCTTTAAGATGAGCAAAAATAATGAGAGTGCGCTCTCAGGTGTGCTTATCTCATCCTCTTTGCTTGATCTCTTGCAAGTGTGGCGCTCTAATAACATACCCGGCCCCACAGTGAACAACTTTTTTGATGTTTTAAAGTATTAGTCTTGTTAACATTTTTGTGCTCTCTACAGGTCGTGGCTTCTTGAAGCTGGATGACTTCAAAAGCGCCTTCAAGCGAGTTGCCCCTCGTCTGCCGGAGAGGACTGTGCTGGAGGCTTTCCGGTAAGAGTTCAGGCCTGCAGCCTCTCTGTAGATACATCATTCAGAGGGTTCTCTGGTCTGAATCATCTTCCTTCTTGATTTCCTTTTCCAAAGTAGATTACAAAGGCAGGTGGATGTAATTACACCATGATTGTGAAGTCAGAAAGGGATTTTTGTGCCAATCGCTCAGAACAGGCCTCCCACTTCAACCTCAGCAACAAGCTGTGTGTTTGGCCGAAGCTTTGTTACTCAAACCCCTCCAGTGTGAGGGAAAATGTTTGATACAGTCCCATGTGAGAGTAGCACAGGTCTGAGAGTCTGGAGGCTTGCGTTGTTGAGATCTGGCTGCTCATTAGGGTGAGAACAGTTCCTTTGTGCCATGCACCCTGTGGAGTTTCTCAGCCCCTTTCCACTCCTGTTCAGACCACATGGCTGCTTCACGTGTCTCTGTACACCTCATCTTCACCGTCTCGCTCAAAACAGTTCTGAACAGGTGGGATTCCGAGTCTGCGCGTGCTGTGCATTCACACCCATTTCAAACAGTTATCACTAGACCCAGAGCTATCGCCGGATCCCAAAGCCAATATGACATTCGACAATCTCCCACTAAGATCTCCGCATTACTTTCGTACTATGATGTATCTAGAGGTTTCAGCTTGTCCCTGCATTTGCAGTTATAGTGACACATTATTATCAGCCCTCAACTGAGTCTCTCTTCTCGGTTTCTACTCCTTTTGAAGAGATGATGTGGATACTGTACGCGGTTCTGAGACGGGGGGCAATTAATCTCTTTCATCCTTTGTTTGAGGGCTCAAGAGCTCGGAGATGCGACACACGTCTCCTTGTGCACAAACGCGTGTGTTTGTTTGTGTTTTGGACAGATTTAGTGCTTTGTTTGATGTGACTCATCCTCTGCTGTTGGCCACTGCTGCGAGTTGCAGCTACTGTTGAGAGCGACACGGTTTTCCTGCAAAGCCGGCAAATATACGGCCACCCACTCAAACCATGATCACTGACAGCACAGATACCGTGTCCCTCTGACCTTAAGCTCAGCTGACTTACTAGGAGTTGATAACCTCAGATCCTCAGTGAGTCACTGTGTTGCAATGATTGCAATGACATGCCAGCACTGCATTGGCACAGTGACTTATGAGTGCAGGAGGCATTGGGGCATTTGTTTTTTTAATTAAATGCCGCAGTCGTGTCAGAACCGAAGCGCTAAGGGCTTATGTCATAAGAAATCATGTAGCATGACTTTAGACATTCGATTTGTATCTAGCGACTTCTCATTTGGCATTAGGACTGTAGCTATTGATTATTTTGATAATCAGCTAATATAATGATCCAATATTAATCTGCATTGTACGGTGGCCCAGTAGTGCACAACACAACGAAATCTCCACAACACAACAAAATCTCCACAACACATAGGACTACTTTCATTGTGTTTCGTTGTGCTAATTTCATTGATTTTTGGCTTGTTTCCATTGTGTTGTGCTAATTTGGTTGTGCTGCGGCTTGTTTCCGTTGTGCTTTGCTAATTTTGTTGTGTTGTAGCTTGTTTCTGTTGTGTTGCGACTTGTTTCTGTTGTGTTTGTGGATGGTTTCTGTTGTGTCGTACTAATTTCGTTGCGTTGTGGCTTGTTTCCATTGTGTTGTGTTAATTTCGTTGTGTTGCAACTACTGGCTCCACCGTTGTATGATAATCACATTTTAATTAGAACATTTGCACATTTAAAAACCCAAGAACACTGTTTCTTCACAGTGTTTCTTCACAGTGTTTCCATCCTAACAGATCAAAAACATACACCACTACCAGTGTACTCTCTCTCTTTTTTTCAATATCATAATTTTGGGTTGTGTCGATTATATCTTTTAGAAATTGGACCACATAGTTTGGGCTTAGTTATTAATATTTTTGCATGAACTTTCCTTGTATAAGGCAATAGCTAAGAGATATTCTTTCATATTCAGGCTAAAAGCTGAATTATATCCAAAAGTAATCTAAATTGGAATAGGATTAACTTCAGAAAGTACTTTTGAGTAAAACATTGTAAATGCAATTTTGGTGTTATTTATGACAGTAGTATAGAAGTAGCTTTTATTTTTATATTTTTGTTATATATTTGGAACTTTTCTTATTTATATTCTCTTTGGCATTTTTTATTTTATAACTTTTTTGTTATTTTAGTACTTATTTTATATTATCTAGCCGCCAAGACAGTTGAATTTCTCTAATATTCATTTTATTTCAGATTTCTGTTTATGAAAACTTTTTTCTGTTCTTTTTTTATTTCTAGTTAATAGGGCTGTCAAAATGGCTCAAAAAGTAAATTAGAATTTTGTACTTAAATATGATCAAAATTCGAATTATATTCGAATTTAAAATGCATAATTTCAGTTAGGGTGAAGAAAAGTTTTGGCTTCTCTTCTGAGGCCACAAGAGGGTGCATCGAGCAAAATATTATTAATGCATGTTTATTCAGCATAAGATAACATGACTATCTGTGAAAAAAGTGCATACTGTTTAAAATAATGTTTATAAACCAATTATAATTCATTAAGTTGCTCAAACTACTATAAACAAAACAGCATCATGTATGTATGCATAGTTTAATACAAAGGGTGAAAAAGCCAATCACACAGAGTACATTTTTCATTTAAAAACATGAGATGCAGTGGGATGGGGAAAAATCCCCGCCATAAAGACTCGATATATGTGTTTTTTTTTTTTTAAAGTTAAACTTGCATTAATTTTACATGGCTTTTTAAACATGCGGCTCCTTTGTGCGAGATGCGAGTGCAACGGTGATAGATGTCCCTCTAGAAAATGCGTGAAATATGTGTTCTGTGTGAATGGCTTGGTTTCAGTTTTGATGTAAACAAGATCTTCTCCGCATTGATGTTCTCTTTTTCCGCAATATTTTTAAAGAACAATGCAGCAGCGCCGCATCTAGTGGCTTCAACTGGATAGGCTAACAAAAACATTATAATGCAACGACACTTACATCGTCATTGCATCTTGTGTGCCACTGATAAGGCTGCCTCCTTAACGCACACCTAAAATTCGAATGCAACGTTTTTGCATTCGAATGTGGATTTTTATTTTAAATTCGATCAATATTCAAAATTCGAATTTTTTGACAGCCCTACTAGTTAACAATAACAAGGTCAATCACTATTCAACAACAAAAACACAAATTAACATATTGTTTACTGTCAAATAATGCACACTACTCATTTTTGCCTTGTTTGGCTAGGCCAAATGCTGGTGATTCCCTTTTGCCCTCTCAGGTGTTGACCTTCACCAGTTGATGCGTATCTCCCGCTATGAAAAGCCATGTAGATGTTTGACTTAGCAAGAGTAGAGAAGGACCTGGAACAAATATGAACACTTGGAGCACTCTGTGTGTGTGTATTTGTGTCTTTGCGTGTCGGTGTGTGTGCGCTCCGGTCCCCAGCTAGCGCACGTTCAAAGTCATAACCTTCACGCCGCTGTGCCATCTTGTTTTCCTCTCACCACCTCCTCCGGTTCTCCTCCACCCCGTCATCCTGCCACTGCTGACAGAGTGTGGCAGCAAACGGACCGAATGGAAAAAAATGGAATTCCAAGGAAGAAGTGAAGGAAGAGAGAGAGCTCACCTTGAATGTTGTGTTTGGAGTTTATCTGCAAGCCCAGGGCTGTGTTTAGAAAAGATTATCTCAACAAAGTGATAAGCGGGAACGTCCGCCTTTGGTGTCTCTTTCAGAGGGTGCACGGGGTGCCCCGTGTGCGTGCACGTATGTGTGTGTGTGTTGTCAGGTTTGCTCTTCTTTTATACCTTGAGATAAACTGAAGCCTCTCTTTTGAATCTGTGTTTGTGTTGGGACCCCTTTGTGAAGAAAAGAGCAACACCCTTTTCCTGTCCTATTTGGCATAATTATAGCAGAACAATGGAGTGCTTCACACCATTAACAGACGTGCTGTTGCCTCTTTATGCGCTAGAGATTGATGGATATGTGCTGCCTCTCTGAATGAATGTTAACATCGCCATTTCTCCCCGCTGCTTGTTGCCATGACGACGTGGTACGCAGAGCTGGTGCCATCACACCTTGAGCGTTGCCTGCGGTTGTTTTTCCTTTTTTTTCTTCTTCTTTCGCTACTCTCTGCTCTTCTCTTTTGTTGTCGCCGTTTCCAGAGCAACTATCTGCCATCACCTTTCCATAAATACCTGCTTCACACACATTCTTACAGTTCTTGAGTTACAAGAATGCAGCGTTTTTTCCCTCTTATTCACTTTATCCTCCTCCCCCTCTGCATCGCTCTCGTTCTCTCACCCGCTGAGGAATCTCAGGTTTCTCATTGTTCTCCTCTCTGATGTCCCAGCTTTAGCCTGGTTGTGCTGACAGACTTGTCCTTACTAATAAGTCTAAAGGAAAAGCCCATTTTGCACTGTACAGCCTTTCATTCTCATTTAGTGGAGCTTTTATGTGCATTACTGTACATCCATTAAACCTGATCACTTCGCATATATCTTCCTCTTTCTTGTGACTATACAGGACAAACTGAAGTCGGAGAATTGTGCCCATGGAGCTGTCAGGTGCTAAAAGGTGTTATGTTGGTTGCTAAAACAGAAATCTTTTGTTTTATATTCGCCTCTAGCACAGAAATCTGCTTCTTGCGCACCTCTTTGAGGATCTGCCATTGTCTCAGCAAGCATAATGCATTCAATTTTAGTAAGTTCTGTTTAGTTTTGAATAGTAAGGAGGGGTATTAATACACATTTCCATATGCGATTTGATTGCTGATTCATAAGCTATTGATTTAATTCTGTTTTTTTTGGGGGTATATTTCAGTTATAATTTACTCTCCTTATGCTGTAAATGATAGGGCCAATTAGACCAATTCAAACTGGTAATTCATCTTTTTGAACTTTTCATTAGAAGGACGGGAAATTACTGGTTGCCCTGTATGTTTTTGATTAACAAACTGAAGAAAAGTAATTTGTTCTGAATCAGACTACACTGGTCATGTATGTTGATTGAAAATGGATATTTTTGGACCCAGTCCTAGTTTATACTGCATTAAAATCATAGTAATGGTAATTTTTAATAATCATTTTCATTCAGTTAGTTAAAAAAAACAGACTCATAAAAGTCACTTGTTTAGAGAATTTGACTGCACTGATTCTAAAAATTTGATTCAATGTCTATTGAAAATTACAGTTTTTACCCAGCCCTAGCAAATACTGGATGCCAACTACAATAGTGGATTTTTATTACAAATGTGTCAGTTTTACTTTTAAATTAAGTAAAACAAAGAGAAAAGCCTGTAGAATAATGGAAGCACTTGCCCTTATCAATGAAAAATGTAATTGCATCTCTCTCTCAACTGCAGCGATGAGTGGCGGTTTACTTGTACTTTCCAAAAACGCTGTGTTCTCTGCTTCTGTCTTTAGAGTCTCCCTAATCTGAAATGGAGGCTAATGAAAAAGTGAATTAATTAGCATTACTAAATTAAACTTCTCCAGGAGTTTCGTCTTATTAACCATTGAGTGCTTTTTATGTGCCTCTAAATAATATTCATGCAAATTACCCCACAATGTGAATGCCTAAGGCCAAGCAAGAGTTTATGGCCAGTATCTTTCTCTTTCTTTCTCTAAAAAAAGATTTTCATACCTCTGTTTTTAAATATGCATACCTCATGCCTCCGGTATCTCATACTGTCCTGTTTAGGATTGAGGAGACCAGCCACTTGTAGGAATAGGGTCATGACTCCTTCATGCAATTTTTTCCCCAAGAGTGGCGAGAGAGAAATAGGTGGTGGGGGGAGAAATGAGGAAAAACTCCTACAGATCAGTAGCAAATTAGCCCTGCCTGGTCTCCGCATGAGTGCATTTACTGCATATTGAGAGTTTGCCCTTTCCCTTTGCCACCATATCAAGGTAATTACATTTCCTTTGTAGCGCTCTGAAAGGAGGTATTGCTGGCCTGGAGTTCCACTGCCCGCCCATGGAAGCACAGAGTGCATAAATCCCTTAAAATAGCTTTTTTCCCCCCTCTTCCTGCTGACACAATAAGCTTAACGAAGGCACAATAACACCACCGATTCAGCTCTGTGCTGGACACTCAGAAAGCCGCTAATGGTGAGCTGAAGATCGGCTTTTGGAAACATTAGCATTATTCCTTCACACATATCACACACACAAGCAAACTCTCTCTCACACGACCGTTTGACAGTGCAATGGACCCGGTTTTGTGGGAGGTGGAGTGGTTGAAACTAATTTCAGCTAATTTCCTCAGTCCCTTGCTTTTTTTGTCATCTCGGTTAAATAATAAATTCCTGAAAAAGGGCAAAGCCTGCATCAGGGCTTGCATTATTTTCCCCGTCTGTACTGAAAACTTTGTCAGCCATGCACAGATGTGGAACGGTGATTAGGAGTGAGACAAAAAAAATGCTTAAATTAATCTTTTCATTTTAGATTTTCCTTTGTTGACCCTTTATCCGCTCTGTCTTGTTCTCTTTCTGTCTGTTTCTCAGTCTTTAGATGAGCGAGCTGGTTAAAGGCAGACTCAGAATTCAAGCAGGGTTGCCAGAGGGTAATGCAGTAATCACATTGGTTCCCCTTAGAGTGGGCGAATGGGTGAGGAGAGCGGTGCCCTCTGCTTGTGGCTGTTCCTCCAGCCTCTGCATAAGTCTGGCTGGCTTCACTTGCAGAGGTGTAAATGCAGAAAATCCATTTCTTTTAGTATTGTTCCACGTCTGCCTTGAAGACGTGCTCTTTTAGCCCATTTAATTTTTCATACGTACTGTTTTTGTATACAATTTCACAGCCATATATAGGCTAATTGATTTTTGTCTGGAACATGATGGTTTTGTTTTTTCACCCTGTGAAATTATTTAGAGCTTGTCAGTTCATCTGAGATTTCCAAACCGAAATGTCTTCGGTTTCTTTTTTAAACCAATGGCTTTTATGGAAAGGGGGAAGGGGAGAATCAGAGTAATTCCACTGGGATCTTTGTACATTGTGTAGTTGCCATGACAATTACATTATAGTCTCCACTGGCAATCATCCACCTTGTTGGAATTCTAATGAGGAAGTTTCCCCCTCCTCTTTTTTTTTCCTCCTACTTTTTTCAGTTTTGGGTGTGTGTGCGGCTATCGAGGATCTCCTGCCATAGTGGAAAACTGCGTTCCTTGAAGCGAAAATATAAGTACCTTTTAAATAGGGCCATGGAGGGGGCCACGGTCTGCTGTCTGAAAGAGATAGCAGCACGCTGCTGGGCTGTGCCCATTACTCTCTCTCCCGGGGTCTAGGCTAATAAAGATGGGTTGATACGTTCGTCAGAACCCGCCTCAGAAAGTCTGAGAGAGCGAAAGGCATTGTTCCAGGAGTGAGGTAACATTGGTGGTGCTCCCCAAAGATGGGCGATAAGCATGCGTGACGAAAATCGCTTTAAAAACTTACCTTTAGTAACAAAAAGTGTGACTTTTTCTCTCTCTTTTTTTAAATGGCACCTTTCTGTGTTTAATATGCTTTTGATTGTTATTCAGTTAATTTCCACCTGCAGGCATATCCGTTACTGCACATAAGACACCAAATTTCACGCATTTGATGTGTACCGGTGAGATCATAATCTAAGGAGTGATTTAAGGAGCTTCTGGAGCGCTGAATAAATCAATGAATTAATTAAGGCTATCAAAGAAAATGATCTCTCTTCTATCGAGGGTACGTTCCAACTATCTATTGAGGATTATTTCCTGATACAAACGCAAGGTCACTGTAGCCCCTTTTACAAGGATTGATGTTGTCTGTGCTCTTTTTCACTAGTGACACTTTATCGGGTTTTTTTGAAGTGGCAACCTTCTGGTCTCTCTCTTGAAACCAACACGGAAGTGACTTAAACTGCAATTCATCGACTGGCCACTAGAGACTGGCTCCAAAAGGGAGTCAATCCCATAGACCCCCCATGTTAAAATGCCCAACTTTACAGCAGAAAATTTTTTTTTACAGCCTGGTACAAAAAGTGGTTTTGGTCTATATAGCTAATTTTGTCCTTCATAACAACTGTGAGGGGGGTGAATTTCTTTAATAAGTCATCTGTTTAAATTATATTAAGCCTTAAAGTTCTGCATAATTAAGGGCGTGGCCACTTGAGTGACAGGTGGATTGCCACTGCTGTCACCACCGTCGAGCTAGGCGGGCATGGTTTCAGCAACCAGTTCCACCCTCGTCCCGCCTCTTTGCCTATTTTCGATTATCCGAGAGTGAGGAGCTGCCAAGATGGCAACAGCCGGCTCCGCCAACTTTGAGCTTCAAAAACTCTCTTCAGAAAACTACAGGTGACGTCACAGACACTACGTCCATGCTTTTATACAGTCTATGGTTGTGTTGTTACTTTGGCGGAGTGATGTTAGCTAGAGGATTCCAGTTGTACGTTTTCAATTTCTAATTCTCCATTGGGAAGAGAGGAAGCAGTGGGAGCCCATTCGGTCTCAACAACACTGTAAGCTGCTCTTTATCGATGCTTATGCTTCTCTTGGTACTAAATCAAGATGTTGAATTGGGCTGAAGCCACAGGGCAAAAAAAAAATTCTCTCCAGGATGAGAGGATACAGGAAGTGCCCAAGCTCCAAGCCATTCTGAGCTAGGGGCATTAAGTAAATCCTGGCCGTTTACTGCGTGTTGGCTGTGTGTATGTGTTTGATGCTGATGGGATGGGATTGCAGGGATGGAAGGAAGCTCACTGCAGCACTTGTGTTTTTCCCGCATTCTCATCTCATAAGGACCTTATATAACCCCTGTTCATGTTCCTGCTATGTTGTGCTATGCTCATGTAATGTTCTTTCAAACTTATCAGAAAAAATATGGTCTTTTATACACAGACAGCCATCTCAAAACTGCTTCAGAAGGGAATTGGTCACCTAATAGAATATTTGAACTGTGTATTTCAAATAGAAAAATAGAGTAGGGACCCCTTTATATGCGGATGGTATGATGTATAAATAACTGAACTCTTGCTTCTTTAGCTTTGAAGTTAACTCAAAGTTCTTATTTTTTCACAAAATTAGTTTTACATCAAAAAATAATTGTCAGAGCCCCTGCAGTACTGCCGTGGACCCCCCAGTTAAAGACCCCTGCTCTGTTGTAATGAATAGCTTGCTCTGTAAAACAACATGGGTAGAGGCAACAGAGCTGTTCTCTAGAAAATATCTGGGAAAGCAGCAACCAATTATGTTGGCAATCGTATTATTGCACTGGACAACATTTCTCTTTATTGTCATCATTTACGAAGTGCACTGCAGGCTTTAAACAGTTGGTTCTCCAATGTGTTGTACATCAAAGACAACAGGGCTTGTTTTAGCACAGTGCAATGGTATTATGCCGCCGTGATGCATTCGCAAATAGTTTTGTGAGAGTGACAGATTTTCCAGTGCTTATATGAAATATTGCTGCATCACATTCTGCTGAACTGTAGTGATTTGCGAATAGACTTAAAAAAATAATGAAGATAAAAATGTTTGACAAAACACTCTATAAATCCTCCACTACATTATTGAAGTATTCCCTGCTAGACTTGGCTGGCTTTAGAGTGATCTTGGAAAGAGTGTGTACTTGTATAAATGTTAGTTATTTGGAGGAACTATTATTGTAAAAGTAAATGCTCTGTTAGAATACTTTTAAGGAACGGCATTTGTGTCTGCACTTAGAGTGAATGGCTGCTCAAAAGCTCTTATGGTGAATGCCAAGTATAAGTCTTATTTTTAATATCCGCCTCCCTTCAGTCAGAGAAAATAGGCATATTTCTATAATATAAGAAGTCTTTGTTTAGGGCTTATTCCATCATACATTTCCTTTCCTCCCTCTCTGTGTAGATCTGTCATTATCAAGTAGAGGATTTTCCTTGAACTTCTCTCAGATGTCTTGGATCTCATTATGTTTAATAGAGGCATGAGTATAGGGCTTCAGTTGACATGGTCCATTATTCTTATTTGACTGAATCGTTTCTTTGAACTATCGGGAGTGTAGAGGCAGTAAGCATGTAAGAGCTGTCTCTCAAAATCAAGCAGGCTTCTAAAAGAAGAACCTACGTTAACAGGGTGTCTGCGGGGTCTTAAAAAGTATTAAAAGTTGATCAATCAATTTAGAGAAAATTAAGGCCCTTAAAAAGTCTTAAATGCCATTTTCCAAGGTATTAAATTTTGAATCATCTTTTCATTATGTATATTTGTCCGAATAGTGTGGTTCTGTGTAGTTTATTTATGGAATCCCGCAAGGCTTGTTGATCCCCTCTAGCTGAATTTCTGACCATTACCGCATGCTCCCATCCGCATGCACAATTAAAATGATGTAATAGTTGTGATCATTATTTTACCTTCCATGGTCATTCAGACTTGATCAGGTGCAGTACTGACACTCTGTCAAGTCTGCATCAAATCAAGCACTCCGTAATCACAGGTAAACTGTCTGACCAGTCAGATGTTTGTCATGAGAAGTGTTCCACAAAACAGCTATGGTTTGCAGACATAAGAGTTGATGTGACAAATACATCTTTTGAATATACTGTGTGAACTCATTGCCCCGTTAGCTAGGAGAGCATTATTTTCCCTCCTCAATAAGTTTTGTCAGTTGTTTTGTTTAGTGGTTTAAGTCTTGTTTCTTGGGTTGCGTTGGTTAGTTGTCACTCAATTAATTCTCTTGTGCTTCATTCCCCCCTTCTGAATAATGTTGTATTGAAAAGGAGTTATCATAAAGTAAGTCTGTTTAGTTGTGCTATCTTACAATCAATATATAGTAAATGTACGTTAAAGTGTCGTCGATGTAACCGGTTAAAACTTGGAGTGGTGATGAGGTCCTAAAATGTATGGATAGAGTCTTAGAAAAGGTCTTAAAATGTATTAAATTTAACTCCTTAATTCCTGTATATACCCTGATTTAAATAAGAGATAAGCTGTTTCTTCAAGCTTAAAGGGATAGTTGACCCAAAAATAAAAGTTATGTCATGTATTCACCCTCATATCTTTCTAAACCTTTATGACTGACTCACTTTTGTAGATATAAAAAAGTGTCCATACTGAACAATGAAAGTCAAAGGAGTTTAATGTTGTTTGGACCCCTATTATATTTTCACCCCAGCACCCTGTAAAAACTCTCAAAACCAATCTTCATAGGCGCAAGAGAGTACCTTTGATCTCCACAGGCAGTTTGCTGATTGACTTCTTCTGACTGGTCAATGCAGAGATGGCTACCCATAATGCCCTGAGGGTCACCGTGGACTACTGATCAGAGGACAAATCAACTTATGCTTGGTTTGTGATATTTTTTATTACATTTCTGAGACATGAATTCACTGTCCTGTAGAATGTAGCTGTAGCCTGTTCACTCAAACAGTCTGTTAGTTTAGAGAACTAGAAGCATGTCTGTGCCCTAAGCTGTGAGTCTTGTGATTGGCTGTCAGAGATTCTAAACTGAGGCTCATGGGAATAGTGAGATCGTCTCTCTCTCTTTCTCCACAGCCATTCCGCTGTCACGTTTTTATTATTAAACAACCACCGCATGGAAGGTCTGTCTTCAAAGGCGCAGGCCATTAAAGTTTTTGCAGCCGGGATTTGAGGCGGCATGTTTGTGTGACACACATTACGTAAGTCTTGTCTGACTTACCGGAGAGATTGAAAAGCAAAGCTGCGGATTCTGTTTGTGTCTGTCAGTAGCGGCGGTGAATTCTTACTACAGATAATGCTTGTTTGTTGTCTGGGCAAAACATCTCTGGGACGTTGTTCTGGGGCAGCTGTAGATACATGACAATCATAGGTCGAATGGGTAATTTGTGTCCAGAATTGCATCACTTCCTGTTTTGGCTGTGGTGTCTCTTGCAGAAAAGAGATGATTGACTCTGCCTCGTTTCTACAGGGTTCATTTTCTTGACAAGCTACATTTCGCAACTGGAATGGGAATTGGTCTGTCTGCCAAGACCGACTAGCCAAAACATTCTGATTGTGAATAATTGAGTGGATCTTTCCTACATTACATGAGTAAAAGATGGTTTCAACTCGTGTTACAGTCGTCAAACAGACTGAATCGGGAAATATTTGGATGGAAAAATGACTTTGATCATATTTCTGTTCTCTGGGTCAACATGACTAACACAAGAATAGCTTGATGTCAGTGAATTAAATATAAGATTTTTTGGTTCTACATACCACCCTAATTTTCAAACAGGGAGAGATTTAAAATTAAGTTTGGCGACATCTGAGTTTAAGCACTTCCTGTGTCTCTCTAAAAGCTTCCAGTCAGATTCAGATTATACTTGGCCCCCTGAGCTGCCATACTGATGTCTCTCTCATCATCGGCAAGCGTAGCATGAGAGAGAGTACCTATGCTTTGGAGATGAAGATGACAGCCCAAAAGTGCTTTTTTTCCCACTGATCAAAGAGGATAACTGGAAGGATTGTCCCATGAATAAAGCTATCAGACACCTGCAGGTATAATTACCTTGTTCAGACGTGAGCAAAAGGAGAGAGCAGGGTTGTTCAGACCTGAGAGCACAGAGCGGTGAGGAGACATTAGAGAGTCGAAAACAGGGCTTCTATTGGAGCCTGTGCTGTTTGCTGTCATATGAGAGGTTTTTATATTTGTTCTGTGAACTAGTGCAAACAAAAATACTGTAAAAGCTATTCGATTATTTGTATTAATTTATGTGAATAATTCACCAAAACAGATAAAAGAACAGTTCAAAATTAAACACTTATGTTGTGATTGCTCAGGGGTTTTTTTTAAACCAAAAGAAAAATTTCTTTGCAATTTGTTTGTTATTATTATTATTATAAAACCATTATTATGGTTTAGCTTTCTAGTTTTCAGCATCAAGAAATGAAAAGAAATAGCCTAGTACAGGTAGCTTTACAAAAAACAACACTAATTTTAAGGTGTCCTTGATACATGTTACATGTACTATTATAATAACAATACATTATGCATAATCAATTACATGCAAGTAACCCTGAGCCAAACCCCTAATCGTAACCCTAACTCAGTACTTAAATGTATAATTACACTGTAACAAGGGACACCTTAAAATAAAGTGTAACAAAATAATTAGGTTGTCCCTGTATTGCAAGAGCTTTCAGGAATAGTTTGTGATTTTTTTTTTTACTTGAGAGATTCTCCTCTTTGCTATCATCTAGCTTGCTTACTGGGGTTTGGAAGAAGTAAAGGTGTGGTCACATTAGCCGAAATTTCAAATATTTGTGTGCAAAAAATATGAACGTATGAAGCACAGCTCACACAGAAGTCGCTTTCAAACCAAGCAGCTTTTTGCCACATGCTGAACTTGAACACTACAACATGACAACATTGACTACTGATCAAATTAAAAGGTTGGAAAGTGTGCAGAAACGGGTCTGTAAAATCATACTGGGACATGGGTATCAAGGATATTCTGACGCCCTCTCCCTTCATGGATTGTGCACACTAGCAGAGAGACGAGTCCAACTGTGTCTTGACTTTGCTAGGAAGCTATTCAAGTCTAGTTTTAGAGACTGGCTACCACTACTCAGGGAGCAGTTGACTGGACGCCAGATGAGGAATTAAGATAAACTGACAATCCCCAGATGCCGAACAGAAAAATTCAAGAGATCACCTGTTCCCTATGTAGACTTTTAAACGATTATGGACTTTAAAATAACTTTGTGTATTTTTATGATGCATTTTACTAATTTCTTTCTTTCTTTTTAAATTTTTGTATTTTATATGAAGTAAATTGGTATTGACATTTTATTGTAACAGCAAAATAATCCAGTGTCCCCTAATGACAAATGTCCTTGGGTACCCGTAATGATGCTGAAAAGTCAATAAATCAATATGCCAAATCTAGGTGGGAAACTGTTTTGCCAAACGAAATTCCCATTCGAATAGATTCCAATAGAAATTATTGGATTTTCTGTAAAAATTTGCTGAACAATAAATCTGATTGCACGTTTATGGGTTATTTCCAAAGCCTAAGTATTAAACTCAAGTGAGCAATTCAGTAATTTCTGACAAGTGGAGTTAAGAAACATACATGTGGGTCCATATCAAAAATAATGCAGGAATAATTACTCATCTGAGTTTTGTTTCGGTGAAATGTACTAGCACTTTTCAGAGTGATCAGCTTTCACAAAACATCATGTTTTGAGGTGAGCTAAGAAGAAACCACCCCGAATGCCCTAGCAACCACATAGCAACATACTAAAGAGTGCTCAGAAACAAAGCAAAATCTTAGCAATGTGATGGCAATTTTTATACAGGTGAGAACCACTCTATTTATATATAAAATGTTTTTTTTGGCATTCATGTGCATTTTGTGTGTGTTTGTTATAGCCTATTTTATCATATTATACATCCATATGTATTTGTTTCAGTGTTTTGGATGACTACTCAATAGGGCTGACAAAATTTTTTTGGAATTTCGAATATTCATTGAATTAAAAAAATAAATCCACATTTCGAATGCATAAACATTGCATTCAAATTTTAGGTCTGCGTCAGCCGTCGAGCAGCCTATCAGTGGCGCACAAAATGCGACGACGATGTAAGTGTCATTGCATTTGAATGCTTTTGTTAGCCTATCCAGTTTGAACCCAATAGATGCGGCGCTGCTTACGGCGGAACTGAAACCAAGCCGTTCACACAGAACGCATATTTATCACATTTTCTAGCGGGGCATCTATCAGCGTTGCACTCGCGTCTCGCACAAGAGAGCGGCATGTTTAGAAAGCTATGTAAAATTTATGTAAGTTCAACTTTTAAAAACATGTTTCAAGACTTTATGCTGGTTTTTCTAATTGTTTAAGCAACTTTATTAATTATACATGGTTTATAAACATTATTTTAAACATTTTGCACTTTTTTTTTCAAAGATAGTCGTGTTATTTTATTACACTTTGAAGAAACGTGCATAATATTTTGCTCGATGCGCCCTCTTGTGGCCTCAGGAGAGAAGCCAAAAGCTTTCCCCCCAACTGAAATTATGCCTTTTAAATTCGAATATAATTCGAATTTTGATCATATTTAAGTAGAAAATTAAAATTGAGTTTTTCAGTCATTTTGACAGCCCTAGTACTCAAGCTCATATAAAGGTGTAGCCCTTACTGTAATGCCTTCAAAGGAAGTCAAAGTAGAAATTATTCATAGTGAGCTCTCTCACATGTGCTCCATGGGCATTCTTAGCTGTTGTCTTGGAAACAGACCTCCAGCCATTTGTTGGTATGACATTCCGCTGCTGTGCTTATTTGGGGGGATTTTTATTTAGTACATCAATGGATGAGATTTAGGAGTAGAAGAGGAGGTGTGTGTGTGAGAGTTTACCTTGGGGCCCAGGTGTCTATATGCAGTGCACCTTTTATGGGTGCGTCCCACTCGGGGCCACGGCGCAGCATGTCCCCTCTCACGCCAATTAAAGACAGCACATAGCCGGTTATAACAGGCCCACCTCCTCCATACAAGTCCTGTGCCTCCTGGACAGGGGGAAATAAACACATTAAATGGTGTGATTAATCCATCTTGCAGAGCCATGGAAACAGTAAGCTGCCGCGCTGTGATAATAAAGACAGGGGTCCCAGTGGAACTGCTGGTGTGTGTGTGTGTGTGTGAACAGGAGGGGGAGGTGAGTGAGTCATAGAGGGTTCAGTGAGAGGACTGGTTTACAAGACACACACCAGGAACTGTGCGCCTCCAGCACCACAACTTCAGTGTGAGTCCTCAGCTGTAATGGGTTTACTGCTCTCCTGGCACACACGGCTCACTTGCTAGAGGTTGCACAGAACCAAGGTTTGTTTTCTTGCTTGAGGAGTTCATCAGTTCAAAAACAGTAGCTCGTACGTGTAGTCACTTGGCCTTCATTTATAAATAGCCCTGCATAGCGCAGCAAAATTTATTTTTATCTGAGAAAAATAAGCAAGTACACCTTCAACGGTGAGAGTGCTTAATATTCACAGTATACACACGCTTCATTTTATATCAAAGCTCAAAGTGTGTGTGTATATACAGTAGTGTGTCTTTGTACCTGAATGTCACAAAGGAACAAGTGAAGTGTGATTGGTGGTTGGTGGTCGTTCCAAACCTGTATGAGTTTCTTTCTTATGTTGAACATAAAAGAAGATATTTTGAAGAATGCTGGTAATCAAACAGTTGTTGGTGCCCATTGACTTCCATAGTATTTCTTTCCCTATTATGGAAGTCAGTGGGGACCAACAACTGTTTGGTTCTTCAAAATTCTTCAAAATATATTTTTCTTTTGTATTCAACAGGTTTGGAAGGACATGAGGGTGAGTAAATGATGACAAAATGTTCATTGTTGGCGTGAACTATCCTTTAAGAGGTGATAAGCCTCCCCAGACTTAAAATTATAGTGATTTTTACTATGGTCACAGGGCTGTTGTGTAATATGAACGCCTTAAACCCTCTCAAGTGAAGGTGCTTCGAAACAATCTGTGTTGTGTAAAATGCAATGTAAATAAAGTGACTTGACTAAATTCACTGTAACACATAGCATCAAGTGGCTTATTGCTTTTGTGAAATGTTGGAAATAATCATTATAACATACTAATTCTTATTCATGAATATTAAAAATTACATTAAACAGTTCTTCCACTGAGTATATCATTAGTCTAATTAGGGCTGAACGATTTTGGAAAATAATCTAATTGCGATTTTATTTACCAATATTGCAATTGCGATTTAATATGCAATAATTTTTTAAAGCTCTTTATGTTCTGTATTATTCAACAAAGACAAGCTATAAATCATTGTATAGTATGACCAACACACTATTAGATAGATTAAACATAAATGTTCTTTTCTGTAGGCCAGGCCTATATGTTACGATGAAATTAGGTGATGCATGAATTGATATGAATGACATTTTTAACAACTAAAATCACAGTAGTATATTGACTGATTTGCTGAACTTCCAACCTTGTAAGCATGTAATAAATATGTTTAAATAAGCCTGGTGTAAACATTAATATGAAAGTCAGTAACAAATCACACAAACTAAAGTAGATTGCAGAAATATAAAAACAAATCTGTTGCTTCACACCACTACTTTAGGTAATTCACAGTCACAGTAATAAACATATGTAAACATGTGCACTGCACTTTTTAAACACTGTCTGTTAACTTTAGACCAGTGGTTCTCAAACTTTTTTGGTCGCGCCCCCCTTTAAACCTATAAAAAAAAATCTGCCCCCCTTTCCCGAATCTCCATTCCACCTCAGACTACCAAATAATTTCACTAAACATTATGAAACATTAATGCTTTTTTAATATAAAAAACCTACAGGGAAAAAACACCTGCATCACTTGAAACATTGAAAAATAGCATAGAGAGAATAACTGTTATTATTATTCTCTCTCTGTTATTTATTTATTATTTTGTGGGTTTCATGCTGTCCGCTAAGGCATAGGACACACACAGGCTTTCCTCCTCACCAACGACATTAAACACCGTGTCTACACCGGACGCGAGCGGCAAAATACAGTAGAACCGTTATAATCAGTGACGCTGTCTACACTGCATGCGGCGCGACATTAAACTGATGCCACGTTCTATTTATGATGTACTGACACAAATTTCAAATGATTTTCAACGGTCGCTTTGTTGCGTCCAGTGTAGAGCTGTTGCGGCGCGACATGTCAACTGTAGCGTCCAGTATAGACACAGTGAGTGAAACCGACAGCAAGATATGCCTCGTCATATTTTCATAAATGACCAGCACCTGCCTGGGTCTGTGTGACTTCATCTATGGCTTTTCTCTTCCCTTTCACAAACCGATCCATCTCCCATTTAGTTACGTCCTTTGGCTGTTTACTTATTTATTTATTTTTTCTGCTGATGGCCAGCGCTCGACTTGAAGCATCACTGCTTAGATCGATGGGTGTGTGTCATCAAAGCACTGCGAGAGCAATAAGAGAGCGCGGACGTCTCCTTATGCTTTCTCTCGCCGTACTTTGATGTCATACACTCCGTACTTTGAAGTCAAACAGACCTCTTTACTCTCGCGTGTCACTTGACCGAGTGTAATCGCAGCCACTGCGATTGAAAAACCGCGTTTTCTCATATCGCAATATTATCGCAATTGCAATTAATCGTTCAGCCCTAAGTCTAATTCAGGTATAATTCAATAGATGAGCAGGTAACAAAAACAGCTCCAACGTAGCATGAGCTGTCTGTTTTATAATATAAGATGAGCCATTATATAACTTCTATAAATATAGGTGATATGACTGTCAGATGTTTGATACATTACCTACAACTATGACTAGTTTTACCTTTAAGGAAAGAAAAGGGCGAATCGTTTATTCCTGTCAAGTTTGTTGCAGTGGTTTTCACAGTACTATTTACAGTGGCCTTTAAGATAAGGAATCCTTTCAGTGTCTGAGGTAAACATCTCTGTCACTTAGATGCTGTGAAAGAGACACGTGTAACCTTCAGGATGTGAGACACTCTTAAGAGCAAACCGTTCCCCCTCAGACAGCCAAAGGGCGTGTCGGATGTCTGTGGAAAGCCCTGAAATACCCGGAGCGAAAACCAAGGCTACCCCTCGGATCTTTTCCTTATCCATATTGGACTTTTATGTCGTAACACCCTTCAACTAATCCATTTTTCATCATATAGGCTGTTGAGATCAAAATTGAAGCAGGGGCCTGTCAAGGAATGCAGAAGTATGTTGTTTTTTTTTCTTCCCAGGCCCTCCACAGGTTCCTCACATGTTGTGATGGAGTGGTCACGCAGGCCTTCCTATCAAACAGGCAGACTTCAGTCAGGAGATCAGAAACAGATTATACAGCGAGGGAGACTTGAACAGGGCCACCGGTTATCACAGAGGAGGGATGAGCTCGTTTTCCATTTCCGTGGCGTCTGCCTGACTGGCATATTTTGTGCATTGCCGGCGACACAGAAAGAGAGCATCACCGCCCGCTACATGCTTCGAGCGGCAGGACGTAGCCTAAACAATAGAGAAAAAAAAAAAAACCCCAAAAAAAAAAAAGAGTTTCTTTACCTTAAATTATCTTCCACTCACTTCGGTAACCAAGTACAAAGATCCTTGTTAGGTGTTGGACGTTTGAGTCAGCTCCCTTCCTTGCTTTGTGCGGGATGGAAAGACTGTCTTTGAGCTGAAACCGAGCCGGCTTCTCTTCAGACATCTCTTTGAACATGAGGGTGGAGTCAGGATTCCTATCATGCTGTGCTGTGTGGGCTGACTGCCACAGGGGGTTGGGTAAGCTGGTGTGTGAGGAGGCTGGCATTAAGGTAGAGTGACAGGCTGATGGGGCTGTTAACATCATCAGCACAATTTGAGCTCCACTATCCCCTTCAGATTGTTCCCCTGGGATATGTGGCTTGTGGGGGCTCAATTGGCACCTCTCCCTGACAAACATGCACACAGTGCAACAGACCTCTGCCTCAATGCTAGGGGCCAATTGGGACGCCAATGTCAGGGTGGTCCAAAGCCGCAGAGCTGTCAAGCAGGCTTCTAGGGTAGGTTGTACAACTGTGTACCTATTTGTTTACACCTGGTTCTTAAAGAATATTAGATTCACAATTTGCAACTAGATTGTGACCCTGGACCACAAAACCAGGCATAAGGGTACTTTCTTACCCTTTATTTGGCCGAGATACAACTATTTGAAAACCTGGAATCTGAGGGTGCAAAAAAGTCAAATATTGGAAAATCGCCTTTAAAGTTGTCCAATGAAGTTCTTAGCAATGCATATTACAAAACAAATACGTTAAAGGGGTCATATGATGTGATTTCAAGTTTTTCTTTCTCTTTGTAGTGTTACAAGCTGATTGTGCGTAGATAAAGATCCCTGAAGTTGCAAAGACTAAAGTCTCAAAACCAAAGAGATATTCTTTATCTAAAAGAGCCCCCCTAAAACGGCTCGTTCTAACTTGCCCCCACATATCTACCTCACTATGGAAATATTTGCATAATGCGCCCAAATGTTGCAAAGAAAGAAGGCGTGGTTTCAGTTAACCGCAGTTAGTGTTGAAGCAGCAATTTCAGGGAGACGCTGTGTGTTTCAGTGAGAAAGCAAAAGCACTTTATTCGGCCTTCAGAAAGTAGATGCATTTAGAAATCTTTAAGATCACTTACAACAGAACCGCAATGCATTTTATGGACAACCGTTTAATAAACCTAGGAGAGGAGGTAATTCTGACTTTGCTATGACAATCTGTCGCTTCTGAATCAGCTACTGTTTTTTATTAGTTTAAGTATTTGCTATTGACGTTCAAATGCGGAGTTTTGCGCATCGTGTTGTGTGTGTGTGCGTGCGCGTGTGTGAGAGAGAGAGAGAGAGAGAGCGAGTGTCACATCACAGTGGAGTCAGCTGTCTTAACCGTGGCTTGTGTACTGCAAACACATACCAGCTTCATCACTGTGTCTGTCACGCGACTCTGTTCCCCTTTCGGGCTCTGTCTTTACATTTATTTTGAAAGATGAAGCCGGCGATTTATGGTAAGGGGCGTTACATTCCGACGAGTGCTTGTGGTGTTCTCGGCCAATCACAATGCACTGGGTTAGCTGGCCAATCGGAGCAGACTGCGCTTGTCAAAGGAGGAGCTTTGTAGAAAACTAAGCGTTTGAGAAAGGCGGGGCATAGAGGACCTACAATAATGTACAGAATTTGAAAAATAATGTGTTTTTTGAACATTAAAGCATGTCAACATATTCTGTTACACCAAATACACAAAATAATGATCTTTAAAAAAGCATCATATGACCCCTTTAATATATTTACAGTAGTAAATTTACAAAATATCTTCATGGAACATCTTTACGTAATATCCTAATGATTTTTGGCATAAAAGAAAAATCAATAATTTTGACCCATACAATGTATTTTTGGCTATTGCTAGAAATATACCAACTTAAAGACCTGGTTTTTGTGGTCCAGGGTCACATTTGTATTGAGCAATGTGTACTATTTCTCCATTTTACATGTTACCCAGGCCAGATATCCCTGTTTTTGTCAGCAAAAGTCCACTGAATGATGCAAACCATGTCATTTGGCATCATATGGTGGACTTTTGACAGCTCCAGCACTTTTTTTAAAATTACAGATAAAACTTCTGCATTTTTGTATTACCAACCAGAGACATTCAGATCGACAGTGGGGTGGTTCTAAAATCCAATATGGGTGTTGACCTTTTTTTTTGGCAAAAGGGGACACCGAAGTAATTTTTCTCTATTTTCTTTAGTCATGTAGCACCAATTTCAAGAATAGTTTTTGCAATTCTACTGCCAAGCTTTTATAAAAGCCTATCTTGCCACCAGTGATTTTCCCATTTAAGGCAAAACTTATATACATATATATAGCAGAATATGAGATTTAGCTTTTGATTCGTTAAGCAGCCTTTAAATTTGTAAGCAGAAGTAGTGTTAAAAAGCTGTGCATTTTAGTTTATCTCAGTGAAATATGGTCGATGTTTAAGAACTTGTATTTTTTTTTTTAGCATCTTGAAGTTGAGTTTTAAAAATGTATTTAATGGTTTAATATAACTTTTTAAAGGGTACAGTACATACATAATTGTCTAATTTTGTCTCATTTTCTGCATTAGTATTTATTTAAATAAATTTTACTGAAACCTGGCATGCACAAATGACGGCAAGATGCTTGAAAAAGTTTCTGTTAGGATTGTTTCATGCTGGATAGCCGCTGATAACATTTGTTAATACAATTGTCAATAACGTCTCTTAAAATATAAATGATTGTGATTGTCATAAACATCATCTATGAAAGGAATTAAATCTGTCTGAGCTTATTAATGTCTGTAAATAGCTTTAATAGTCTGTTATGGCTTCAAAAATAGTTTAAATGTAATCCTGTGTATAAACGAAGTAAACATAAACGAAGTAAACTGCAACGGTCTAATGTTTAGTAGTGCATCAGATGTAACTTAATGCTCATTTATGCTACAACTAGGTTAAGTTACGTATAGTTATGCAGAGTTATAAGTTACGCATAGCTGTTGCAGTTGCAGATGTCCCTAGAAGAGAAGACGCCTGTTTCTGCCGCATCTCTGGCACCAGTACCTGAGTCTTTCTGTGTTTACTACTTTTCTGATGCTAGAAGAGAGAGGGAGTGTTTGTGTGTTTTTCACAGATCTGTGCTTCCCCATTGTGTCATTGTACACAAGGGCAGATGGCTCTCAGTGCAAAGGGCTTCGTTTCCACCCTGTCATTGGGAGTTGATGGCACAGTGAGTTATAGAGAGATACAATGCTCTGCCTCCACTAGAAGAACACCGACTGTTTCTGCATGACTTGATGACAAGATCCTTCTCTTTGCCAATTCATAATCAAATCAATATGAAGTTTTATTGCACTGTTTGATCAAATATGCACAGATGTTCCACCGATGTTCCTTAGAAATGTTTGTTTTAGGAGCAGACAAGATGAAGAAGACTTGTTTTTATGGTTTTCAGGTCTAAATTGTTTCCCCCCCTCCCAGTAATGAATTCTATAATAGGAAACACTGGAGAGCTGTAGAAATCAGGCAGCTCTGTGTTCTGAGAGGATTAAATGATTAAGATCTCTCAGTGCTCCTGATCTTATAATCATGTCCAGGATGCCACTAGATACCTCTACTGAAGTGATTAGAGCGTTGTTACAGATGTGCCAGCTTAATGGAGCCGGTAGATCCCTTGGGCAGAGTACAGGGGAAATTGTCATCTGCTGCTGGAAGCCGGCTGTTCAGCAGGGTCAAGGTCAGAGATGCTTGAGGGCTCTCAAGCCTAGCCGAACCGTGCGCTAGCAATATTAACAACGTTAGTGATGCCGCTGATGTCAGCTCAAGCTAATTTCAGGACACTTCACAGCACACAAGCTTTCTTCAGCTCATTGCTGAGCTACACAATATTATGCATCTCAGTGTTAATGCTAAAGCATTGTCAGAAAACCCTCGTCATTTTCCATTAATAAGTTTTACAGGACAAAACAATACTCTATGAACAGTCACAGTAAGATGAAGCGTGAGAAGCTCAGAAACGGTATTTTCTTAGACTTTGCAGTCTGTTTTGTGATTGATTTACAGTAATATGACCTGTTGAAGGTTTAGTGAACATTTAGTATCTTATTTTTGAATTTCATGCTATTAATTATGAAAAATTAGAAATGTGGCTTAAAGAAATAGTTCACCAAAAAATTAAATATTTGTCATAATTTACTCACCCTCATGTCGTTCCAAACCTGTAGATTCTTTCTTATGTTAAACACAAAAGAAAATATTTAGAAGAATTTTGAAGAACCAACAGTTGTTGGTCTCCATTGACTTCCATAGTAGGGAAAGAAATACTATGGAAGTCAATGGGGACCATCAAGTGTTTGTTTACCAGCGTTCTTCAAAATATATTCTTTTATCTTCGGCATAAGAAAGAAACTCATACAGGTTTGTAACAACATGAGGGTGAGTAAATGATGCCAAAATTTAAATGTTTGAGTAAACTTTCCCTTTAATTTTTTGTAATTTGCTAATTATTCAGATTAGTCACATCAAGGCATTGTGTTTTAAGCAGAGTGTTTATATATTAATATCTAGACTGTCTCTCCAGCTCAAAACACACTTTCATGTTACCTTTCCATTCCAGCAGACGTGTTTCTACAGTTAGAGAGAAGTGTCCTCATCAGTTACCTGCTAATCAAAAGCTTTTGAAAACTGTGTTTGCCTGAGGCCAATATGTTTTACAACTTGAATGCATTACGCATTTCGCCTGTGGACTGCATTGCCTGTGTCACAGGCAATTTGAAGTAAACACCTGAACCATTTTAAGGGCTCTTTATAGATGGTACAAGTGATCTGAACAGGGGTCAGAGGACACCACACACTAGTATTGGGCACTCACTATGGAGTTATTTATCTGTTAGCTATATTTCTCAGGTTAGAGACCTATAAATAGAGGCTATTAAGAGTACAACGCTGGGCACAATTATAGCCTGTACTAGAGAGAGATTTTATAGTCTCGTGACCCTTTTTAGGTTCACAGAGATGTTTTCATTCTTTATTAGAAGTTTATAAAAGCATCTACTATATGTTCTAGGGCTTCACTTTTACTCTGTCAACAGATGATGTCCATTCAGAGGACTGGGGGTTTGTTGAGTGGTGGTGCTGATGCAAACTGGTAACCCAGGTAAGATTCTGGCTCTCCTCTTTTCTCACTATTACTCTGGCAGCTATCTGTCTCGTTCACCGAAATGGCAATAAGCTAAATAATATAAGCAGACAGTACCTAGAATAACCAGTGTGCTGATTTGAAGCATATTTAATAAAACATTTGGAATGTGAATAGTTCATCCAAATATGAAATTTCTGTCATCCTTTATTACTGTTAGGCATGCAATGTAATTGAGTGGTGATGGGTGTATTGGTCTCTAAAAATAATTTTAAGAGTACCATAAAAATATTGAAGATTGTCCCTTTGTCCATTCATTTTCTTTGTATAGAAAAGAGCAATGTGAACATAAACATGCAAATGTTCTTTTCTGAACCCTAAGTGCTGATATCCCTTTTGAAAAAACCAGCATATGCTGGTTAGGTATGTTTTGAAGCATGACAGCTGGTTTGAGATGATTTAAGCTGGTCCTGAGCTGGTTTAAGCTGGTCATGTGCTGATCCAAATCAGGACCAGCTTAGGACCAGCTCATGCCAGCTCATGACCAACTAAGGACCAGCTTAAACCAGCTCAAACCAGCTGCCATGCTTCAAAACATACCTAACCAGCATATGCTGTTTTTTTTCAACAGGGATAAACCATTAAAGAACCTTTAACTTCAGGGAGTTTTTGTGAGATTTATAAATATGAAATGCAACATTGCTGTTTTTTGAACTGCTCCTTTTGAAGAAAATGATTTATGATCAAACTTTGCCAGAAATAGCTTGTTATGCTCTACAGTTCATTTAATATAGAGTTTTCAAAATGTAGTCTCCGAAGTTAATTTATATTATGCTCACAAAGAAAATGGTTGAGTAATAACAAAGAAAAAAGCTCCAAAATTAAAGTAGCATTTAAATGCTTTCATAATCTTTGCTTGTCAGCAGAAATGTTATGGTGTTCAGCGAAGCACCAGCCCCACTCACACTGAGTGCTAATCATATTCTGTCAAGTTTGCAACGCCAATTTGTTAGCAAATATTACCACACCATACAGCAGTAAACTCAGATCAGTGTGGATGGGAGTGGTAGTGTAGCAGATCATGTAAGAGATATGTAGGAGGCGGCACGTCACTGAACGCTGCAGTTAATGGATTTGTGCGTTCTGCCTCTGACAAGGCAGTGGGCATTTGTGGGTATTTTCATTTGTGAATGGATGTCATTAGCATGCTAATGAATGAATTGCAGCACAGGATCCCTCAGCTTTTACTCTGTCAAGCGGCAGACTTGTGAGCACTCTGGTCACCTCGTTGTAGTTGATGTATAAAACCTGTAATCAAATCAGACAAGGGCTCAATCACCCGTGTTTTTCTCTAGCAGGGGCTGTTTACCCTTCAGCGCAATATCTGGATTTCCATTTGTGCAGAAAATGTAAATACTTCTGAGAAGAAGGCTGTGGTTAAGTAAATGCGGGGTGAGCGGCTCACTTGGCATGTTCAGCAGATCTCTGATCAGCACGAGCGTCTGTTGGTCTAATTCCTGTCTGTGAAACAACAAGTGTTGTCAGCTTATTGTGTCTATCAATGAACATTTGCTGGTCTTGAAATGAGCTTTGATGTGATGTCTGTTTATGGTCAAACTTCTACTATCACAGCTAGAACAAGATGTTTTATTATGCTTTCTCTGTAAAATAGTGCATTTAATTAATTTATGCTTTTATATTTTTAGTAGCATCCATAGGAAAGATCTCTTTAACATCTCAAATATTTCTCCTAGACAGAAATGAGGTTACTTTAAGATCAAATGGAGATTTTTGCTCGAGTCTCCTGCTTCTCAAACTTGTCTCCTGAGACAAAAACTCTAACACTCTCACAATGGTCTCCTTTAAAGCTTTAGAAGTGATCTCAACAAAATCACACACTGTGCTCAGATATTTCTCCTTAGATAAAGACTCTGGTGGTCTCACATTTGTATCTTTTAAAGTTTTAGAAGTGATCTCAACAAAATCACACACTGTGCTCAGATATTTCTCCTTAGCTAGAGTCTCTGGATCTCTCACATTTGTCTCTTTTAAAGCTTTAGAAAAGATCTCAACAACATCACACACTGTGCTCAGATTTTTCTCCTTAGTCTCTGGATCTCTCACATTTGTCTCCTCAAAAGTTTAGATAGAGATATTCAACAACATCACATTACTGTGCTAGATTGTTCTCTTAGCTAAATAATCTGGAGGTCTCATATTTGTCTCCTGTAAAGAAGAGATCTCAACAACTTTACAAAGTGTGCATCAAGTCAACTACTTGAAAGGCACTAAATAAAGGGGAGAAAATCATAAATTCAGAGTTAAAGGCTATATTGAAAGAGAAATTATGCAGAAATAATAATAATGTTACTTTTTATCAGACAATGTTTATGTACTTAGGCAAATAATTGTTGTTGGAAATAGTAATGTACCGGATGCCTTACTGTGCGTTCACACCGCCGGCGGCGAGAGCGTCAAAAGATCGCTCTGGCCGCGCTACCCACAACGCTGACCACCGGCGGCGAGAGCGTCAAAATTCGCTCTGGCTGCCCTGTAGACGCTCCATGATCGGTCTTTATTTAAAGGGGCCGCAAACATACCAAACAAGTGTTCTGATCTTGTGCAGACTTACCACAAAAAGGGTATAACCTTACGATATATCTTAAATGTGAAAGTAAAAAAAAAATATTAATGGAAAGAACTTAAAAATATACTTACATGTTTGCTAACGAAATAAACCAATTAAAAGCTATTTGTGTGGCGTGGCTTTTGTGTTCTCATTTCAATATTTTAAATGTATTTAAAAATGTATGTACAATTTTTTTTGAATATATATTTATTGTATTTAATTAACAATAATTTGTACCATTAATTTGTGTGCAGCCTACATTGAAAACAGTCCTGGTTAAAGTGTAGCCTTAACCCTTTCATGCACGAATGATTAAATCACAAAGTAAGATTTTTTTATATTTATTTTTTAAACCAGCGAAAAAATCATGCAAATAACTTTTTTCAATACATTTTATTTTGAGGGAGTTGCATATCTGTCTACTGTAGTGGACACCGTGAATAAAAGGTTTAATGTAATTGGTCAAATCCGTGTTGTTTTGAGCAAATGACTTCCACCTTTTTCTACACTCATCCGCTAGTTAAAAAGACAATAGAATACACATAATCAATATAAACACCTCTTTATCCACTTTTCAGAATAGCTTGTTTGCATGCTACGTCTAAAAAATACAAATAGGCAGAAGTGACTGCTTTTATATTGAAATGCAGCGTACACCTCTAATTTCCATCTGATGAAATTTTTTTCTGCTGCAGCTTCCTACTTTAAATTAACCCTGTTTTTTTAATAGTAAAAGTGTGCTAACCATGTTTTTTTTTTTTGGGCGTATTGATTACTATGGACAAAACCATGATTTTACTACAGTACCTGCGTTTGTTTTTGTGGTAACCCCAGTAAAACCATGGTTAATTTACATAAAGGTTTGATCAATACAACACATATTTTTCGTTTAACCCAATAGGTTTCATCATGTCAGAAATATTTTGCAACATCCTCTGGCGCGAAAGTTAGCACGCAATTCCCGCTTATTTTCAGAAAATATATAACGTAAATGCGCATTCGCAACTCACCAGAAACACCAACAACCTCAGACACCTTGGTCCAAACAACATTTTTTATTTTCACGTCTCTGTACACAGACAGAGACACATCATGAATGACTGGGAAACCCGCCACAGCAATAATTAATCTCTCTTCCATTTTGATTAGGAACTAATGTGTGGTCGGAACCAAAGTTTACAGGACTGCATTCTCTGGAATCCTCTCAAGCGGTGGACTTCTACATTCCGATTGGTTGCCGCCCAACAGCGTCATAGTTCATTACCATAAAGTTGAACTGATTTCAACTCTCCTTGACGCCCTCGCCGGCCAAGACGCGCCGCGCCGCTCCTCGCCGCCTTTCGCCGTCCGCTCACATTGAAAATGAATGTCTTCCGGTCACTTTGACGCTCTCGCCGCCGGCGGTGTGAACGCACAGTTAATCAAAACTGAGCTATAGAAAATGTAACCCTGGAGCTTTCTTTGCTGAAAGGCACATAAAGGGCTTATGACTCAGTCTTGATTATTAATTGACTAATTTGATGATTAATACCTCTTATATGGAAGAAATATTTGAGCTATATTAAAGCATTTGACTTGGTGCACACTAGGGATGTAACGGTATGAAAATTTCATATCACGATTATAGTGACCAAAGTTATCACGATTATCAATATTATCACGGTTTTGTTCAAATTAGAGGAAAACGTTAAAAAAAAAAAAAACGGATCACACATGAAAACATTTCAATAAGTTTTAATTTGAAACTCAACAAATCAATTAGCGAATATGCACTGTTTTTAGCATAAAACATTTAAATAACATAACATGAAAGCGCCTATAATAATATAATAATATAATATAAGAATAATAATAATCACGTGAAGACATGTGGATATCTTCGGTTAGGAGATCTTGCCATGCTTTTTAAAGCAAAGTTGGGGTTGATTTCGAGTTCACATACAAACAAATAGAATAGGCTAATTAAATTTGTCTATTTTAATGTAAGACAACATTTTTCGTCAGTGATAGAAATATGATTTAAGACGGTAGTGTAAGCAAGTTTAGTTTGAAAACGTTTAATAGTAAATAAGACACAATTAGACAATATTTGAATAAAATAATAATAATAATAAAAAAAAATATTTATTTGCAGCAACTGACGGAGTACTGAATGCTACACGCAGCGTTGTCAAGGTAACATTTGGTCAGTCATTCCCTTCGCCAAGGGAGTTCCAAACACTTAAATGAGACAGTAATGCCCTACACCCTTCAAATAACACACTTCAAGGGCTCTGCCCTTCGAAGGGAGTAGGGCATAGGGATGCTCACTTCTGTTTGGAATTCGCACCATGTCTCTTGTATCACCGCAGAGCCGCGGACGCGCTCTCTCGTTTCATTCAAATGCAGCTTGCATCTCAGTTTTTGATTGTATTGAAAATGAAATCAGAGGAATTTAGTATTAATACTACAATAATTTTGCTGTAGTGATCATATTGCCCTGACGATTGTTTTGTACACTGTTCAATGGATTTATAAACAGGTAAGATTTCAAAACACTAATCTCAATTCAATATTTCATATCCCCGTATTTATATACTATTTTAGGTAAACGAAAAAAAATCCATGTAATAAGTTAACTATGAATATACAATACATTATCCCTTAAATGTCAACCTTATAGTTTGAACGTTCATTCGTCTTGGCTCAAAGCCACTTGCTGCGAACTTTTCTTCGCGGAAGCTTTGCGTTAAACAAGTGAGATAACGAAATATTTAATCTCTAATCAATATTTTTTGTCCAATTATTTGCCCAGTTATTTTGGTATTGAGGTAAAAGTTACCTTGCATTCGCTATATATCAGTGGGTGGTGGTCACGAAGATGACTGAGCAAATTTGATGCGTTTCCCCCTTTTGCAGACTTTCTTCTTGCAAGATCTGCAGACAGGGTGACCGTCCTCGATTAAATTGCTGAAAAATCTCCCGAGTGCTGTCACTGCCTTCCGCCATTTCGTCTCGTTCAAAAAAAACAACAACAACAACACTGCATTCTGCTTCTGCGTCAGACTGATGCTGGTTGGACAGGATTTACCGCGAGTTTTCAAAAGGGCGATAATCAAACACTGTTTTGATGATAATTAAATTTTAAACGTTAATACTAACCGTCAGGGCATTTTATCGTGAAACCGGTAATCGTTCCATCCCTAGTGCACACTTAAAGTAAAAGTTATTGGTAAAGTTATTGAGATCACTTCTGAAATTTAGAGACAAATGTGAGAGCTCTCGAGTCTTTAGTGTAGGAGAAAAATCTGAGCACGGTGTGTGATGTTGTTGAGATCTCTTCTAAAGCTTTAAAGAAGACCATTGTAAGAATATGTTGGAGCTCAAGCAAAAGTTTCCATTCAATCTTAAGGTAACCTAATTTCTGTCTAGGAGAAATATTTGAGATGTTAAATAGGTCTCTTTTTTATTTTATTTTTCTTCGCTCTGGTTAGCTTCAATGTCATTTATCCACACCATTTCAATCAAAGACAATACATGCATTGTCACATTTGAAGTTGTTTTATGTAGACAGTGTTTTATTGCACAGTAACCATAACCTATATTTACATACATGCAAAAATGGGCTGTACAAGACAAGATTTTAATACTAAACAAAGCAACAACAGAAAAAAACACTAGTACACTAGTTACATTTGTTAAAAAAAGGTATTGCGCTTATACTAAACATCTTGCACTTATAAGTCCTTTCTAGTGTGTTTGGAAAATGTGGTGTATACAATGCTGGACATTAAAGATAAATTTAAACATTTAAACTAGTAACCCTTGATATTCTAAAATGTTTAATGCTATTTAAATGATAGTTTTAGTATTTACAATATTAGTAAAAGTTTAACGTTTCTCCTAAAATAAAACTGAAAAATCAGAGCCATAGCCTTGTGTGCAGCACATCGACGTGAAAGCACAGCTGCACCTCAGACAACATGGGTTCGAATCCCAGCTATAGGTACTTTCCTGCTCCTGTTCAATTCTCACCTGTCCAATTGTTTCCTGTCTCTACTCCTACTGTCCTGACCATTAAAGGTGAAAAACCCCATTGCAATAAAAAAAGCAACAGCAACCTGTGAGCAGTAAAATATTTTTATAATGGAGTCTTGCAAGAGATTACAGGAAGACAATAAAGAGATCTCCCATGTTTCTCACACGTTTTTCTCCCATTGTCATTTTGGATTCATTTCTTTCAGAACTTTCTCATGTCTCAGTTGTGTCTACTTTTATTTCTCCTAAGGATTCTTAGGAGAAACATCTGAGACACTGTTGAGACTAAAATTAGAAATACATGAGAATCACAACTAAGTTTGCTGAGGTTAGAAAGAGCAATCATGGAGCAATAAAATATTCCTATAATGGAGTCTTGATAGAGATTGCAGCAAGACAATAAAGAGATATTCTCTGTTTCTTCCACCACATTCTCTGTTTTGACTCTTTTTTTCCTCAAATATTTCTCATGACTCATTTGTGTCTACTTCCATTTCTCCTAAGGAATTTTAGGAGAAACATCTGAAATGCTGTTGATACTAAAATGAGAGATATATGAGAATCTCATCTAAGTCTCCTGAGCTTAGGAAAAGTATCCACTGAGCAATACATTTTATATGGGCAGTTTTTAATTGGCGTTCTGTGCTTCTTAAGACCAATTAGTTGACTAGCATGTTAGACGACTCACTGAAAATGTGTACTTTTGCACATTCCTGAATGATTCACAGATGCATTTTGTGGACTTCATTTGATGTAGTGATGACTCGCATTCTGACATCTGCTCGTCACAGCCGTAGCGTAGCTATCTTTGCACTGCATCTCAATGTTCGTGCAATCAGACGGAATGTGGAATCTAACCCATCATTCAATTCCATATGCACAAGCTCCCAGTCTTCTATCTCTACTGTGCCTTCACTGTCAGGACCAACTGGATGTTTCTCTTTACAGACAAGCACAACACCTTTTTCTATACTTTTTTTCCCCCCAAGTAGGCAGTTGATTTTATATCCTGTAAGTCTCACAGTAAAGCTGGCTGCTGGGAAGTCAGCATAAAATGGTAGAAACCTCTAAAAGCCTCTCACTCTAGTCGTCCATCATAGTCAGTCAGTTCCCCTCAGTCATTGCATTTTTGAGAGCTCATTCATTAGAAATGCTTGTCATTGCTCTTATCTGTGTTTGATGTATGATAAGGCGGCCTCAGGTAGAAGTGATTACATTGTCCCTCTGAAGAATTAAATCTGTCGTGATGCAACAGGCCAGCTGTGAACAGGTAACGTTCAGGTAGAGATAATGTGAACGATTGAAGTCTTAACCTCTGAGGCATAATGCATTGACACATACAAACTTTTTTCCTTAGTCACTTTTTCTCTCTATCCATATATTCCATGATCTTCTTACTCAGTTAAACTGGTGAAACTTTCTCAAAAAGAATGGGATGGGAACTATTCATAGCTTATTAATTATGTATAATCCATTCTCGATGGTGATCTTTATGCCAATATGTCCACCTTACTGTTATGCCGTGGACTGTCCTATCTGCTTTGATTTGGAAAAGATGCTCATTTCATAGGTATAGATTCTCTGTTTTGACCTCCGTTTAAAGATCACGTTGCCCCAGGCTTTTAATTTCTCTGGAGCTTTGCCCAGCTCAGCAGTGTTTTTTCCTTCTGGAGAGCCATTTGAATGTGTTGTAATGTATCCTCTTGCCAATAAATCTAATTTGTAAAATCCAGCACTTTTTGGAGTGTTATGGAAACTATGCTCAATAGTATTTCGTCTATTTTGTATGTTCTTTCCAGATCCAGTGCAACAACTGGTAACACTTTACTTGAAGGGGTGTGCATAAGACTGACATGACACCTTCATAATCATGACATGACACATGTCATGAATATGAAGGAGGTGTTATGCGTGTTTATGACAACTGTCATTAAGTGACATTCGCTCAGTTATGTCATTTTTAATGCAAATATGACATTATTTGACCTAACCCTACCCCTACCCTTACCCCTAACCATAGCCCATAACAAAGACATCTCAAACAATGTCATCTTTGCATTAAAAATTACATAACTGAGCGAATGACACTTAATGACAGTTGTTATAAACATGCATAAACCTTCATATTCATGACATGTATCATGCCATGATTATGTAGGTGTCATGTCATGATTATGAAGGTGTAATGTCAGTCTTATGCACACCCCTTCAAGTAAAGTGTAACCCAACAACTTTTATAAGCAATAATAGGAATGCAACAACAAAATGATTTGGTCTTCTTCTTTTTTTTTTTTAAATAAACCAGAATAAATCTTTTATGTAATTTTATATGTAATGTAAATATTGGTATTTTATATTAAATAATATTCTAAATCAGTGAGTTACTAGTTTACTAGTGTTATTTATATATAAACCAAATAGTTTTTTTTGGCTGATTTTTATATTTCAGCCATACTTGCATATAATGTGTTTTATATATTATACAGTCTTTGTTTTGCAGATTGTTTGAAGAACCACATTGAACAAGGTCTGAATAATCCAGGAGATAATCTGCAGAATAATCAACTGTCAAAATAATTGTTTGTTGCAGCCCTAAAATTTTTTGTATTGTTTATTTTTTTTTATTCCAGTTTTTTTATATAAAAATTAAAAAACTCCAGAGCTTACTCAAGAGACTTAAAGACTGTAAACAAATTAGAGGAAGGGAAAAAAGAACAGCATTGCTCTGATATACTGTGGCCCAGCTTGCAACCTAATTTAAACTAATTACCATCAGTCACCCGGCACAATGAGTTCTCAAAGCAGAGGATTTGCAAAAAATACACTTCACTTCTGTTTTTCATTTTAAAGCAGCAAGTGTTGTTTTTTTTTTTATCTCTGATATGTCTTGTTTTTACTTCACTCTTGGCTGTCATAAACATATTTTTATTTCTGTGACCTCATTTAAAATACATACAGACTGCTCTTGTTTGATTAAACAAGATTTATTCTTAATGAAGTTAAGTAATTATTGCAATATTATTGATATTATTGCTTGGATTTTGATCTAATTATTTGTATCCTCTTATACTGTAGCTGTCTGTGCTTTACTGTACACCCCTCATGTCCATGTTGAGAAGCCCTATAGGGTTTATCAGCATCTATATCTGAGAGCATCACCGGCTTTCCTCCCTGACAAACCCCCACTCACATTGCTGATCTCAAAGGCTTACATTGTTCCTGACATTTGCTGCAGTGCTCCACATTTGAATTTCCTCCCAAGCATGTGTTGACTTTTCGAGAGGGGGTGAGTAAGAGATATCGGAGAAACATCAAACGAATGCATCTGTACGGACAATAGCATGAATTATGAGTGCAGTCATCCTGAGGGGCAAAACATCTCACAAATTATGTTTAGCAGGATTTGCCATTGTGCACATCCCACAGGGGGGTTCTTGTGGTTACGACGGCACTCTCTGTGGCCTCTGTGGGTTGTCCATAGCAAGAATCGCAAAGGACCTCCTGCAACTTTCCCAGAGCTTTGTTATTGTTGTTCAGACTGTGTTTATCTAAGGCATCTAGTTTTAATGTTTTTCATTTTTTAATCAGTTTGATTATACTCTCTCAAAAACTGTGACCCTGAAATTAATTTCTGTGGCGTGCATCTATATGTCAACCCATGGCACGATAAAAAGTGGCATATGTCTCCATAGAGAGTCAGGAAATGCGACGACTGTACCGTCTTTGCAGCAGAGTCTAGACAGCAAAGAGAAATCAAATTAAAAACACAAATTCCCAACAGCGCGCCGCATTTCCACTGATTTTGACAAAGTCGCGTATGACGCGTCTCGGTGGGCCCCCCATCCCTCCCAGAAAGATGAAGGTCTTTCATTCAGTTGCGTCTGACAAAAGAAATCGCGACTTGCTACAGAAGCAGCAGAGGCATATTTTAAGACACAAAGAAATGCTCTCTTTTTCAGTCACAAAGCACTGAGGAACATCCAACAAGAGCACTAGAAGCTTGGAGGATCAGTGCGCTTTCTTTAGCTGGAGAGTACTGTGAAGCATTTTATCTGAATATGTAACCGGAGCACTGTTGAAGAGTGTGTATCTGGAGTTCCAACCACAGAACCTGTGTGTGGGGGATAAACTGTACATGGGCGAGTGGAGGAGTTTGACTGTGCATGTTTTGTCTGCTCAGAGATTCTCTCTCGTCTCTGCTCTTTATATTTTGATTTCATATTTCGGCTCCCCTCAGGTGAGTGAGATGAAGTGTTAATGGAGACCATGTGGAACCCTGGTGATGTCCCATCAGTCCACAGGCCCGGCTCACGCAGGAGAGCATCAGTCCTACTAATCAGCAGCGAGAGCCACGCACAAGGAAAGCTGCCATCCTTACCTCCTCAATACTAGGGTCATTTCATCCCCAGCAGGGCTTCCTCATATGGAACCTCATTTCTCCTCTGGATTTCTCATCTGTACCTAACTGGGCCCAGATACTCCACTCCCACTCTCTCCGCTGAGCTTTAAAGTCCTGCTGTATAACCCAAAAATGTTACACTTGATTTGTTACCGTGGCTCCTTCTGTAGACATGAGCAAAAATCGACTTTTGATATTATGGTAATTCGGTAGCAGGAGTTCTGCTTTTTGTCTTGAAGAGTGCACTCTCGCCTCTTTTCCACCGTCAGGGTGCAGAGCCAGTGCCTTGATCTGGAACCTTCTATGGGTATGCAATGGGGTAAAATGGATACAAAATCCAATGGATATCTATCATTTTGTTTATATATATATATATACAGTATATATACGTCATATTCGGTAATCTGTCTCTGTCCTTACATATCTGGGTTTTTTCCCCACCTTCTTTTCGTCGGTCTGTAGGGATCTCCATAACTGAGGCTGATGCGATACACATCTCGATGCATAGCAAACGATACAATAAATTAATTATACATATGAAGCAGCTACCGATACGTGCAATCACCCCTATTACGATTGAGTGCGTCCGATTTGGTTTCGATCAAACTGGGATGTCAATTTTCGATCATTTCCATGATTGATCGTCATTTAAATTAACGATCAATTACATTAGATTAATCGTTAACCTTAATGCTGCAAAATGCGTCTATTGCAGCGGCACGCAGTCACCGGCATGACAGGATGCGTCAAAAAAAATTCTCTATTCTCTATTTCTCACCCGAATTAAAGGGGTTTTAGTCTGAATTAAATGCTAGTAGCAGGATTGTAAAATGAATAGATGTGATTAGAGCTCGTTTGAGATCATTTTACTTTGACTGTTTCCTATCCCGTCACGGAGATCGCTTAACGTGCCTCTTTAAATGGTTTGTGGTGCTCGTTGTTGTATTTTAAAACACAACTGCAATGTTTTCAACTGACATTATGGCATTTAAAATAAAATTATCCCAAACGTAACTGTGGAGCGTGTGGCTGTGCTGCGCTGTCAGTGAACCGCTTCCATCGGGGCTGCTGCAGCAAAACACACTGTTGCTCACATCAAACATTTTTATGTGGGTATTATGACCAGTACTTAATTTGATCCTGCTGGATCCTGTTCCGGAAAATGTCAGATTTTGAATTTTTGCGTTCCGGTAGGCCTATTTGTTTTTAATAATCCGGCATTTACAGTGCATTAGATCATGACAGTGCATACTTGCGTGCATACGAGACGGAGCGAGCACGGGTTTGGCTAGATGTATTTGGAGGTTATTGCTCATGTCTCATTTGACACAAATGAGAGGTTCATTTGACACAAATGAGAGGGGGAGGGGTGTGTGTGCGTGAGGCACTGGCACGATCGAACAGCTGAAACAAAAAAATAAAATAAAAAATTTTTGGAGTAAGATACAATCCACAAAAGTGTTTACTTTTATTTTTGCACACTCACAATAAAAACAGAAGATTTGTGCAAACAGAATGCGCGTTGTCATCCTTTATTTCCGTGAACTTGTTTATGGTGTGCAGCGCCACACGTCTGTTTTAAATCTGTTAGCTTAATTATTAAAGTCAGATATATTTTTTATATTATAAAAATATATATAGTTTTTAATAAACTAACTTTTTTATTTTATTTTAGGCTGTTACTTACATAGGCTATACATTTTCCTTAAAGCATCTTATTTTGTCCCAGGGCTTGAAAACCTGTGCTCTAGGCTAGTTATGTCCATGCAGAAACTTGTGAACGATGCTCTTAGTTGTGGCATCACCGTTTAGTGACATCACTGAATGCTCTGGGAAAACGTATTGTCAGTGTCGGTCACAGCGCATCCAGCAATTATTTATTTACAAATGATAAGCTCTGATTATGACAAGTGTGGTATAAAAGCTTTGTTTATTAGAGGAATAATTGGTTTAGCTGGAAAAGTGTTTTTTTTTACATCACGACCATGCTTTGGATGGAATTCGAGCCATCTCGGCCTACATTTATGCGGCTTTGTTCTGGTTTGCCGGTTGGTCACGGATTTCCACAAATTCAATAATATTTAGGCATTGTTTCTTTTACTAAATCCTCACCGTCTAACCCTCTAATTTCGCAGGTTTATTTTATTGTCATTCACTTTTTATCACTGTTCTCGCATCTCTTACTTTGGTAAACATGCGGGAAGGGAAATAAAAGATTTCATGGCCATGAATTAAGAATTCGTTCAATTTATTAATTTGTTCCCTCATTTTAATTAAATCATGGGTAAAGGAACAAATAATTAAAAAAAATTAAAAAAAATTCTGTTTTTTCATATAAATAATTTTTCACCTTTTATTATTGAGATTTAAATTCAAATTAATGCAGTTCTGCATCCTTTTTGCTACCTCAATTAAAAATCAGGAACTTAAGTGCAATTTAGAATTCAGTGGCACACAACCCAAATCCAACACAAACCCAACTAAAAGTGACCAACATCCTGATTTTATATACAGAATGAAAGAGTTGCACAATGTCTCCATCTACTTTGTTTTTCCCTTCTCCAACATAAAGGCACTAAATTACTTGTTAAAATATTATTTCAAGCACATTTGTGTGCACGTTGTGAAGTAGCATAGTTACAACATAACTTTCACGGCTTTGGAAACTCGGGCCAGTTCTAAAAGAGACCAGCTCCAGCACGAGAAACAGGACCGTGTCTGTGCCTGCCTGATATCCTGGTTGTTGTCCTAAACGGGAGTAGGTGCAGGAGATGTCTGTTCAAGTCTCTGCAGGGACACAGAAATGGATCGATTACCCAATGAGTCTGCGCTTTGCCTGCTTTCTGTCCTACGTGGTTTGTGTTCCAAGCTCGACAATATGAACAATACTGGCAGTGATTCAATGGATATCTTTGTACCAGAGCAAGTTCCACGTTCGGCAGACTTGTTCGTTTTGTTTTCCCGAATGTCTTCGCTTGTCAGAAAACGCCGGTCCCTCTGACTCACATTCCATTAAGAGGCTTTTCTGGAAAAGCTTATGAAGTGCAGAGAGAACTAAAGCAGCAAAAGTGTTTGAATAGAGCAGAAGAGTCAATAGCCACTCTCTCTCATTACACTGGCTGATTAAACAATGAGGAAATTTTCACGATGAATCAGGCTTATTGTAAAGAGCCTCCAGTGCCTTCTCTCTCTTCCTTTCTCACTCTCAGAGCAGTCTTTTAAAGTGGGATAAATTGTGGAGTAATATAAACAGAGGATTGGTCTCTCCTGGAGCAGACGATGATTGAATACGAGGGCCCCTGCGTCGGGAAGTGGGTTAAGTCAAGGAGTTATTAAGAAGACGGCTGGAAATGACAGCGATGCCAAATGGAGCCAGTGGCATGGGACGGGTTTGAAGCCAGGATGAGTTTTCAGGATAAGAGCTGGATTTAAATAAATTGACTTTCCCTTCCCGTGACTAAAACGGATTGTTGTTGAGAGTTTTGGGGCCAAAGCGAGCGGTAAACATTTATTAGAAATCCATAGCCTTGGAACAAACAACACAGCTCCTCTCGTTGTCCTCTGCATGCTCCACAAAGCCCCAATCGTCGCGACTTTCAATCCCAGTTACGTAATCCATTTACCACCTGTAAAGCTCGCTGAGGAAATCGCCTCCTCAACCAATTGGTCAACAAGCTTTTTAAGGATGTCACACGGACATCTCTTTTAGTTCTATTTAAGAAGCCGCTGCGCCCGGGATGAGTGCAGATGTAGAAAGTCACAGCGATGCCCTATTAACTAAGTGAGCGAGTCACAAGATGCACACTACGTAGTCATCAATCTCTTCTCCCGGTAAGCACATTCTAATTTACAGCTGCAAGCTGTGACTTTACAGCCTAGTTTCGCCTTCATGGATTTGTGCTGAAAACATGTCAGGATTTTAAGCATGGCATGAATCAAACTGTGGCATTCTCCTTTAGATATTTTAGTGCTTTATATCCTAATGTCGGGTGCACAGGGAGGTGATTGGTTTTGGGTGTGTGTGTGCAACGGTTTTGTGTTGTGTTAGCTGGATGTGTGTTTGCGTGCACGATTTTGTGTGTGTGAGTGAAAGAGAAAGAGACTGCTCATCTGACAGGCCGTGAGTGTTGTTTGGCTTGCGCTCTCTCTGGGTGTGTGGGACTACTGGAACTGCTTAGTTTTCAGTGCACTCCTGTCGGATTGTTAAGAATAGACTGTCCCTGCTAGCACTGCTCTCTGTGCAGTAGAGAAGAGGGACAAATAGAGAAAATCAGATGGAAATGTAGCTGTTGCATGCTGTGTTTTGAGTGCAACCACTCTCAACAGAAAGGATTAGGTCTGGTCAGGCCAGGCCAGTAGTCTAGATTTCTACTTGTACGACATGCCTACTTGTGTACGTGTGTGTTTGTTTGTTTATATACAGTATATACAGCATATATATAAATTGGATGAGAAAAAAATTCATAGTACAAAAATAAAACAACGCAAATATAATTTATCACTAAAAAGTGCATAAATCACTCGTTTTTCTAACGAAACAATTGGGGGGTAATTGAGAATGAACAGGGAAAAGTCACGTGAGAGGAGGCAATGCCTTCATTGCAGTGTGATTGGAAATTACTTGTTATGATCGTCTGTGATTGGTTCATGCGATAAATCCAGCCTCTTGTGTTTGTGCGTGTTCCTCTTTCATGAATCAGTCTGAAAGAACAATATAATGACGTCAGTGGGAAGACTGATTTAAAAAAGTAAGTAAACAACTCACACACTTAGATATAACCACTTTGTTACATCAAAACAAGACTTGAAATGGCTTGAAAACATGATCTGTGGGAGTTTTTAGTGAGTAATCAGCTTGGTTAAATTTAAGGTAAATCTCTGTGTCCGTGACCAATATTTACCAAGCTTTGATGACTGATGATCTGAAAAATTCAAAAATAATTCAAAGTTAACTATTAAAAAAAAGCAGAACATAAGTTCACAAATAAAATATATTGTATAAACTGTTACTGCCTTACAGTATTCCAATATAAATAGAATATTGATTACATTGTTAATGTAAAAATATAAAATAGATTTTTCTTTTTCTGATAGTGCAAGTTATATTTATTTAGCCAAGAAAATGTGACTGGGACAAGAATTTACATTTGATTAAAAAAACTGCATTTAAAATGTATGTAAAGGCATTAAAATGCATGGCCTGTTCATGCTGGCCCTGGGTCAACAGACCATCACTATTGTTGAGCCCTGGTTTGTACATACAGATAAAATAGGTTTTCATCTGCCTATCTTTACAGGTCGTGGCTTGTAATATTACACACTCAATACCTCAAACATTGCAGCTTTGCTAATCGTATGTATTGGCTAAAAAAACATTGCTTAGGCACATATATGAGCTTTCCTCATGCTTAAGCAGCTTGAGGGATTATGTGTGTATGCATGGGGACGAGATGTGTAGATTCTTGTCGTACGCTAGCAGAATTAACCCACATCTTGTTTGTAGGCTCGACAGGTAGCTGTGGAGCTGGAAGCCAGCCGCCCCTGACAGCGGCATCAATATCACGTCTGGGGGCCACAGGCGGGGAAGAAATTTCTGCTGCACATTTCACAACTCCCATTGATACTTTCAGCTGTTGCCATGACAGCAATCTGCAGTGGTTTTAATGGAAGTGATTTTGTTAATATAAAATTGAGCCGTGGCCGTAACATCTCTCCCACGGTGCAGCAAGTCTCAATTTATCACAGGTGAAAATGCAGCGCTTCAAGATCCCAGCTCCACCCCTCTTTGTGCACACTTATTAGGACAAAAGAAGAGCAAATGAAATGAAACAGTCAGAGTTATTTAAGACACAATCACAGCACATCTCAGCAGTGCAGTGGCTCTTTCCCTACCCACTGTCATGAAAGAGCAGAAGGTTTTCTTTTCTACATTGGCATGCATCTTTGATTGCTTGTTGAGCTCCTGTGCCATATGCATATGTCACTTTCTTTATTTGAAGTAGAACCTGATTATGTCTAAATTTTCTTCTTTTTGGATGTTGAAATAGTGTGTTAGAGAAGATGACAGTCATCTTACCGGCTACTTCTACAGTATGTCGTCGGGGGGTGGTTCCCCCCTGCGGTGCGCCCCCCCCCCCCCCCCCCCCCCCCCCCCCCCCCCCCCCCCCCCCCCCCCCCCCCCCCCCCCCCCCCCCCCCCCCCCCCCCCCCCCCCCCCCCCCCCCCCCCCCCCCCCCCCCCCCCCCCCCCCCCCCCCCCCCCCCCCCCCCCCACCCCCCCCCCCCCCCCCCCCCCCCCCCCCCCCCCCCCCCCCCCCCCGCCCCCCCCCCCCCCCCCCCCTCCCCCCCCCCCCCCCCTCCCCCCCCCACCCCCCCCCCCCCCCCCCCCCCACCCCCCCCCCCCCCCCCCCCCCCCCCCCCCCTGAGGGCTGCAAGGGCATTTTGAACTGGAATATTTTTTACAAAATATATATTATTAGGGCTGTCAAATTTAATTTTTATGTAATTTTTAGTAGTTTAATTTACGGTTTGATTAATCATGATTATTATATTATGTTGTTTTTAACCATACGAGTTAAAAGCCACATCCGTCACGGACCAGGTGTGTGGAGGCAGGCAGGATGACGACAAGGATTCAAAATAAGGATATTTAATGTAGACACAAAACAAGGCGCACGCGCACACGCACGCACGCGCACGCACGCACGCGCACGCACGCACGCGCACGCACACACACACACACGCCCACGCACACGCACACACACACACAAACACAACCACACAAACACCACCACACACACACACGGGGGAACATTCACAATAACCGACAACACTAGAATACAAGAGACAGAAACTTATAGGGCAGATAACGAGGGGCAGACAGGTGAACACAATGAGGGTAATTAACTAATGATTAGACGGGCTAAACCAACACAAGGGGAAGAAACCACAACAAACAGTCCTGGGGTGTGACACATCTATACTTAAATTATTTAATTATTGGAATTATATTATTATATTTATATTATGAAGTTATGGAATTATATACAGTATACAAATTCATTTGAATTAAACTGATAATTTCAGTATCTTTTCATGCTAATACAGGAGGGGTCGTTGACATCAAAGTTTGAAAACCCCTGTCGTAGCACTTTTCATGTTGTTCTGTCTAAGAATAAAAACTGTGCTGGTGTAGAGAAAAGTTAGGCCAATAGAGCATCTTTTCCTTCAGGTTTATGCAGCGTCAGTACAGGAGCGAAGTGCATTTTCTTGACAGTGACAGAGTAACGCTTGTGGTCTGCCATGCTTCTCCTCCCCATCGCCCCTTGTTCCAAAATGAAATAAATAAAGAGAGAGGAAAAAAGAACATCTGAACACCAATCAGAAGAATACACCTGTTCTTGTGGGCCATGCTGATGATGTCATCACCCGCCTCTTTCCATCTCCCGGGAACGCTGCAGTGTCCTCCACAGGGAATCCTGGCACGGAGGTGTGAGACAAACTAATCGTCTAGGCAATATTTATCTCACTTATGGCCGTCCAACACATTGCTGCCGAGCAAATCTTGCCCACTCTCTCACAATTCCATGCTGTTTTCTGTCCCAACACAAATCCTATGTGACTAAGAAAACTGGCTTGTCGTGCTCGCTATGCTCAGGTTCCATCTCGCCCCTCTGTGGTACGTTATCAGAAGCGGCACAGATCACACACAGTGAGTGTTTCGTAGGAGTTGTGGCCTGGGCGGATGACTTGGCAGATTCTCAGCTGAGTGTTCACAGATACAGCTGCTACTCTGCGTGGTAATAAGAACAACATCCCCGAGCCATGCGCCATTATTCTGATTACGACGGTATTCTAGCTATGACAATGTGGTAATTAGAGGATCTTCATGCTTCGATGAGTCTTCATTGCCGCTCAGCCCCCAAGATATTCCTCATCTCTGGCTGAAGGCTAATAAGCACCGAAGCAGTTAAGAGCCTGAGGAGGAAGACACCTTTGCACATGGAACGGCAGGCCCATTTAGGGACCAACAACTCAGCCTTTCTTTAGAGTAGTTGGCTATTTTCTGACAGAAAACCCTGCTGAAACAACCAGCATTGGAAGCTTAAAGTAATAGTTCAGACAAAAATTTTAATTCTGTCATTCCAAAATCTGTTCCAAACCTGATTTTTTTTCTTCTGTGGAACAAGGCAAGGCAAGTTTATTTAAATAGCACATTTCATACACAATGGTAATTCAAAGTGCTTTACATAAAAGGAAGTAAAATAATCATAAAAAATAATCACAACAATAAAACAAGTAATTTTAAAACTTCAAATGATTTAAATATTGATTTAAAATGAATTTAAAACAGTTAAAAATAGGAAATTATTATCTATAAAATACAGTGCAATCAGTTTGGATGTAGCACAGTGCTCATTCAATAAATGCACAGCTAAACAGATGAGTTTTGAGTCTAGATTTAAATGTGGCTAATGTTTTAGCACATCTAATCTCTTCTGGAAGCTGGTTCCAACTGCGGGCAGCATAATAGCTAAAAGCGGACTCCCCTTGTTTTGTGTGAACCCTTGGTATTTCTAACTGACTCGATCCTAATGATCTGAGTGGTCTGTTAGGTTTATATTCAGTGAGCATATCTGCAATGTATTTAGGTCCTAGGCCATTGAGTGATTTATAAACGAGTAAAAGAACTTTAAAATCAATCCTAAATATAACTGGAAGCCAGTGGAAGGACCTGAGGACTGGTGTAATATGATCAGATTTTCTGGTTCTAGTCAGAATCCTGGCAGCAGCGTTCTAACGGTTTCTTGGGAAGGCTGGTGAAGGAGACCATGTTACAATAGTCACCCGCTGGTGATAAGGACATGAACAGTTTCTCGAGTCTTGACTGGAAAAAAAAACACAAAAAAACCCACATTTTCTTTTTCATTGATGTTCTTGCAATGTTTTTTGAGATGATAGTATGCTGATTTAGTTATCGCTTTAATGTGACTACTGAAACTAAGGTCTGACTCCAGAATCACACCAAATTCTTGTTTGACCCCTAGAGTCAAGGTATGCATTCACCTTGAGAACTTCATCTTTGTTTCCAAATGCAATTACTTCAGTTTTTTCCTTGTTTAACTGAAGAAAGTTCTTGCACATCCAACTGTTAATTTCATCAATGCATTGGCAGAGGGAGTCAATGGGGCTGTAGTCATTGGCGATAAGGCTAGGTAAATCTGGATATCATCAGCATAGCTGTGATAGGCAATTTGGGTCTTTCTCATTATTTGACTTAGTGGGAGCATATACAGGCTAAACACGAGCGGTGCAAGAATTGAGCCTTGTGAGACTCAGCATGTCATGGAAGTCCACTTAGACTTATGCTCTCCTATACTCCCATAATAACCTCTCCCTTCTAAGTATGACCTGAACCATTTGAGTACCATCCCAGAAAGCCTGACCCAGTTTTGCAGTCTCTCTAGAAGTATGTTATAATCGACAGTGTCAAACGCAGCACTGAGATCTAGTAGAACTAAGATCTAGCGTGTTGGTACAACAGGGCAGTTTTGGACAAAAAACCACTGTATTCTGTATTTCTCAGAAGAGCTTCTCGTGTGTGCAGAAGAAAGAAAGAAAATCATACAGGTTTGGACACAACGTGAGTAAATGGTGACAATTTTCATTGTGGGCAAACTAGCCCTAAGTTAGCCTTTCATTCGTCTGCAGAAAACAAGAAGATATTTTGAGTTTTTGGCCAATACAGTGAAATTCAGTGGGGTCTCTCAAAAACTCTCAAAATAGTTTCTTGTGTTTAAACATTCTACAAAAATAATGAAAGCCATACAGGTTAGGAATGACATGGGGGTGATTTTATTTATTTATTTATTTTGGTATTTTAGGGTGTTTTATCCTTGTATTACAAACAAAAGGTTGAAACATAGTTCATCAGTTAACTCTCAGATTCCCCACCAGCATTTTAAAAAAAAAAAGAAAAGTTGCAAACACGCAGCATTTTTGAATCTTTTCACAAAAGTTTAATGGCACAAATATTGTTGAATGAATATGTGAACTGCAATGTCAAAAAAAAAAGAGCACCCCCCCCCCCCCCCCCCCCTCCCCCCCCCCCCCCCCCCCCCCCCCCCCCCCCCGAGTCTCTGTTTTTAAACAAAAAAAAACTGGTTTATTCTAGCTTTATGCAGTCATTTATATCAACACTTGAATGTGGGTAAGTTTCATGAAAAAGCATGAAACTCCCATTTTGAACAAAAAGCTGTGAAAATTGTGTTTTTGTAAAAGACTATGTCGGGATCAGGTTCAGATTGATAATCAAGACATAGATGAAATGGATCACTTTCATCAACACATCCAAAGCTTGCATGGACCTGGATCTTCATTTTCATTCTGTCACGATTTATATAGTGATTCATGTTTGATGATTGCGTTATTTTACATATGCATCAGCCTAACTACACGATTGCTTGTTTCTGCTTCTTCTCCGTGGTGTTTTGATCCAGACGTTTAGTGCTCTTTCAGAAGATACGTAATAGTGCTTCCTTCCATACACCAGTGTAAACACGGAAAGCTGGAAAATTCTGTCAATAGCGGGGAAGCGTTATCTCATAAATGATGGAAGCAGGAAAAGAGTTGATCAAGCCATGTAAAATGTACTGCTTTAACAATTAAAATGACAATTGAATCAAAATAAAATTGTATTAGAAAATTGGTATCATACACAGCTGTAGAATTGTTAAAATTAATTCAAACAATGAACAGGCTTTGCAACACAGACCTACTTTGCTTGACACTGCTACGTTAACTACAACTAGCAGCGTATGAAAGAAGGGACAAAATATCACTCATGTGTCTCTTCTCGCTGAGATAAAGACCATGAAGACTATACAGTCCCTCCGTGTACAGCACTGTACCCTCTCATATGACAACCTGTCAGTCTGTTTGATGCAAAGCCTTAGTTCTAATATCACATCACTCAATCAAACACGGCAATGCAGGAATCGGTCTGCTTTGCAACGTAAATTAGATTGTCAGTCCACGCAATCCTCTTCACACGTGATTATGCTCAACCTTGTCACACTTTAATTGCAACCTCTTGATTGCAGGCTAGCAAGAGAGATATGTTGCCTTATTCGTTTAATCAGTGGAAGTAGCACAGGTGTTCAAAAGCTGTTTGTGAAGTTTCAGGCAGTCATCTTCTCTCTTTGCCATCTTTCTTTCTTTTGAATGCTTCAGAGAGGTGCAGAGGCTCAGGAGAGGGGCATGCATGTCTCAACGGTCCTCCTCCATGGGGAGGACTTCATTAGAATCTAATTAGATGTGTGCCACACTTCCATTTGAATGGGAGTTACCGGCATGGAAAAGGGAAGTGTGATTTTCCAGTTGCTGGATGCTTAATGTTGTTTTAATTCTCCTCCCTGTTGCTACCAAATTTCCCTCACATCTGCTGTGTTTGCACACGATCAGTCTGCTGTTGAGAGTAATAGAGAAATCACCCCAGTGAGAAAGAGAGGCAGGAAAATTTTCTGCTCCCTCTATATCTCTTCCCTTATGTTTGCTGTTTGCTCTTCCTCATCTGCAGTTGGAGGAGCAGTTTTCCTGTGGCGGTTTTTATCCGCATTAATCTCGGTCTTGGTAAAAACATCCGCTTAATGAGTTTTACGTGATTGCAATCTGATTCTGCCCTTGCTGACTTGCGTGATACACTGTGGACAATAAACAGCTGAACCAAAAAGCAGGAAATAAAGATCTCTCTCCAGCAGAATAACTATTTTAATTTCATCTTTGAAACAGGAAGTGTGCCCTGAGAGGAAGAATGGTCAGCCCATTGCTCTGTAATGTCCTCCTCTGCTCCTCGGACACGATTCAATTTGCTCACACTGTCTTTATCTGCTCGTTATGTCACGAATGACTCATTCGCCAATGTGAAATTTGCACTTGCCTTGAGAGATTGAAGAGAGAAGAGCTTTGCTCTCAGAAGGTATAAATGTGTGATAGATCTGGACAATTGCAAGTCACTTGGTTGCAGCATCAAACCAAGACACAGACTGATGAGACAGTCAGTGCACATTGACACTTAAAGACAGATGTGTGTGAGCCTATAACCATGGTACCTGATGAGATGGTGTATTTCTTTTTTTTTCTCTCAGCTTCATTGTCTTAGCTTTTACTTTTTGTATCAAGACACTTTTTTGGTGACCCTTCCAGCTTGAAAAGCTCAATTCATTTCTAAACTGGAACTTCCTGAAATTCATGACTTTGGTATAAGACCTTTAGTTAGAGTCAAGGCTTCTCTTTCTGCCACATGACTTCCCCCTCAGGACTGATAAAAGACTCAGTCAGCTGAAAATGAGCAGCTCTCTGCACATCTACCAGCTGGACAGGGACGGACTACCACCAGGAAGTGAAATAAGTCCGGTGCTGACTCGCTCAAGTCAATCAGACAGCACTTACTTGCAAGGTTAGAGTGAACATCAGTCACTTTCACTTCTGAGAGCTGAGATACATCTACCACCTCTACAGGTATTCAGCTGTGTCGGCTCACAAAGACATTTGACTACACGCGCTAAACCAGAAAACATCCATGCAACTCATTTGTCATCACATTTATGGATTATCAGATTGCATCAACAGCATTAGTGCATTTAAAAAGGAATACTATTGCAGGCCGTGTTAGTGATGAAGTGCCTGGGATATAGATCAAAGAAAGGATGTCATATCGAATTTGAGTGAGAGAGCTGAAGCATTGCATATTACTTAACCCTCCTGCTATTCAGTTTAAGTTTATATCAGAAACTGACAGATACTCAATAGTGTTTTCTGAGTTCTGGCTTAATATTTCAGAGCACTTTGCCCTCACATCTTTTTTTTTTTTGATGCCGTTTTGAAATTCAGCTTTAGACTGCATGCTATTAAAATGTTCAAACAAATCAGATCTTACATGTTCTCTGTATCTTCAAGATCTAATCGAATGTCTTGTAATGATTTGACTTAAAAAGTTGTAGGGTAAGATGGTGTAAGATATCCTCCAGGGTAAGATGTCCCACCACTTGACCATAGATTTTACTAAATATTAAAACATTTATTGAATGTTTTTGCTCTTAATATTCTTTCACTCAATTTTTTTAATCTTCTGAATCTATCTAAACAGTTTGTGAGGTTAAATGATCTAATTATTATTATTAGATAATAACAATGAGATAAAATGAGATGATCTGTGAATTTATTGTACGCTAAAGTTGAAGTTAGACCTTTGGGGCACTCAAAAGGCATGTTGTTACTATTTAATTTAAAAATAATTAGAATTCATGGAGTTATGGAATAATTATGTACTAGATTTACTTATTAGATTTACATTTCAAACATACACCTCCATTATTCATTGTAACCTGTATAGGCCAACTGAGTGGCATCATGTAATCTGAATTTATGGTCTGTTGCTACCATTGCATACTTGTAATGAGAAATATAGACTTTTACTAAACTGATAAATTAGCAAATGTTTCCATTTATTTCCTTTAATAATATACTGCATTATACATCATCATCATCTTGTACATGCTTAACACATCTCTAAATGTGATAGTTTGGATACTGTTTTTAAAGGGGTCATATGATGTTGTTAAAAAGAACATTATTTTGTGTATTTGGTGTAATGAAATGTGTTTATGCGGTTTAAGGTTAAAAACACATTATTTTCCACATACTGTACATTATTGTTTCTTCTCTATGCCCCGCCTTTCTGAAACGCATCGATTTTTACAAAGCTCATCGTACTGAAAAGCGAGGTGTGCTCTGATTGGCCAGCTATCCAGTGCGTTGTGATTGGCCGAATACCTCAAGCGTGTGATGGAAATGTTACGCCCCTACCATACTGTGATGCCATGTCCGGCTGGAGCGACGAGACAAAAACATTAAAACCCATTATAAACGAGGCATTTGTTGCATCCAGTGGGGACATAATTATGGATTATAATGACTTATACTGTTTTTTAACATAAAACCATGTCTGCATTTGTGATCAGAGAAATGACAAACAAGCGCTATTCTACACTGCTCAAAACTTGCGTTTGAATCATCAGTAGCTTTTATTCTTTATATATAAAAAACGTACTTACAGTCTGTGAGTCAGAACAGCCGGCATTGTAGTCTACTCTACCAGGAAACAGTCCTCCATAAAATGCGCTGCACACATCTGAATATTTGGTTTGAACTGTTCTGGAACAGTGTTGTAAATACAACTTAACCACTGATTTCTAGTCGTGTCCTCTTTTGGAAGGCCAAACAAGGTAGTTTCGCTTTCACAACGAAACACAGCGTCACACACGGTGGCCTCGAGTGAGCGGCGGGCGGCGGATTCGACGAAGGAGTGGCCGGCAGGCTTGCAGCAACCAACTGTGACGACCCGGGCTGGAATTCGCTTAATCCACAGTGGAAAGCCGATTCGGCGATTCCACAGCACAAAGTTGATGTAATTTACTCAGGACCAGCACAGGATCAGCTCCAGGCATTGACGAAGCGATACGTCATCTTTGGAAGGCCAAACAAAGAAGTTTCGCTTTCACAACGAAACACACAGCGCCTTCATGACATGGCGGCAGCAACAATACTACAGCGAGAATAAAGGTTATGCCTTCTTTCTTTGCGTGAACATTTGGGTGGTGTATGCAAATCTTCCTACATCATGACGTAGACATGTGGGGGCGTGTTAGAACGAGCCGTTTTAGGTAGGCGTGGTTGACTCTTAACTTTTATAAAGAATATCTCTTTGGATTTGAGACTTTAGTCTTTGCAAAATTACAGATCTTCTTTATGCACCAAGAAGAGTTGTAAACCTACAAGAGAAAGAAAAAATTTAAATCGCATCATATGACCCCTTTAAAAGGAGCTTTTTCCTCCATCTTACCCTGCTATACTTATTTGTTTATACACAAACATTAACAATGTATTTGTTGTTCATTCAATTGCACAGGTATGCAGATCAGGATTCTGATGGTCATATCAGCTTCAAGGACTTTGAAAATGTAATCAGCTATGGTTTGGCGAACATCTGCAGCTCCACAGGAGCCACAAAATAAGAGTCTGGAAGCTGCTTCTGTAAAAAATACATACAACTAGATCTCCCATAAAACAACATGTATTCACAACCCAGTGGCTTTTAATTTAAAGCTTTGATATTCAGGTTTTCACATTGACTCTCCAATAGATAATTGTTTGCAATTTAGAGAACACCGTTTGGCCTTGTCTGTTGAAAAGGCAGAGTAACCTCAAATGCTTGACACTTGGGTTTGATGATGAGTTTTGATGTTGTATCGATCCATTTAGACTGAGGCGGCACCATGTAATAGAGAAGCACACATTTCTATTGTGCAGTTGCCTTACAAACTACATTAAATTTAACCCAGCCTCTCAGGGTCTACTTCACTAGATGCGGGAACAATATCCCCATCCCAGCCTTCTGATATTCTGTACTCTGTGCCTCTTAAAATGAATTCTGTGACTTCTGTCACCCCATTTTATGGCAAGTAAGGGATCGGATCTTTACAATTCTCCTTCCTCGTTCAATTTCCATCTGCAAAAATAGGCAGGTTGCCTTAAAATTGAATATTAACTATCACATTCAGATTCTGTTTTTTGCAGAACTCCCTGCTAGCGACATATATTAAAAAGCCTAAGCGTACTCGTTCAGGGAGGATTTTATGCGACACGTCTTGTTACATGCGATTATGGAACTGTAAATACTTATTTGTGTTTCGAGAGATTTGCTGCACTCCCATCTGAATAAAGATTAATTTGTTTTTGTAATCAGTCCTGAGTCTTCATCTGTATGACATGACGCTCACTCTATCCTCAATCCATCAGGGGGCTCAGGAGGCATCAAGTAAGGAAATGGCCTTGGAGAAAAATAATCAAATACAGTTTTAATCAAATACGTGCTTAATCCACTCATAGGTTCATTTTCGGGAATGGCCCGCTGTTCAAATATAAACAGAGAGGCGCTAGTTTAATCTTCACCTTCCTTTTTGAAACTCGATTAAACGAATCCCCCAGTTTAGTTGCCGTATTGTGCTGTGGGAGAGAGCGTGCGACACCGTGAGCCAAACCCGTGCGAGGAAAGAAGGTAGAGCTGTCTTGCGACGTGGCTTCAGTCTAAGCATTGCCAACAGTGCAAAGAGCCGTAGATTAACACATTGTGTGCCTGTTGTTTATGCCAGGCGTTTGAGGTGTTCTTTTGTGTTCTCAGTAGCTCTTTTTCTGCCGATGAGGATAGCTTTTCTATTTTTCTCATTCTTTTTCATGCCATGGAGCTGCTATGAGCTGATAGCCAGAAAAAGAATTCAACAATTGACAATTGTGGACAAGTCCAAACGTATTTGAAAATAATTCCACACTCACCCAGGAAACGAATGCATGATAAGATTTAACATGGTCTGGCTGAAATCAAAGAGTGTGGAGCAAACGAAAAAAGCCTCTGAAAGAGGTGTTTGTTGGAATGCTGTGCTGGTTATTAAGTTTAGATACTCAATACAATCAATCATTCAGTTTATCAAATGTTAACAAGTTACAGTGGGGCCTCATTTTTAACTTTGTGGTTTCTGTTAGCATTTTAGGTGTTACTTTGCGGTCAGGTTAGAGGGAGGCCCACACTGCGATAATATCACTGCTATGCAATCAGCCATTAACGAATAAATTAGAAATAATAATAAAAAGATTATAAAGTAAAATCAACCATTGTAAATGCTATAAGTGAATGTAGGCATCACACAATGTACAGTATGAAAAATATTTTGACATTAACTAAAGATTTTTCTATTTTATTAAATTATTTGTATTTAGAAAGATAAACTTTGAGCATTTAATGACAGCAAAGGTAATCCAAATGTCAAAATAGAGGAAATGAGCATGTGCAATATTAAATTTTTTTTAATAAAATTTAATAAAAAAACGTTAATAGTGCTATCAACCAAATTTATCTTTAACTTTGTTTATTTTGTGTTTTCTTTTTTCTTTTGGCCAATGAATCACTCAAAATACAAGCATTTAACCATAACTGTGCAAAGTACAAAAATAACAACATTGAGTGGCAGTCTTTTTTACAGAATCCAAAACACTCCCAGATTTTTTTTTTTTGAATGAGAGTGTCTTGCCTTCATCTGTCATCTCCTCCAACATGATTTTATGCTTTAGTAGTAGCTACACACCTTTTTTCTTCACAATCATGGTTGGCATCCAGTGTTAAGATGCATTTTCGCCACCTATCATGTTGAAGTGTCAATCAGACACTGGATTATTTACAATATTATCATTGTGTACAGTAGTAGAAACATGATATCACAACTTAATTTTTTAAATATCATGATTGCCATCAATACTATTATATTGTGACACCCCTAGTCTACACATAGACTTCTATGCCCCAAATTTGGCGTAATTGATTAGATGTTCTAATTGGATACAGCACTGACATGTCATCCTTCCTGTGTTTCTCTATAGGAGAAACTGAGATGTGCAATCATTTTACTTTTATTACTCCACTTACCCTTGTCCAATCTGAGGTGCACATGTGAGTTAGTCTGTTTCCACATGTGTAGATCTTTATGTGTCATGGGCTTTTTATAAGCACCGTATGTCTAGGTATTATCATTAAGTCCTGCTTGTACCAGCTTGGTATATCTGTATTAAAATGAGCATGAGAGAGAAACACAGAGAGCAAGTTAGGGGTAGGGAAAAAAAAGAACAAGCGAACATGGTAAGGATGAAATATCATTAATCAGGACTGGCAGATACAAATGAGGGACCTTGCTCCCTGCTCAACCTGCTAGCAGAAACAGAGCGTTGCCACAGAGCGCTCTATCAGTGGAAGACGAGAAGCTCTGTTGCAGTCCATCAGTGCCGTCTTTGTTGTGTTCTTGTGTAGTTCGTTCTGAGCAGACCTGTCATGAGCAGCTTGTTCATGCTGTTGTCACCGCTGCTACTGAAAGTCAAGTCATTGTTATTAACATGACGCTCTTTAAAACATAGTCTGGAGAGAAAATTTATGGGCTGTGTGTTTGAAATTCAATGTAACTGGTATTTTTGAGGTTCAGTGCCCAAATATGTGCATGAGTCGTGGCCTAACAGTTGGCCTAGCAGGTGCTTTGAACCGAAGTGTTCACATGAATGACACAAGGTAGTATCTGTCTTGTCAGATTTTCTCATATTTCCCATCTTCTTCATCGTTTCAAGTCACCTCTACAATTTCGTATCAATGAAAGGCAAAAAGGAAAAAACTTTTTTTTACACCAAATATGCTCCTCAAGGAAGTCTTAGTGACCAAGTGAGAGGTAAGAACATATTTTAAACCTTGCTTTCTAATCTGAGATTACGTCTGGGATATTTTTATGTAATCTGAGTGATTAAAATTAAAATCGAAGGCAGCCTAATTATAAATTCTCAATTTTCCCTTTGGTTGGCTACCATCTGTAGTGGGGTTAAACGTATAAACATTTCTGCTCCAAGCTAGTTTTTGTAAAGGCTGACAGTCACTGATAAATGCAGACAGTGAAGGCGCATTCCAAGGCGCTATGAGCATATTGATTTCCTTATGGGGGGCCTATTAAACATGATTTATAGATACTTTCCTCCTTTTCTTTCCCTAAAGCTGTGTTTAGCCACACAAGAGCCCAAACGTAATGGAGAGAATGGATGAAAAATGACAGGTGATTTACTCAGACGAACTCCGACGAACTGACGAAACAGACGCGGCGTCTCCTCACGGTACCCTAGATCACTCATCACGTTCAAAAATTAAAGACGCGTTCTTCGTTTATTTGTGTATTAGCTTAATGAGGTATGAAACTGCTACATGGATGGAATGAGACCAATTTACAACTTCGGTTGGAAGGGTTGTTTCAATTGATTTTTTCTCTCTTATTTTATGTGCCACTTCAAGACTTTTTATAGGTTCAGGAAATCCAACAGATCTTCAAAACCTTTATATCCAGATAAATGTTTTACTTGCTTTGCCGCTGGTGTTTCCAAATGGAATTGCAATAAAATGACAAATATGTTTTCGAACAGATTTCTCAAATACTCACTCCTGCCATTGGATAAACAGATAGTCCTGCCTTAAATTCAACTGCACTGATGTTGCTGTGTTGATGTTAACAGTAGTGTGGCAACAGGATAGTAAGATTTCCAAGATAAAATACACAATCCATTAGGTGCGTATTGTAGAATTAAATGGATCTGCCTTATGTACGTAGAGAAACGGCACATGCATCATTAGTAAATTAGAAATTTACCGCTGATTAGTCTTTGAAGTCACATTAATGATGCAATTACTCTCTGAAGTCACTTTAATGAAGGCACTTAATGTAATATTGTAATATATTAATTGAGAATATTATGTCTTTTTATGCTGTAGGAAGACCTTGATCTCACGAAAGGCTTTGAAATGATACATTTAAGTTACTTTAAGTCTCATGGCTGCATATGGTGTTGAATGCAACAAATGTGGCCTTCATGCACCCCACAAGATTTGTTTTACTTCATGGCTTGGTGGCTGGGTGCAGAGTCTCTGAACTCTAATTATATGTGCAAACAGAGCTGAAGCCCATATTACTGTATCACAGAGGGTTTGGCTCAATTAGCTTGTGTAAATATCACACTGGCAGCCACTGAAGAGCCTCTTATCACCGTATCATGTTTAAAGGTGCTGTTCTGTTTCACTGCCTTTGATTCATTATTGCGGCAACATTAAATAATTATGTTTCAGCAAGCATTTTCTGTTGCTGTGCTAATGAAATAAAGCTCATCAATAGGTTTAATATCAGAATTTGATGCATTCGCGTTGCTCGTTTATTGATTTAAACATTCATTTTTTCAGCATCACGGACAAATGGCTCACACAAGCGGATTTTAAGACAGTGTGTGATACTATTTTGTGAATTTTTCTGGTCAGTTCCCTCTGTTTACACTTTCAGTAGAAATAGATCCACATTTGTTGCCGGATCATCCAGAATTGCAACCCACGGTTCCCATATGATGGATGTTAACTTTAAGTTTAATGACAATCAGTTTATTTGCTAATATAATTAACATTTTATTTGTGTTCAAGGCCACATGATTTTTCTCTAAGTTCTCCCTTTATATCATTTTAGCAAAAGAAAGCTGATTTTGGCCAAATTAATCATTATTAAACAATACTGATATGCTCTACTGATGAAAAGCCACACTGCATGTTAGTTCCTCAACATGTTGTCTGTTTCCTCATAGGTCACCTATTTAAAAAAAAAAAAAAAAAAATTTATGGGGTTTTTATGCATTTTTTACAGATAGGACAGTAGAGAGAGACGACAGGAAAGCATTTGGAGGAGAGAGATCTGCAAAGGACCTCAAGAAGGGAATCAAACTCGGGTCACCGTGAGCACAGTTGCGCTGTATGTCGACACACTAACCACGAGGCTATTGGCGCTGACAACAGGCCGCATATGTTAATGTTCAACGGGCCTGTCTGAATGGGTCAAACAGACCAGATGCATCTCTCATCAATTCACTCTGCTTGTCCCTGTGCGGTCTGTCCACTAGTTTGTGATTCATAGCACATGGGCCTACTAATGACCAACATCAGCGTTCAAGCCAAGCTGGAAGATTAACCAGCTCACAACTTATTATTGACATTGATAAAATGGGGACACAGACAAATACACAGACTATTTAGGAAGAGTAGACAGCCAGTCCGTTGGAAGAAGGTCATGTTTATTTATGGCACAGCTGCATAGGGTAATAATAACAACCAAGTCAACATATTGTTGAAATCAAAATTAGAGTTTTGTGGATATGGTCTGTTATCTATTTATTTTTGGCATGACCCACCCCAAAACACAAAACGTGCCTTTTTCCAATGATGGCCATTTAAAATTAGCAGTGTAATCTGATTTTTTATTTTTATTTTTTATTTTTTTTTTTGTAGTATATATATTTTATATATTTCATAAGATGTATTTTTAAGTTCATAATGTAGTAATTTTTTATATAGAAAAAATATATTTTTTATTTTTATTAAACATGATTTAATAATAAAATATAGATAATATATATAGATAATATTCTAATATAATAGAGATTATATATAATGATAGATAGATATAGATATATAATTTACATTTAATTGTTCTTTTTAGTATATTTGTACACCTCCTGAGTGAACTTTTTTAATTAGAAAGAAAAAAAAGTTTTTCAGTAATAGGAATCACATATTCAGGATCTAAATTCCTAAGAAGCTGTTCATGCATTCAAAAGAATGAAGTAGCAGAGTTCCTTCAAGAAGGGTAATTAATCATATACACCAGGAAGAAACCCCTGTAATAAATGACCGGGAAGGTTCTTTGAGGGCAGTCAGATTGTCACCACATTGATCCTACGCATTCTGATCTGCAATACTCCTAACATCATTTGACTAACGTGCTTTTATGCATTTTGAGCTGTACATCGCACTGTTTCATTCAAATTATCAACCAGCAATCAAATTATCCACTCAATATTTCAAACCTGAGTAATAAGCACTCGTGTTCACTGACCTAAGAGGCAATTACCTGGAGCTGAGTTCTTACCTCAAAGGCTTTCAAGCACAAGAAGAAAATGAACGGCACTCCAAGGCCTTTACAAACAGATCTGGAGTTCTTACTTGGCACGGCGAGCATACAGGGTGACACTGAGAAAACAAAAAGATGGAGGAGAGCAGGAGGAGGAAAAGTGGTACATAAAGTCGATCAATAAAGAGAGATCAATGCTTTTGTGAGGACTCAAGCAGACCCTTGGGAGTTTTGGCTACGGAGAACATGGCAGAGTATTGTGTCTGTAATCCCCTTATCTCTTTCTGTGTTTTCAGAGAGGGCTCCATTTGGAGAGTGGCTTCACACTCGCCCCACGCTTCTGGCCCACTTTTAAAGAAACTAGTTCCTTTGCCTTTGCCTCAGGCATGAATGAATCATAAATTTGAGGGAGCTGGATACTAGAGAAGGTACTGTAGAATCCTGTTAAGGCCGTGCTGACTAATATGATGCGACTGGTTACAGAAAATACATCTTGCAGCAAATCTGATGAGAACTCTCCAGAGGAAGGAAGAAAATATGGTTTTCCAATATACTAGGGAAAATGTATTTGTTTTGCTTGTTTATCGATCATCATGATGAATGTGAACCTGCAATCTGTCTGTCTATCTACCTACCTATCCCTCGGTCTCTGTGTCTTTCTCTGTTTATCTATACAGTAGATGAACACAAGCATTGATTTGTTTTAAATAATAAAAAATAAATAAAATATCAATGTGCTACTTATAGTATCTATCCACCAAAATGCTACAGTTTCTACAGTTATTGTTATTAATGTAAAATCATAATAAATTAGCACTGGATTATGTTCCAGCATTGTTAGCATATTTTTTCTGTCCTTTTAATTACTTTTTTTTCTGTCATTTTAAAATGAGTTTATTTCCACAGTTCCCCTTCAGGAACTCGAGCTGCGTTGAACGCTTTGGGAACGCCCTCGGCGAGACACCGTACTGAAGCCTGTGTGAAATCAGTCCAATAGCGAAGCGAGACGTCATGAGCGGGGTAACGTAAGCAGCCAGAAAGCATAAAGGCACATCCAGCCAGCACGCCTGTTAGCTTTTACTCTTCAGTGAGCGCGTCTGTGGTGTGTGTGTGAATGTATGCAAAGCACTCAGTCAGTAAAAAAAGTTACGTGAAAAAAAGAATGTGGCGAGCGGACGGCGTTTCAAGTAGTGTGTTCCTCCTTGCCCATGTTATATCTCGGGTGAGGATACACACGATTTGTGCGTCATCTGTTTGGGAGCGGAGCATGCACGGGCAGCTCTCGAGGGGGCTGCCTGCCATGATTGTGAGCTTCTCCTGCTCCGTGTGCTTCACTCCCGCCTGGCCGTCTTCGATGAAAGCGGCCAGGCTCGCGATCCTGCTGGGTCCGGCCCCGCTGTTGCTGAGGCACAGCGGCGGCTGTTATCGTGGGGATCGCAAGTGGATTTAGCGGAGGGATCCGAGACGGGCTCGTCCTTATCTTGGTCCTCACCCGCTAGATCCACGGCCCCCTTTCAGGGTTTGGAAGCCCGCCTGTGGTTTCTTCCCCCCTGAGAGAGGGCCAGACACTTCATCTATCTTCCTCCGAGGAGGTTGATGTGATGAGCGTCGGCACGGAGGAGATTGTGGACTCGCCACCACAGTCCCTCACATATGAGGAGCTTGTGGAGGTTGTTACTCGTGCTGTAGCTAAATTAAATATCGAATGGCCAGCCGAGAAACAGGACGCTCGTCCCAAAAGCAAGTTGGACGAGCATTTCCTTAGAGCAAGATTACAACCTTCACGTCAGGGCCTTCCATTTTTCACCGATCTCCATTCTGAGCTTTCGAGATTGTGGGATAAACCGTATTCATCCTGACTCTTTAGCCCCTCTGTTTCTAATTATTCGAACATTACGGGGCTGAATGAGAAGGGATATGGGGCGGTGCCGGCGGTGGAACATACACTTTCCCCACCAGCCAGTAACATCCAGCCTGGTTGGGAAAGCATATACGGCGGCAGGTCAGGCTGGTGCATGTCTGCACACTATGGCGGTGTTGCAGGCGTACCAAGCCGACCTGCTAATAGACCTGGACGCTAGGGAGGGAGAGGAATCCGACGCAGTCGCTGAACTACGTCGGGCCACAGATCTGTCGCTTCGGGCCACCAAGGAAACGGCCAGAGCCATCGGCCGTTCCATGGCAGCTCTCGTGGCCACAGAGCGACACCTGTGGTTGAATCTGTCAGAATTACAAGATAAGGACAGATTCTTCCTGCTGAATGCCCCGCTATCGCCTTCTGGCCTCTTCGGCGGCGCAGTAGACACTGTCGTCGAGAGATTTCGGGGCGAAAAAGCAAGCGGCGGCATTCCAGCGCTTCCTCCCTCGCCGGCCCCAGGTATTTGGGACTGCTGAGCGGGAGCAGTCCCAGCCGTCTAGCTCCTCATATCGCCAGACCCAGAAACAGAGCGTCGCGACCCGTACTCCCCCGCAGAAAGATCAAGGGGCGGGGCGGCGCTCTCGGCCGGGGCCTTCTAGACAGAAAACGGATCTGCGGACCGTTATTTGTCTAAGAGGACCTCGGTGAAATGGTCCTACCATTGTCAGGTTCCTGAGGGCAGCCCACCTGGAGAGGAAAAGGTAACACCTCAGTATATGGTGCCCAATTCTCCTCAGTGCCCTTGGGGAGACTTACTGATGCCCCTGCCACGCTCGGTGCTTCAGGGCCCAGTGGGCTCCGGCGAGCAAAATTCCTCCTTGGCTCCTTGTCATCGTGTAACGCTAACATCTAACGCTTTGCCCCGGGCATGGTTAGGGCGTTCCTTTACCCGAAACCCGGGTATGTCCCTAAGGTTCCACTCGTCGCCAGGTCCCCATTGTACTATATTCCTTTTTGTCCTCCTCCCTTCAAGAAAAGCCAGGAGAGACTCATCTGCTGTACTTACATTCACCGCGCTGCACATGGCGTAAAGCAGATCATTTTTATTTGCTTTGGTTCACACTCAGAAACAGTTTCCACCGACCAAGCAACTATGAGTCGTGGGTGGGTCGGCCTCCCGAACTGGTCTATGAGTCCTCTGGCCTCCCGTCACCGATGGGGGTCAGAGTGCACTCGACTCGGAGTATGGTGGCCTCCAAGGCCTTATCAGTGGGCGTGGCCCTTCAGGATGTTTGTGCTGCGGCAGGCTGGTCCTCCCCGCACACATTAATTCGGTTTTACAGTCTCGACCTGGCATCTACTCCAGGGTCCCAAGTCCTTTCGTCTTGATGTGCTCGCCAGATACACACCAGACAGCGACTTGCTCATATGGCGCAGTGGGTATTCTCGTTCCCAAAGCATTCGACGCAGCTCGAGTTCCTGAAGGGGAACGTCTCGAGGTTACGTATGTAACCATGGTTCCCCGAAGGGAACGAGACGCTGCGTCTCCCTGCCATACTCCCTGCATCCCTGCAGGCGCTCGCTTCTGCAGAAGCTAACAGGCGCGCTGGCCGGATGTGCCTTTATGCTTCCTGGCTGCTTATGTTACCCTGCTCGTGACGTCTCTCTTCGCTATTGGACTGATTTCACACAGGGTTCAGTACGGTGTCTCGCCGAGGGCGTTTCCAAAGCGTTCAACGCAGCGTCTCGTTCCCTTCGGGGAACCATGGTTACATACGTAACCTCGAGACATTAATGTACTACCAGCAGTAGCTATGTTATTTTAGGGAAACTATGATTTCCATGAAGAGAAGGTTTGATTTCCACAGAAATAGTGCTTTTACACACATTATCTGCTGCATGTCTCGAAAGGCTTGAGCTCAATGAGTAACTTTTCCAAAATGTTTCAGAAAAAATATCAAATTATGTCTCGGTAATGTTATGATCAGGGTGAGAGGCAAACATTATAAATGTTGTGCGTTCCTCTCATTAATGTTTTATCGAGGAACATGCAGCGAAGTGTGTCAAAGCGAATCCCGCATGACACACGCGCACACAGATTCAATTAGATTTTCAATTTTGTGCAGATATTTATTAAATGGCACTGATTTTTCAGCACATTTTATTTTCCAGCCGTGGCTAATGTATAATGTATGTGCTGTCAACCTTTGATGTTTAAATTCTGGTACTCTCACGAGGCTTAAATACATGCAAACACCTGTTAATTATTTTTCATCTACTGCATTTAAATGACTCCTAAAGGTTTGATTACTGCCAGTTGAAGTCATGCAGATCTGATGAAGAAAAGCAGATGCTCTTGCGCAGTGATATATGATGGGCCTAAAGTATGGTAAATTCATATTTTCTCAAACAGTTTTTATTTAATCCTTGTGAATTTTTTAAAATAGTTTAACAGTGCTATTTTCAGCAACTCTATAGTAATTATCAAACATTTGTATTTCTATTAAAAATAGTGTCCTGAATAGATTGCTTTGAATGCATTTAGTGCAATTTTGCCACAATAACATTATTCCTATAGTAAAAACGTGTTAAAGAGTTGCATGGGAAGTTTTGCAGGCATATTTGTAATGATTTTCTTTTGTTTCAAATATGTGCCTCGCACAAAACTGCTGATAGCCGCTCTCTCAATAAAACAAATGAATAGTCTAGATTCCACTCAGTTGTTACCAGCTATAAAATCTCAGCTATGCTCCACAAATTTTAATGTACTGCATTAATTCAAACCCACCATGTCCTTGATCCAAATGCCTGTGGCTGGCTGTTGGCGCTGTAGTACAGTAGGTGAGTGTAGGTTGTGTGTGAGGATTGAGTGGACAAAAGGCCCAATATTTCTCTGCGCAAATGACCCACTTGGGCTTTCGGCCATTAGCCGGGTGAGGATCTCAACAAATGATGCCATCTGCACTGTGTGTGTCCCCCGCATGAGGAATGAAAAAAACAAAACGATGGATGGATTACTTTGGCCCGCATGGTCACATCAGGATGTGCCTGGTGGTGAAAGCCCCTGGATGCTTAGAGAGCCATCATGTGTCATATAACAAGGTTTGGACTCACAGGAACTGGTTTTATGTCCATAGCGTAGCCATAGGCACTGCAGCACGCTATTCTAGAGACAGCAGTTAACATGACCTGTTCTGTCTTCCAGCAGTACATTCATCAGAGACGACTCCATCTACAAGTGCTTTTCCCTGAGAAAGAGCGAGACAGACGGATGGATGGAGGGATGGCGACATTAGTTTCCTGTTCATGCTGCGTTTGTTGTGTGAAAAGTGCCTTCTTTTATTGAAAAAGAATTGCACTCCGTTTTTATTGTTTGCATATCACATTAAAGCTGCGTTTCATTCTGCGGGAGAATTGTTGCGGAAGCGCCAGCCATTACTGTGATTGATTTTTCGGTCGGCAGGCGCGTGGCTGTGCTAGATCCATCACCCGTTCTCCCTGCTCTTTGCTCACACTCTCGCAGAGAGTGAAAAACAATCGCCCTCGTTTCTCCCCAGCAGCGAGGCAGCGCCGCCTCATTCTGTTTTGGGTGTCTATTAGCTTCCCAGACTTCAATAGATTAAAATAATGGTTATTGTCCCTTGTGTCACATTATAGATATGAGTTGATGCTGCATCCCCGTGAAAGACAATTTCAGCTCATAGTGTGAGACTAGTTGCCCATCCCTCTGAATCGCACTGGGAGGATTCGAAGCTAACAGATTTTACCACTTATTTCAATTATGGGGGGGGGCAACTCTTATACGCGGTCTCTTGAGTTATTTTCTGCTACCGTACGCAGAGAAAACAGCACAGTAGTTAAAGATGTGAGCAGATCCACCTCTGCTGTGTAAACAATGTTTATTGAGTTTTGTCGGTGGGAATCGGTTGAGTGGTTTAAGTAATATGGTTTGCATTATATCCTATTACGTGCCTGGATCATATTCATACTCATGCAAGAGCACTGTTCCATTTCTTGCATCTCTTGTGTACTGGTCATTTTTGCTCAGGTAGGTTTGACTCCGATAATGCAGCATAAATAATACAGGATGAATGCAGCATTTAGCAAGGATTGGTTTTTATTACTCTTTGCAGAAACAGCTGTTTCTGACTGTGGTTCATTTGGAATGACAGAACAGTGAGATGAGAGGTGTGTTTTAAAGATCTGTTGATTATTTTTTATTTGAGTTTTAAACTCAATAGGAGGTATTACTGGGTGAAACTCTGCCCAGGTCAAATTTCACCCCAAAATCAATAATGTTTGTTAATTGTTTTGTTGTTTAGTCATTCATTCATTATGAAACAGTGGACATTTACCCCAAATTATCATCACTATAAATGCATCTGGATTTTTAAAAATTCATACTGTCAGTAGACTTTCATTTTAATAATTAACTATTTGTAATTAGTAAATTCTAAACACTAATTTATGCTAATAAAGACTGGATTTTTTTTATCTGAAAGAACTATAGAAATATATTTTCAAATTGCACTAATAAGAGTGTTATTTTTTATAATTTAATTGTTAAATACACAAAAAAAATCGGAGAATTAGTATTTGTTTTATTGGTTTATTTTTGCATGGCAATGAGAATGGCGGGAAATGTGCAAGATTTAAAATAATTTCATTCTAAAATAGGTTTCATTTTCTTTCTTTGTTTTGATGTTGGTGTTGACAGGTTTTGTAAGATTCACCCTACTGATATAGATCAAACTCTTATATCAAACACAGAGATCATTTCAAGCATTTTCCCACCAAATTAAATGTTCTGCTTGTAATCGTACAGTATGCAAATGGTTCACTCTGATTCACTGAACAGGTTTCGCAATAGAATATGAAACCACACAGAAATCACTTCTTGGTTGTAGGCAACAACGTGACTGTTTACCAGGGTTCTGCTTAGTTCAGAGACATATTCATATTTTATTCTCAGTAAGTGTTGCCTGAAATATCATTTGAAAAATGCATATTTCTAATCCTTTGACTGCACCAAGCAAGCACTTTGCTCAGGAATTATGCTACATTTATTCACTTAAGTGCCTTGGGCAAAATATTATATGATGAAGACATTCATCTGGGCTTTGTATTTTTTTTTTTCAAATGCATTCGAAGATGTGACAGAGGAAGGTGGAATAATTAACTGAGAGGAACATTAATTGTGTTATTCTTATGACTGCTGTATGTAAATCATTTTAATGAGTACAGCGAAAAAGATTGTGATATAGGAAAGGTATGGACACTAATTAATTTCTGTATCAACAACAGTGTCATCGACATTATCATTTTTTTATCAAGTGGCTTATTGTTTTTATTAAATGGCAACATCAATATGATAGCAGACACTTATGTTCAATAAATAATTACATTTGTTAATGATCATAAACAATTCTCCTGCTAAGTAATATAATTCATTAGCTCAACTGCTGGCTGTTTATGGTTGCCAAGCAACATAATGATCATAGATGAGTACACATTAATAGAATTCAATTGATGTGCAATCACAGGTGTGTTATATCGTTGTTCATCCAATCATACTGTATACATTTGTTTAATAAGGCAAAATTCTAATGTGCATTTGCTCTCATGATAAGTTTTTTAATTTATTATGGCATCATGAGAGTCATTTATATATGTTAATATATAAAACATGTCAATCACTTTTTGCTACATTGCATATATGCAACCTACTCATACAGATTTTGCCTTATACTGAGATGCGCTATTATTTTTTATATGTTAAGTGGCATGTGAACTGGGAAACACAAACAGAATTCCATCCTACAGCTGCTGCAAAAGCTGGATCTTTTTGCCAGACGTTCAGAGGCCAGAGCATTTGGCAGCTCAGTCGGTTTCTGTTACTGAAACGTTATTGAACATGATTAACTGCTTGATCTGAAAATGTACAGTTTTGGAAAGCTCTCGTGCTCACAAGTCTGGCTTCATTCACATAACATAAAAGCCAATAGCTCTGTTTTTTTACACATCAGTCAAGGACACAGGCATTTGTTTCACTTTACACATAGTTTTTGTTATAGTAAAGATGTGCTCACAATTCAGCCATATATACACACTGTCAAACAATGGACCCTCAAGCCATTATGAGCCAATTATATTAGGGTTAAACTGCAGATACAAAGCAAAATTACTGTGTGTACATGTTGCATGAAAGCAGGTACTATATTGTGTTGCTTGGCTTTTTAATGCTGTGCAAATTCAACACGTGTTTACAAAGAAATCACAATCGTGGAAAACAATGTATCATGCTTGTAATTGTTTACTAACTGGTTAGAATTTGCATACTGTACTGGCTGAAACTAAATCTAGAAAGATATATCTGCATATAAATAGATAAATAAGGATTTGAGAGTGTCTGTGTCTGTCTGTGTCCATCAGATGCTGTTTCACCCCCGAGATGAAACACTGCATGATGTATGCACTTGTGTCCAGGGCCCCATCTCATGGTTCACGGGGAGCCCCCAAGATTTGCGGTAAGCCACTGAGTTTACATTGTGAGCACATTAGTCAACTGTTATTTAGATAAGGGCCAAGTTTCACTTTATGATCCTCACGAGGCATTCTTCACATAAGCATCCAGGGTATTTTACAAACCCCCCCCTCTCTCTCAATCTGTTTTTTGAAAAAGAAACGAGAAGCGCAGTTACAAAGCTGCCTGCTGAGGAGGTGGACTCAGCCTCCAGGCTGATCATATGGCTGGCGGCCTGATTCGTGCAGCTCTTGACAGATACAAGCAGCCCAAATTTCCCCCTGTTTTGCAGTCTGCCGCTCCATGTGTTGCTTATATTTATAGCCCTGGCTGTAGTGACCATGCACATAATAGTTTTAGCATTGCTGCCACATTTGCAATAGCAAACACTTCAGAGTGGGGGTTTGGGGTTTAAATATTAGTATGTTTTGAAGGGTAGAGCTAAAATGAGGCTTTTGTTTTCAGTATGTTTTCTAAGGATTGAAAGGGAGATAAAGTATGGGTTTTGACCTTTTGGAAAAATTTTTTGGTAATGGTAATGATTTGTGTGCTTGGATGCTGCTGATGTCATGGAGGGATTTTGTTATGACATACTTAAGCAATTTATTTGAAAAGTCTCAGTACATGGTCAGATATTAACCCTTTAAAGGACCATTTCAAATAAAAATTCTCATCAGCTCATCTTCATGTGTAACAGATGTTAGGTAGAATATTCAAGATGCTCTTTTCCTTACACATCAGTAGATTTGTACTGTCAGTCTCCAAAAAGCACCATGAAATATAAAACCAGTTAATATGACCTGTGCACCATTCTTTTACTAAAGCTGTGCAGTAGCTATCAAACCATACAGTATTTTCTGTTGCCTCTATTTGATCTTGCTGCATTACAATTAGTCACATGATATCACTGATGTTAAACCTGCAGATTACATTTTAGATCTTACAATTTATCTAAAATCATATCAGTGAATAACCACTTTCAGCTATCGTACTGTATTTCTCCAGGAGACTAGGAATGTAGCACACAAGTTGCAAGTATGCAAAGTAGCAGTAAATATTCTAATAAAGTTGAGCAAACAGGGAAAATGCTAAAAGGAGGTCAGTCTTATATCAGCGTTTCCATGACCTCTAGATAAAAACAAAACAATACAGTATCATATCATATACAGTAAAAACATCTCATGATCGATAAAACAAGATATATTTACTTGAAAAAACTAAACAAAATATTAAGTCTTTTTTTTTTTAGAGAAATCTAATTGACAATGGAGTAAGACTCAAAAAAAAACTAATTTGGATGGAACACTATTTTGTTTTGAATTTTATTACCAAAACCTCTAAAACAGGATTTGATATCTTATGTCATTTTGCACAAAAATAAAAGCTTAAAACAAGATACATTCACTTTGAGATATTTTTCAAGTACGTTTAGATATTTATACTGCAGACAACACAAGCATACTGAGTAAGAAAATTATTTATATATATATTTTTTAAATTAGGTCAGTTTGTAAATGATCTTTCAACTATTATATTGTTTTCCAGGTAATGGATATCGAACAGCTCTCCATCTCTATCCATCTACAAATACCCCAGCAGTGGATCTGGCACAGCGCAGGACTTATCATCCGTCTGTAGAATGTAGCCCTGGGTTACACATAAAACAATGGCATTCTTTCAGTTAACATCAGAGACACTAGGACCCAGCGAGTCTCTTCCCTCCTCATCAGGCTCCCTTAGTTCCAGAGCTCAGTGAGCGGTCTCAGAACAGAGTGCAAAGAGAGAGAGAGAGAGAACGAGGGAGGGAGAGAAAAAAGCCAAGTGAATGTTAGAGTCCACTGTGGTCACTGCTGAAATACTGAATCTGAGAGAAATGGAGGGATTAACCAGTCGGATTTAAAAATCTGGAGCTCATGCGGAGGCAGCCAATCAGGGGACGATCTGGATTAAAAGGTTTGTGTGTGATTGATCACTCTTGCTGTAATCTATCAGGGCTTTCTGTTTTGTCAGGAGTCAGCCGGCGTGCAAGAGCGTTCGCGGGCATATAGACGCTGCTGGGAGCTCCTGGCTGGTGAGTCTAGTTACGTGTGGGACATGTGCTACTTACGCCGGATGAAATATTGTGACAGCAGAGACAGGAAAGAGGGCACGCTCCTGACACTGAGGAATGGAAGTCGCTGCAGCTGTAAACAGTGCTGGAAGAGGTCTAGACCGTCTCTCGCTGAGCGTGCCTGAGGGTCATTCCCTCGCTGTCCTAGACCGGTTGATGTTTTTGTCGGTGCAGATGAAGCAACATCTCGCCCTCAGGGGGTAGGGCGCTATGTTCTGGTCGGCATTGTTTGTATTTGATGTTCTCAAGTTCAGCACCCAGGGTTCTGCGTGGGGAACTTTGCTCCGAGACTTGTCAACAAATGTGGTGTTAAATAAAGCAGCCACGAGTGAAGTTTGAATGTGCTCGCTGGGTGGAAAACAAGTCAGCGCAGGGAAGAAGTGAGCCACATTGCTCCAAACGATTCCACTCGCTTAAACCGAGGAGACAGAGAGACTACTGGGAAACTATGCAGTGAGCGCTTGTGTGTGTAGCGTTCTTCCTATAAACACACAAAAATGTGTTCCCATTCCTGTCTGCAAGGATAAACAGGCATATATTACTTTTTACTGTTGGTTCATTTCTAGTTTCCGCTGGGAAAACGAAGCTTTCTCATTGTAATCTGATAGTTTTAAGTTGCAGTTCTCCAGTTCAGCTGTCTTTTCTGTGCACAACAGCTGAAAGTCCTGTCCTAGATGCATGCTCCATGTCAGCTTTTTGCCTTGCAACTGTAATCCTGCATGCTCTCTGTTCATTTGCATTCATGAGCATTAAGTTCGGCTCATCCACAGTCTGCTGTTAAAACGAACCGCATGAGTGTGTTGGTACACACAGCACATCCTGTGGATTTATTGTCATTAGAGCTGGACTCTGCTAACTCTGGCCGTTCTGCTGAGCTCTGAGCTTTCTGTGGTTGTCTGTCTGCAAGTCTCTTTACCACAGTGCTATAGCAATTTCTTTCTGGGAATCCGAGATGCTGAGCTTGTGTGTTCCTCAAGAGTTTCCATTTTTGTCCTAAAAAATACTGAAATACCTTGATGGCATTGTCCTATTTGGAAAAAGCTTGTGGCGTGGAGGCTGTTTTGCTGGGAAAAAAAATGAGCTCTAGGATTTATAACCTACTTTAGTCACTAGATGTTTCTATAAATACGTAGAGTGCAGTGAAGACAGTTTTGGGCTGTTTTATGCAAACCGGCCTGTCGTGCTGTGCTGTAAGTTTTCCCTGACCCTCTGTTTCCATGGCCCCCTCATGTGGCCGCTCCTCACTGCCTATAGCACGAGCTATCTCCGCCTATGAAAACACGGCGCGTGATTGGCTGATCCTGCAGATGCACAGGAAGTTCAGGGTTTCTAATAACCACCCAGAGACACAGTTACCATAGAGACAAAGATAAGCCCCCTTACTAAAAAAAAGGGAAAAAGCTGCAAGTCCATCCAGCAGCCTGCGACAAGCGTTGCTCTTCTCTCTCTCTCTCTCTCTCTATCTATCTCTTTCTCTCTTCTGCCAGTTCTCCTATTAGCAGCTGCTAAAACAGTACAGCACCTACCTTATGAAGGTTGCCTTTTCTCACCGCTCTTCAAATGCACGTGAGTTCTGCTTTGCTTTTTACAAACTTTCCTCAAATACTTTATACGTCGTTACCGTGCTCGTGCACTCACTCGTGTAAACTTCTGGTGAGCGCACCAGAACTGCAGGCTTTTAACAAATCTAAAGCATTGACCCGTGCCTAGAGGGCATGTTTGTGCTTTTGTGTGCACCCTTTCCCGTGGTTTACACAGACCGTAACGATGTCCGTCCGTCTGGCCAGAGCTATTTGTGGGATCTGATGTAATGGCAGGCTGTGTGTAATTTTGATACCACTGGCTGCACGTTAATTGATTTCAGGAGTATTGTTGAGGCTGTTAAAACGCTGCATCTCAGACCAAGAGCATTTGAAGGACTCGAGGCTACGGCCCACACTTTTAAGTCCGGTTCCTTGCAAACTGTTTTAGCAAGCATCTTCTGCAAGTTTTCCTCAACAGTTGGAGGGGAGGCTGTGGGGGCTGGGGTTGAGGAGCTGTTTCGTGTGACGTGCCGAAGGGAGGCAGAGCTGCCGGTGAAAGGGCTTCCTGTTGATGGGAGTCTTGTGTTATCTGAGGAAAGGGCCTGTTGGCAGGAAATGTGTCAGCCGCTTGTTTTCTTTAAAGTAAGAGGATGTGTCGTGGATCGCTTGTTTCGTCTTCGGCAGGAGGTTTGGAGAGGGGAGGGAAATCGCTTTGCTCTGAACTTTTGTGAAATTCGATACATGTTGCCTTGACAATTTCTCCTCAGTTTGTGTGTGCCGCCGTTGTCATTACGGCATGTGAACAAAGCCTCTTGAAAGATCCAATATCCTCGAGCAAAACTGTATGCCCCACCGTACACCCTTTCAAATGCAAATGCCATACAAATTCCTGCCCGGAAAGTGACTATTATAGTTCAGATTTGGTTGTCGGTGCAGTCTGAGCCGGTCTTAGAGGAGGGTTTAACCGTGTCCGTTTACACTCGCAGCATTGCAGACTCCATCTCTCATTTGGCACATTTGCATTTCAGGAGATTAAGCATCAGAAGTTTCCCAGTATGGTGGGTGGCTGTTGGCCGGGGCGTGCAGAGAGCTGGCATTATTCAACCACGCTGGGCCGCGGGATGAGACTAGGGCGCCGTCCGTCCGTCACAGTTGAGAGGTGAAGCTGGCTGCCGAGGAGGTCAAGGCGCTTTTTATTTTGAGGCAGTGGAGTGTGGGGCTCCTCAGCGGTGCACCTCGTCTTTTTTGTCTGTCTGAGATCTTGTAACAACAGCCAGTGGGTTGTCAACGGACCGAGTTTTGCGCCGCCCCTCATGAACATTAAACAGCACGGCAAATCGGAGACGAGCGCTCGACGAGGCAGAGAAATATGTCAAAACATCAGAGGAGTAGACAGGCAAAAAAACACCTGATGGGAAAGAATGGGAAATATGCATGATGGTTCAGATTCAGAGTTTCGCTCAACGCTCTACTGTCGCGCGCCTACTAGAGCGTAAAGTGAATACGGAAGAGGGTAGACTCAGATAGTACTATTAAATGTTTTCGCTTGTGATTTGCGGCTGAATTCTCCAGGGCCGTTTCCTTGTGATGTGTAGTTCAGCAAACCGTTGGAGTCTGTGATAAAGGTCTCCAGTCAAAACGCATCTCCTCATCGGGTGTTCTGTCGCGTGTGACTGAAAGCGCCACGTCCTCAATCAAAAAGAGGCCATACATCTTCACCCCTCTATGCTATCTCCCCTCTATCGCTCTCTCCCCCTGGTGACCTTCAAGCTTTTTATTTTATCTCTATCTTGGTGATTAAGTGTCTGGAATGCATGTGATGATGGTGGCAGCCTAATGAATGATAGACCCTTGGCAGCAGTACCTCTGGGAAGCACATTTACCGCTTGCTGAGCACTGGCTAAAAATGAGTGAGCTACAAAGACATGTTTTGAATCTCACACTTGTCTCGTTTTAATTTAAAATTAACTCTATCCCCTTCAAGACCACCTTTTCTCTGGGTTTTGTTTCCTTTTTGCACAGTCTCCCCTTATTTTTGGTGCCTCTCTGGTTGCACAGGAGGGAAAAATAACTGTAAATTTGATGTAAACACTTGGGATTCCAGCAGAGAAAAATGAGAAGTGTAGCTGCTGCTGAAATGGCTGGCTACTTAGATCCAGTGTGAGTGCACGACCGGCTCTCCAATGCACTGGAATTATGTCCCCAGCCGACCGCTGCCGATCAAATAATAACAGACTCTAGAATGGTATTGACACTCAAGTTCACACCTGGGTCAAAAGGTGCTGTGCTGCAGGCACAATGGAGGATTGTGCCCCAAATGATTAAACTGACTGCAGCGGCTTTTTACTGTGGCTTACAGAGCACAATTGTCAGAGCTTTACGGAACATTTAGATCCTTTCAAAACTGTGTGTTTGTGAACACTTCACACTTTTTTATAGCTTATAATTAATGCTACGGTTTTGTTCAAATCCCTAGAACTAAGTATTAACCTTTAGTATGTATCTCGTTCCACAATGTTTTTGCTACAGGCATGAATCAAATTGTGTGGCTTTAAGGAGAAAAGAGATATTTTTTGAATATAATTTTTTCTAAGTGACATTCAACTTATGCCTGCTGCATGATAAAAAAAGATAAAAAGCAAAAACATTGTTATTGTACCAATAAGGTGGCATCCATTTAATAATTTGAATTAAAAAAAAATTAATTTGCAGTCAATACGTTATCATTGCATACTGTTTTATAAGGTACTACAATACTGAAGTGCAGATAAATTGCCACTATTTGCAACAAGTAGTATACTTGATAAATGTAAATATACACTGTATTTTTTATTCCATAGTAAGGGCAATTCATACAATACATTTAAACTGAGCTACTTTAATACCATCTCTGAACTTTCTACCACGACTCTGCTGTTCTTCGGCTGGTTCTTCCTGTATACGTTGATTGACAGATGTCTCGTCCAGTCAGCGGTGAGTAATCCCAAACCAATGGCGCTGTCTCAAACTATGCCCACCTCTTCTGGTTTGTCTGATTTGTCGTTGTGTTTTCTGACTTATAATGTTTTCTGAATTGTTGTTGTGTTTTCTGAATTGGTATTTTGTTTTTTAGACTTGCATTTGCGTTTGTAATTTGTTTATTTTGTTTTCAGAATTGTGCTGTGGTTAGACTTCCGGTTCACCGTACGGTTTCCCATTCAGGATAGTAAATAATGGAAGAAACTATGCTGTAGTAATATTGAACTGGTTCTGACGAGCTGCGTCTTTTCTTGATTGGCAGGGTCAGCATTAAGTGCAATACTGCACCGGGAGGTCAACAGGAATGGCGCTGGAGAGGACTATTTGGTGTCATGTTACTCATAAGTGTCCGCGTTCATGTTAAAATATTGTGGTTATCGCCAATTCACAGTATTCGTCCACCCTAAATAACACGCTATTTCATGATTTGATATCATGGTTATGTCAATACGGTATATCGAGACACCCTAAATATATATTATATGGATATATAATATATATATATATATATATATTATCTATATATATATATATATCTCATATATAATTATATAATAGTGATCTATATAAGGAGAGGGAGTAGAGATAGATAGGAGAGAGAGATATATATACAGTGGGGCAAAAAAGTACTTAGTCAGCCACCAATTGTGCAAGTTCCCACTTAAAAAGATGAGAGAGGCCTGTAATTTTCATCATAGGTATACCTCAACTATGAGAGACAAAATGAGAAAAAAAAATCCAGAAAATCACATTGTAGGATTTTTAAAGAATTAATTGGTAAATTCCTCGGTAAAATAAGTATTTGGTCACCTACAAACAAGCAAGATTTCTGGCTCTCACAGACCTGTAACAACTTCTTTAAGAGTCTCCTCTGTCCTCCACTCATTACCTGTATTAATGGCATCTGTTTGAACTCGTCATCAGTACAAAAGACACCTGTCCACAACCTCAAAAAGTCACACTCCAAACTCCACCATGGCAAAGACCAAAGAGCTGTCAAAGGACACCAAAAAACAAAATTGTAGACCTGCACCAGGCTGGGAAGAATGAATCTGCAATAGGTAAGCAGCTTGGTGTGAAGAAATGAACTGTTATTAGAAAATGGAAGACATACAAGACTATTGATAATCTCCCTCGATCTGGGGCTCCACGCAAGATCTCACCCCGGGGGTCAAAATGATAAAAGAACTGTGAGCAAAATCCCAGAACCACACGGGGGGACATAGTGAATGACCTACAGAGAGCTGGGACCAAAATAACAAAGGCTACCATCAGTAAAACACTGCGCCGCCAGGTACTCAAATCCTGCAGTGACAGACGTGTCCCCCTGCTTAAGCCAGAACATGTCCAGACCCGTCTGAAGTTTGCTAGAGAGCATTTGGATGATCCAGAAGATCAGATGAAACCAAAATAGAACTTTTTGGTAAAAACTCAACTTGTCGTGTTTGGAGGAGAAAGAATGCTGAGTTGCATCCAAAGAACACCATACCTACTGTGAAGCATGGGGGTGGAAACATCATGCTTTGGAGCTGTTTTTCTGCAAAGGGACCAGGAAAACTGATCCGTGTAAACGAAAGAATGAATGGGGCATGTATCGTGAGATTTTGAGTGAAAACATCCTTCCATCAGCAAGGGCATTGAAGATGAAAGTGGCTGGGTCTTTCAGCATGACAATGATCACAAACACACCGCCCGGGCAACGAAGGAGTGACTTCGTAAGAAGCATTTCAAGGTCCTGGAGTGGCCTAGCCAGTCTCCAGATCTCAACCCCATAGAAAATCTTTGGAGGGAGTTGAAAATCCGTGTTGCCCAGCGACAGCCCCAAAACATTACTGCTCTAGAGGAGATCTGCATGGAGGAATGGGCCAAAATACCAGCAACAGTGTGTGAAAACCTTGTGAAGACTTACAGAAAACGTTTGACCTCTGTCATTGCCAACAAAGGGTATATAAAAAAGTATTGAGACGAAATTTTGTAATTGACCAAATACTTACTTTCCACCATAATTTGCAAATAAATTCTTTAAAAATCCTACAATGTGATTTTCTGGATTTTTTTTTCTCATTTTGTCTCTCATAGTTGAGGTATACCTATGATGAAAATTACAGGCCTCTCTCATCTTTTTAAGTGGGAGAACTTGCACAATTGGTGGCTGACTAAATACTTTTTTGCCCCACTATATATATATATATATATATTAGATGCTGTCAAAACGATTAATCAAAATTAATAGGAAGTCCAAATAAGAAGTTTAATTTACCATAAATTGCGTGTGTCTGTGTTTAGTATGTATTTATTATGTATATATGAATACAAACACATGCATGTATATTTTTAAGAAAAATATGTTATGTTTATATTTTTAAATATATTTATATATATATTATAAATTATACAAATATAGATATATAAATGTATATGCATGTAAATATTTCCAAAATATATACATGCATGTGTTTGTATTTATACATAATAAATATACACAGTACACACGCATATATTATGTAAACAAAAATTATTTTGGATGCGATTAATCGTTTGACAGCAATAATATATATATATATATACACACAAACACAATATATATATTATAGTAATAGGCCCTATATATTATAATAATACATATATACACTAACACTCCGGTCTAAAATTTGTCACACTTCAAAATCTATCGCTGTTCTGCATTCCTAGTCTACAAATCAACTAACATGTCAAATCTTCAATTCGAATCTCTTTAAAATATTTGATTCTTCTAAGATTCAACATTTGAATTATTAATAATTTAAAGTGAGGAGAAACCAGGCGTTTTTCCTCTGAATTGAAGCTCTGGTGGCTTTGTGTGTGTGTGTGTGGTGTGATGATAGTGAAGACGGACTGTGGTTCTGGGCCTAGTGGATCAGTGTTGTTAAGAGGGCTTCCATTGTTCAAACTGATTCTATTGTGTCCTCTGTTCTGCAGGCATCAAGGGCATTGAGAACTCTGTCTATACAGCCAACCCCGCTTACAGTGAGGGATTTTCGCCCAAGCACATAGGGACACTTTCTTTCTCAAACACAGATAAACATACAGGTCATGTAGGAGTCAGCTTTAAGAGAAAATGTCGAGTTTAGCTGATTGAAACAGTCGGCATCGTTTTATGTAGTAGGAGTAAGTGGTTTTCGGATCTGTAGCCTTTAGAGGCGGTTTATTAACTGTACCGCACTTCCGCCGTGGGCTTCATACAAACCTGCTGAGTTTTCTGCTCATTTCAAACAACTCCCAGTGGAGCTGATGCCCTAATTGTTTGAGAAACCTGACAAGTGCGAGCCATCTCAGAGTTCAGCTTGAACACATCCTCGCAGGCCGGATCTCATTCAGAAAACTCGGGAGAATCAAGTCATTTCCATCTCCTCTCCCGATCTATCATCAGTGTCATATTTCATTGATATTGCTTTCATTTTTGTTCTGTCAGGGAGGGCACAGCCCTGCTGTCGAGCATATAAACAACTGTATTTTACGGGGCTCTTGTCCAGCGGGGTGGCTCTCAGCTTCATTTTCAGCGCACTATGGTTTGTATCATTCTCTCTATTCGTCACACACACACGCACACACACACACAACATCTTGGCCCATCACACGCCCAGGCGAAGTGTCTTTCAGTGAATGACTATCAACCTCTCCGCACTGCTCAACCACCCCCCCCACACATTCAAAACATTGTTGACATCCAGGCACTGACTCTGCATCGATTTACTACTCAAGCAAAAGTGTTTTATCACGCCGAAGGTTGAGGGTTTTTTGTCAACTTTATTTATTTAGAGAGTGTAAATTCTTTGCTGGTGGCTTCCTCAAAGCTGCGCTACATTTGCTGCTTTTAATGTGCAAATCACCTCTTTCTGTGCCGCCACCACTTCCCACAGATGCCGAGCAACAACCAGTCCGCCTCTGCTTTCACGCTTACACACTTTGCTCCCCCCGCCACTATAACACTTTTCTCTTTAGCTTTACTTAGCAGTGTGCCCCAGTCCACTTGACCTGTTTTCACTCAATAACTGTTCATTTAGCCTGGAAAAAGGGACCATTTCTAAAGTGGCATCCCGGCCCCTCAGGCTTTATGAACGAGCTCATCAAATGAAGAGGGGTTGTAGGAGTGTTAGTGACTCGTGGAAAGCCCTGAGCCTGGCCTGAGCCCTCATTAATGAGTTTAGAGAAGCGGCTATCGCTGATGAGCCTAACCCCTCGAATTACTCCGCTTTCGTGCGAGCCAATGCATTGTAATGCTTGTTTGAGTTTAATGAAATGCCAGATGAGGATCGGTTCTTGATTGGGAGAGGGCTTGGAGTGCTCTGGGAGCCATTCCCGGTTAACAAGTGCAAATTTAGGTTCGGTGGATTACGCAAGAGTGGTTTATTTTCTCAAGTGTCTGATTTTTTTTGACGTGGTAGTAACACAGGCTGGCGGGTCGGCGCGGAGCCTGACAGTTTTGTGAACGGCACGAGGATAGGGGTCTGTTGACTGACACATCGCACTGAGACGTCTCCGCTGGGGGTAATGCACCAGACCACACCAGAGGAGGGACAGTGCGACGTGGGGGAAGAAACATTGCACATTTGACAGCTCTTCTATTTTGCACTTCTAGTTTTTCTTTCTCCACCCACCACCCTCATCCTCCTCTTCCTCTCTTTTAGAATTTCTGTGCATCAGCACCTTCCCTAAGGTGGACGATCTAATCAGGACGGTATCTTTTCTCTCTCCTGCGGCAAGCTTTGCCTCGGCAGCACCTGTCAAACGCTCTCTGTCAGAGGGCAGAGTGACTTTGAAACCCTACTAATGACCCTAGATAGCTTTTCTCTCAAGATCTCTTCCGCAGATCTTGAAGAAATGTGCTTCATCTTGCATCCTATGTCTCTGACGCCTTTCGGTGCCCCGGACAGGCAGCACCCCGCATCAGGACAGTCATGAGTGTGTTCCCCTTCCGCCTCCTGTGCGCGATAAGTAAAGCTTCAAGGATTCATTTATGAACTTAAGCCTATTGTGATTCCCGTCTCTCAGTACTGTTTTCCAGCCCTGATGATGCCTGCGCGCATAAAGCAAACCTTTTTTTACAGTTCGCACTTGCTTCTAGTTCATCAAAACCAGTCTATGAGATCATGAGCCGCGGTGAGTGCAATCGCCGGCCTTCTTAGGTTCACCTCCCCATTGTATTTATGCTACTCTTCTGATTTCTATCGTTAATACTGCCTGTTAGTGTATGAACCTTTGTTGTCTAAATATATGGTTTTTGTGATGGAAATGTGGGTGGGATATAAATGGCAATATTTACAGTTTTCGTGCATTGCCAGCGGTATGGTGGTCCATATCAATTAACTTACACACAATCTCTTTTTTTCGTGCCTTCCGCTGTAGGACATGCTCATGGCACACTTTGGGCAATGCGCATCTGTTATATAGAGCACAAAAATTATCGTGAAAATATATACAATCTCATATATAAATTATGTTCATGTATTGAATGATTTATGTACCTTTTTGGGACCCAGTCAGATAAATCTTCGTGTGATGATGTGACGTAGTTGATTCTATTAACATGATCATTGTGTCGTTCCATTTACATATGACTTGAGATTCTACTGTTCCATTAGTGTCATCGCCCTGTTTGTCTGGGCTATGCCAAACAACGCTTTCCACAAATATACGCACTCTGAAGAGCGCTCCTTTCCGCATTTTTCATGTGCTAACGCATTTGTTTGCCACACACAGCTGGCGCTGAGTATTGTCCACGCTTATCACCTACTTCGTTGCCAACATGACATGTGCTATGTACATGCGGATGATGAGGCAAGTACTGTGGTCCAGATTGTGTATCACAGTCAGCGTCCGCCAGTGTTGCAGCACTCATAGAGAGGTACCCACGTCGATTACGAGACCATACGGTCCCCACTCCTCCCTGTCTCTGCCCACATCGCACTAACTTATAACGCCCATCAGCGGGATGAACTACCCAGAGAAGCAGTACACTCTGTGCCCAGATACCACTGTCTGTGACGTGCAACGGTATAGATGCCTACTCATTTTCGTTTTCTTCCATCTGATTCGTCTTTCTCCTTCCTGTCTCTTTTCTTTCCCCCCTTTCTCACTAATTTCGTTTTTGTATCTCCTTCTTTCTACTTTTAGTGTCTCCGATCCTGTGTTCCCTTTGTTTGTTTCACCCCCTCCTGGGTATTCCAACAGAACGTTCCCTCCACGCCACGCTCAAAACGATCTTTGCACACCGCTCCCGAGCACCTGATCGCTGCGTTTCGAGCCAGAAAGACGCTCACGCGTGTACCTGCTGTTTTGTCCTCTCTACTACATATAATCTCGATTTTTGTCAGTCTACAAAAGAATCATAATCACCCGCCCGCTTTCCCAGCGACCATCCTCGTGCCCGATGTTTCAGATGCAGCGGTGTTGTATGTAGTTTTTCCAGCACGAAATTACCACCACATTTGCACACTGGCGAAATACTACATTCTGCTTGTGAGGGTACGCTGATGGTAGCTTTAGGGCATCAGTTCATGGGACAGTTTATGGTCTGTTCCGGTTACATGGCAGGACGTCATGTTATAAATTTTGTCGGCACACACGTATTCAAAGTGAACCCGGAGCCACAATAGTTTCACATTCGCGTCCGTTTCTAGTTACTCCCTTTCAGTTTCACCCTTCCAACATTGCTACTGCGCAGGGTACCAGCACTTGTGTGTTTACGTGGGTCTCGTGGTTTTCGCCGATTCCACAGGGGCCACGATTTCAATTACTGATATTCTGCCCCACCCTAGAGTTGATTTCCCGGGGCCATTGTTTTACCTGTATCTTGCGACTGTCTTTTATGTCCAAATAACATTTGACACATTTTTACAACACACGGCTACTCCCTTCCAGTCAACTCCGTATTCTAGACTGGACTGGGCACCAAAAAATAAATTGCGCTATAACCTAGAAGCCCACAGTATCCTGTTCTTTTACCTTGCCGTGACGCTTGTAAAACGCATTGAACGCGTACTCTGACTGGCATTCCCATTGTTTATTTGTTCTGTTTGTCCATGCCTGCATTAAAGTGCTTTGCATGTATGGATGCCCTTCAACAGCTATAATGTCACACAAGAGCAAATTAGTCTGACTGTACACAAAGTATGTAAATCTATAACTCTATATGAAAGACATAAACCTGATTACTAGGAAGAGGCCTGTCACCAAGTTACTCTTAGTGTGACAACAATTAATAATTGCTATAGAGGAATATGTGGTACATACATGGCAATTAGATTTTGCTTGTGTGATGGCGGAAACTTCTTGTTCTCCCCCCCTTGGTCTGTGCTAATGAGTTAGTTAATCTGTTATCCTGCCTATGCCAATTAGAAAATTGTCCTCCGACTCTTTCACCATTGACGCGTATATTCAGGAGAAACAGAAAAATAACAAAAAACTAGTCTATTCAACCCTGGGAGTGGAGAACATGTTATGCTAGAAAACACGGGTATCCAAACCCTACAAGATCTAGGTTAAGGTACTTTGCTCCCACTTCGCGGACCCACTTCAACAAATCCCTATTACACTACTGAATCCGTGTCTACACTGCGCACAAATAGTAATGCGTTCCCACTGTGAACTTTATTGTCTTTTTGCCGTTGACCGTTTGCTGCGTGTGCCCTTACTTCCCCGTGATGACCCAATACATTCTTTGCTCCGAGATTTATGTTGGGTTGCGCGTGGCTCATCTGGCATTCGTGCGTTTTTCTCCCATTTGCACACAGACTAACTTGGATGTAACTATAGGTGTTTGTATAATACTCCGCACCCTGCCGCCTAATGACACCTTGACTCCTATATGACGCCCTGTAACCCATTATGCGAAACGTGCGGCAGCTAAGTGTCTGAAATATTTGTAACTGCCGCGCCCATGTCCAACAATATCGACACGAACTTTATGTGTGAACGTTTCACTGTTTAATCTGCTGTCCCCTAACAACTACATTTTTTTCTTCTTTGAATGTACCAGGGGCCTTCACGGAGTCGCTCTTGCGCGCGTCACCTTATTCAGATGGACGGACGCTATGCTTCCGGTGTGTTGTACGCTGCGCCCCCCCCACTCGACACTTGGTTAGAACTACTACAACATGCCAACCATCGTCCAAAATAAACATGCACTAATAATAAGACGATCAGTCGAAGGCTCATGGTCATGCTAGACGCAGGATCTAAAAGATAATTGCGGCATCTCAAATACATTAGATGTTTTTCTGTGTGTCACACCATTTATATGACATAATTCGATCATGTTACTAGGCGGAAATTTTTAGCCCACCCTTATATTAAAGTTTGTTCATTGGTGCACTTTCTGGCAAAACCCTGTCTGAGTATGTTCGTTTCAGACCCTGTAGTTCTGAATCAAGACTCGGTTGTCTCCACCACACCTTCCCCCACTACCGGTGTTACCGCCTATGGCTCCTGCGGTAATGTTCTCAATGGTTGTAGGTGGCGACGTGCCCCCATGCCATCTATGCTTCTTGCTGAGTGTACCCGTGTTTTGCTTCAGAGTGCATTTTGGGTTACCCCCTAGGGAGGGACTATGGACGTGGGGTACTAGTTTTGTGTCTCGTCTGGGCTTCTGCTGCGTCTGTACGAATTTACACCATTTTCCTTTGTCAGTCTGAATTTTGGCTCTGGTATTGTGCCGCTGGTGCTAATGGCGATTTTCAGCTGTGATTTGCGGTGATTTTTATATCTATGGTTACTTTTTTTATGCGATAGTCAGGCTCCTGCTGATCGTCACAAGACCGGCATGTGTTTTTTCCCTGTTCACCCGTACATTAGTCTCAGGTACAACACGGCAGTAGCTACAGAAAATCTAAACAGATGTTGCTCTTGCCTGCATCCAGGGCACCGCTCTAAATAGTTGGTCACATGCCGCTGTAGAATGTGCTGTGAAACTGCGCTCTTGTGTGGATATGTTGGCTGCAGATTGAACCCAATCAGTCTGGATGTAAACATATGGCAGTGCCACGTTAAGTGTGTGATAGCGTTGACGTGTTGGGGGTTTATTCGACCGAGGCTGCTTGATCCAGCGGCCGCGAGACTGTGTGATAGCATGCGCATGCGGGCCACAGCTACTAATTAGTCTTTACATGTATAGTCTGAGTTCTATCTCTGACTTTCGCGGTTCATGCGTGTCTGCTTGCAGCCCCCCCCGATTGGGTGCAGCCTGCTGTCGGCCCGCAGTCTGTCATCCTTGGTGGTGTTGCTCCACCTGCTTCCGCTCCTCTCCCGCTATCAGAGCAGATTAACTCCGCCACAGTAGTCTTCATCACACACCACCAGCCCACCCCCCCCACCGACGACGCTCTATCTCTCAAACCTACGCCGCACCCCCCCCCCCTTGGCAGCAAAAGGCGACTGCCGAATGTATAAGATCTCTCAGCCTGCAGAGCAAGGAAAGAGAGATCTTAGGAAAGGTAACTCTCATTTCCCTGTCTTCTCTTGCCAGCGACACATTCTATATCTGTTATCCGTGCCTGCTGTTTATGCTCGAATATGTGTTTATGGAGGGGGGTTTTATACGCCTGTGTGTCCTCCGCTCCTCGCAGGACCCGTTAATCTGTCTAGATCAAATAAAAGTCGTCAGAGATGATAAATCCTGCTTGAGACCATCAGCTTGAGAACCCAAGCTCCCTCACCCACCCGCCCCGTCTGCACTAGGCCAACGTGTGTCCAGCAGAGGAGCATTGCTCCCCCCCACGATGCGTGGCTCCACTTTTCCTGCCCAACACCTCCACCGCCCTTTGGCAGAACCCCTCCCCCCAGAAGGGTTGGTACACAAACAACCTGAACTCACTAAGGATTATGGCAGCCTTCTAAGGAAGTGTGCGCCGCACGATCAAACTCTGGCATCCTGTGTGTGAGTAGAGTCCCCGACCAGCGACCCCGACGCCCACCCGACCCCCCGAGCCACCCACTTGGAAAGAACCAGGATATATATTTTGATTAAATCTATCTGTCTCCTGCCCCGGTGTTCTTCTGAGCACACCGCGATTCATGCTTCTTGTAAGATTTTAAGTCTAGATTCAGGAATGAAAAGTCACTGAAAAAGTTTCGGAAAGTAAGGTCTCTTATGCTTATAGACTGCATTTTTTGACCAAAAATACAGTAAAAACTGATAAATTATTATAATTTCAAATAATTTAATTCTGTGATGACAAAGCTGAATTTTCAGCACAGTACTCTAGTCTTCAGTGTCAAATGATCCTTCAGAAATCATTCTGTTGTGCTGATTTGGTGATCAAAAATGTTCTTATCCTCAATGTTTGTTGATGAAAAACCGTTTTGTGAAATCATAATACATTTTTGAGGATGCTTTGATGAATAGAAAGTTCCAAAGAACAACATTTATTTGAAATAAAAATATTTTGTAACATTATAAATGTCTATACTGACACTTTTGATCAATTGAATGCATCTTTAATGCATATTAATTTCTTTTTTTAATCATACTGACTTCTTTCAGACTTTTACTTTTTCTTGTTTTATCCATATTTTATTCCGTTTACACAATGATGGAGACACTCAACATTTAAAGCCTGAGATACACTCTAAATTATTGAGATTGGAAGAAATTAGGGTTTTAATGAGTCAGATTCTCATTTATTTGAATGATTTCAACTTATTAATGATTTCATTGATGATTATTTTGTCCTTGATGTAGTTTCAGTAGTGGTGTTGTGGCACTGTCGGAATGTTTTAATAAGTTGTTCCACATTGGCGGCACGCTGGGAAACTGGAGTACTGCCTCCAGCACCGCAGACATCACAGTAGGCCTGTATTAAGGTACATTTGTGCAGTTATTGCTGTTTTATAGTAAATCGTGCTGCCATACATTGGGCTATGTAAATTAAGTGTATGATGAACTTGTGTAATCTCACTCTTTCTCTTTCTACATTCACCTTTTATGAAGGTTTTTTAAAGGGGTCATATGATGCAATTAAAAAAATTTTCCTTTCTCTTTGGAGTGCTACAAGCTGATCGTGCATAGATAAGATCACTGAAGTTGCAAAGACCAAAGTCTCAAAACCAAAGAGATATTCTAAAAACAGAAACAGCAAGGCATTGTATGGACGGGAATTGTTTGTGAACGAGGAGAGGAGGAATATGACTTTGCTATGACAATCTGGCGCTTGTAAGTATGTTTTGTTATTAGTTTAAATATTAGCTATTGACTGTTCAAATGCGGAGTTTTACGCATTGTGTGTGTGCTGTGTGGTGTGCGAAGCGAAGAGATGAGAGCGCGGGGAGGAGAGAGGAGAGAGAAAGAGACGGGAGAGATGGGGGGTCAACATCACAGTGGAGTCAGCTGTCTTAACCGGGCTTGTGTACTGCAAACAAATACCAGCTTCATCACGGTGTCGGTCACGAGACTGTTCCCCTTTCAGGCTTTCTTTACATTTATTTTGAAAGATGAAGCTTCGATTATGGTAAGGGGCGTTACATTTACAACGAGCGCTTGCGGTGTTCGGCCAATCACAAAGCACTAGGTCAGCTGGCCAATCAGAGCAGACTGCGCTTGTCGGAAGGAGGGACTTTGTAGACAACGAAGCGTTTGAGAGAGGCGGGGCATAGAGGACCTACCATAATGTACAGTATTTAAAAAATAATATGTTTTTGAACATTAAAGCATGCTAACATATTCTATTACACCCAATACACAAAATAATGATATTTAAAAAAAGCATCATATGACCCCTTTAACAGTCCTTTTCAGAAGAATATCTGGAGTATCAGTTAACCAGTTTATCAGTTGCCCATATTTCAGTCTTTTTTGATAAACAGATCTGTAAAAGCAGAATGCAGTGCTCAGTCTGAATAAAACGCACAGATGAATGTCTTGTGCTAGTTTCATTTTCCATGAGAATCTGTGGACGAGGGCCTTGAGTTGAGCGTTGAATTATTAGTATCATGGATTGTCTGTTCACTACATGGCAGCTGTTTCCTATAATTCCTGCATTCATGAAATGCTTGTGTTTTGTAAATGACAGCTGGGTTCATTTGTATTTTCACCTGGGTCAAATTTTAGTTTCCGCCACGGGCACAATTTCCATTTAATAATGCCACACTGCTAAAAATATAGGGGGGAAAAAATCTGTTGACACAAGTATTTACAATTTAATGGTGTTCACCTTTGCACATGTGCTGTTTAATTGAGGAATAAATAATTTGCAACCATTTAACCTTAACTGCAAATCAAATGCAATGAATAATATTTTAATTATGCTGTGCCAGCACTGCCGGCGCATGAGTATTTGTGCATGCACATGTTTATGCGTGTGTGATTTTTGACTGCCTAAATTTAGTGGTGCAGAGAGCAGCTGTTTTACTCACCTCATTAAGGGCTGTATGTATCCTTTACAGATGAACAGTGCGCTCATGCTAAGATCCAGCCGTCGTGCACAAAACAATATATCTCACAAAAAATGAATAATACGGTAAGGACCTCACTTAGACTGTTTTTTTTTTTTTTACTCCAAAAAAATTTACTATCTTTCTCTATATCTGAATGTTTGGGATCATTAAGATTTTTCGTTTGGTTGTTTTATAGAGGCTTCTTTCAATTGACAAATAATTATATACAGTTAGTATATATATATAGATATATAATATATATATTAGGGCTGCACGATAAATCGCATTCGATATTTAACGCGCATCTTGTCAGAGAAGCCGGTTCTGTAATCAGTGGTAAATCTCCATCACGTGCGGGCTCTCACATGGAGCAGCATTAACTACAAAGAGCCGTTGTTCACTGACAAGCTGCACAAAACATGATCGTGGTTTTGCGCAGCTCGTCAGTAAACAACGGCTCTTTGTAGTTAATGCTGCTCAATGTGAAAGCACACACATGATGGAGATTTATGATGATTACAGAACGGCTTTAGTGATAAGTGGTATTAAATATGCAGGCGATTTATCATGCACCCTGTAATATATATATATATATATAGCCTATCTATTTATCCCTGCTTTATTTCCATGATTAATCAGAAAGGCAAGGCGTCTGCATAATTTTTCTGCAGATTCAATAATGTTCTCAACTCTGACAACGTAAATATGTTAAAAGATATATCAATAATCCTGGAGGATAAAATCAAGTCTCACTCTGCAATATTTTCCAATGAATTCAGTTTATTCACAATATTTAAATGGCACTTCATGTTATCTTTAAATAGCGGTAAGAATTTGTCTACTATCAAACTTCTCAACTGTTAAAAAGGTTAATCTGTAAGCATGTGTGTAGTATGAATACAGTTTGAATATACTACCTCAGCAGTGATGTGTTGTCATTTGACCTACTACAACGTCAGCCATGTTACTGTTGCCAATGATGACTCCTCCCCTGTAGCCTTATGGGATAGGAAAGTGGATACCAGAACATTTTTCTCCTTTTGCATACTGTAAAGAAGTAGGCATATTCAGATACAAGGACACCTTTTGACATTATTAGATTAAAAAATGACATTATTTCCCTCTTTTTTTGGCCTTTTTTACAAGTATTTTCTCTATATTTGTGAGGACATTTTCATACATTTGCTCTTTACAAGCATTTTGAAATGTAGGCAAGCATGTAAACACTCAAATGACCTCTTTCTCAAGGCTGCTTACCACAACATAACAGATCTTGTTTTATATGAAAGCTGAATGAATGTGGAGTGATCATGTTTGAAAGGAGAGCAGGTCAAATGAGCAGGAGAGCTTAAGAATCTCGCTCACATGCTTTCACTGACCCCGTTATCACTGAGACGGCTTTGTTTAGCGCTGATATGGAACCTCTTCCTCTGGTTCTAACTGTACCATGAGCTTAATTCAGGAGAGCGCCTGCCACACGATAAATGATAGCTTATCTCAATGCCAACATTGACCTCTGGATGTGTGTGTGTGCTTGTGTGGAGCGCGGGTCAGTTTGTCGACATCAGGGGCGGCGAAAGACACTAAAGAAAATGGCTCAAGATATATAAATATGTCTTAAATAAATGCAAAGAGTTTTGCGTGGTTTGGGTTAGTTACAGGATAAAAGTCTCATTAAGCTCAGCTATAAAAACTAAATGGAAAGTGCTCAACATGATGGAAGGGTAGGTGTTTGGATGTATTAGGGCTGGGTTAAAAAAAATATAGCTTTTGCATAATGTTAATTATTTCGATTTTTATGAAACATGTAAATTCTAAAAATCTTTCAGAATCGATTAGTCTAGACTGTTTTAGTTAATGAACGGAACATTGTAGCGCACCTCCTATCCAATAAATTGCAATAAGCTTTGTGATTTGTTAGTTTTGATATGAAACAAAGTCTCATTTCAAATTCTGACTATTTTATTACAATATTTAAACAATAAATAGCATTTTGGTGCTGTTTGATGTGGAGCGGCAGTGCGAAACGCATGTGAACTGATCATCTCATCCACTTTAATACCAGTTACAATGCGAAATAAACATGAGTGAACATCCGAAGGTATGTTAAAAGAAAGAGAAACGTAATGAAAATCCGTATCCCTGTATAATTGTATTCAATCAATATTGTTTACATGGCAAGACGGCAGTGAAACAGCTTTGAAACAATCTCATGTAACATCCGTTATCTCAGAAAAAAACATAATTCACGGGTCCTAAATTCTTGATTGCGTCAACTAGAAAAATAAACTCTCGAGAGGAGATTGTTTAAACTAATAAACAATTCATTATAATTTTATATTCGTCCATATTTTAATTTTAAAATAAATCGTAAGTGTGTTTATGACAGCCACCATTTAAATGTTTATATTGGAATAGAACTATAATTATGTAATTTAAAATTAATTAGTGTATAGGGTTAGGGTTACGAACTTTATGTCTAACCACTTAATTGAGGTAATTAAGGGTTTGAGACAAATCAGCTTATTTTAAGCTGGTTTTTATTGTTACCCACGGCCTCATGAATATTTTTACAGCATTAGTTGAGATTTTTTTTTCTTGAGAAAATTTGTCATGTACTGTAACTGTTATATATCCAAAATAATCAATATTAAAGCGAATTGATATCAGAATCAAAACAAATTGCAAGCTTGTGAAGCATAATCGAATGGAATTGAATTGTGAAATTTGTCAAAACCCAGCCCTAGTATATATCTTGTGTAACAATAAACTTCTGGGGAAATATGAATAATTAATCATAACTAATTATGATTAATTATTAATTTTTTAGATCCACTGTAGATATTTAGCGGACCACTCAGGGTCAACCGTCTTGTCAAATCTAAGAACGTTAATTTCCTGTTTAAAGGAAATAACCTTCTTACTGTACAATTCTATAATTTTGTAACGTAAATCTGCATGATTATTGACTCTGGTTATGAGTAAACAATGAACACGTCAAGTGTGATACAAGTAAGGTTTTATTAACTACATAAACACTTAAACTAGTCTAACATACTACATAAACACATTAAGCCGGTCTAACATACACATACACACACACACACATACAGTTGGTATAGGAAAGGGTTAAAGTTTAGCCCTAAAGAAAGAGACATAAGGAATGACATTTATGGAAACATTTTGCATATTCAGCAGATCTAAAAACCTGAGGGAAAACGTCAGATTCATAGTTCAAACAAACCTTGTAAAAAGGAGTAACTGATACTTAATATATCAATTAAATCGACTAAGTTTGATAATTGCGAGTCTGTCTGAAAAAGATTCCCGATGCAATCTTAAGGCCCAATATCTTGCTGAAATTAGTTGATGAAAAGAACCAGTTTGAGTCAGAGTCATTTGATGAATGAAAAGGACTAGGCCGGCGCCTGGCACGAGCTTTGGTATCCTGGAACGTTTCTCACATCTTCATCTTAGCATCCGACTGAAACCACGACCTGGGGGGGTGCACATGGAGTGTGGCCTTTAAAGCCCGCAGAGATTCACGCCTCCCAAGATGGGTTCGTCCAATGAGGAAGACTGAAATCCCAAGCGGGAGGTTGCAATTACTGAAGGGTTTTACGACTCTTTGTGTGAGGGCATGGTAATTTGCAAATGTAATTCGCTTGGGTGTTGAGGCAAAAATTAGTAAAGATTCTTTGAACACTAATATATTGCCTATGTACCAATATATAATATACACGCTTGTTTTGATCATAAGAAGGAGAATTCATAGATACTAGACATGAAATAGTTACTTATATGAATGAGTGGTTTATAGTAAGCATGAATAAAAATAGTCTATAATACAAAAGATTAAATACAACACAGCAATAATAAACACAATGGCCTGAAGAAAATGTGTGATCATTCAAAGAAAAGGTTTTCCTATGAAATAATTAGTAGAAAAATCAATTTCTACTGTGCATTGTGTCTCTTTTTTATGAGGAGGAAAAATGCAGGGAGTTTATCCCTGGCATTCCTTTTAGGGCCATAATAACCAGTGATATCATGATAGTTGCATGGTGACCAAGGTTGGGGATTGTGTTCAGCCGGACAAACGAACACCAGTATATTGAGTGAGGGGACTGTGAGGATTTGTTAATCTAATGAATAATTGATTGGTTAAATCAAATAAAAATTAGTGTGTAAGATTGGTCGAGACGCTAACTTACTATAAGGTTGTTAATTGGCATTAACGTGTATGTTTTGTTTCTGTTTATGTCCTTGTTTGTCACTGTGGAAGAGGATGCTGGGTGATTAGAGGTGGATCCTGAGGTACAGGAGACAGTATTATCACCGGTGCGTGAATGAACGTTTCTGATCCAGGCTTGGTGATTAAAGATTAAGACTGCTTTACAACCTCATCTAGCAGGATTTCTGTGGAAAGTCGGGAATCTGTTTCCTGGGCCGTGATGTGTGATGATATGTGAATAATGCATGTGTGTGTGAGTTGTTTCCTACACTGAACTGTGATTTACTGAGTAGATGGTCTCTCTCTTTCCCTTGAAGGATTTCAACATCACCTTGGTCCTTCTCTCAGTCCAGTGCTCGCTCCGATAACATCAGTCTCCACTAAGGCAGGCTTATCACTGAGCCAGGCCTGCCATTGTGTTTACGGCTGTGCTTTGAATCAGTAAGACCTCTCTAATATATATCTGCAGGGCTCGTAAAGGAGCCGGTGTATAGCTTTTATTGACTCCTCTGGAGGAGATTGGAGACGTAGATCAAAAGGAATGGGCTCCGAAATGCTTGCGGTTGGGGACGAATATACTTTCATTTAAGAACGAGCTGTTTGCGTGCTGTCTTCCCCTTTGAGTAGTACATGTGGAAAAAGGACGCTGTGTCTGTGCAGTTGCTGTTTGTTTTAGAGTCAATTGCTTTGCTCCGAAACCTAGTGAGGCAGCATATTAAGACAAAGTTTGATCCAAAACATAGTGCATCCTAAATTAACTTGATTTAGTCCAATTCTAAGACTGCAGTGCATGTATTGTTCACAGAGGATGCAATGTCAGTATGCATTGCAGTAAGTTGAGTGCATGGAGAAAATAATAATCAATATAAAGAATAATAAGAAACTTATATTTTCTGCAATACTTAAAGTATCTATACAAATATATCAGTGTAATTACTTTTTTCATCCAGATTTTATGTATTCTTATGCTTATGAGACCATGTCTCACATTGGCAATCTATGTGTATTTGCAGTCTTATATATATATATAGATATATATATATATATATATATATTAAAAAAGAATAATATTTATTTTTATATTAAGATAATATTATAGCTATATATATTATTTTTTTGTTTTGCTTGATTTATAGGGACAGTCGAGTGACACAGAAAGGGGTGGGAGGAGGAGTGGACGGGGAAAACCAGTGCTATGTAGTAGATTATATAGTTTTATTAAGGGGTCATATGATGCGATTTAAAAAAAAAAAATTCTCTTTGGAGTGTTACAAACTCTTGGTGCATAAAGAAGATCTGTACTCTGTGAAAGCGGAACTACTTTGTTTGGCCTTCCAAAAGGAGGACGATATCCACTTCATCATGCCTGGAGCTGATCCGGGCTGGTCACTGAGGAAATACATCAACACTTCGCGCTGTGTGTCAGCTTTTACCCGGTGGATGAAAACCGAAGCTTACAGCCGGGGTCGCCATATGTGGTTGCCGAAAGCACGCCCGCCAGCCGATCACTCAAGCCGGCCTCATCATCCACTCTAGCTGCAGTGTGTGACGCGTGTTTCGTTGTGAGAGCGAAACTATTGTTTCGGATCTTCCAAAAGAGGACACAAACTCGAAATCAGTGGTGAAGTTGTATTACAACACGTCAAGAAAACTTCAATCCAAATATGCAGATGTGCAGCGATTTGGGGACGTTTCCTGGTTGAGTAGACTACACTGCCGGCTGTTCTGACTCACAGACTGGGCAAGTACGTTTTTATATTAAAGAATTTGCCACTGACAATTCAAACGCGAGTTTGAGCAGTGTAGAGTAGCGCTTGTTGTTTGTCATTTCTCCGATCACAAATGCAGACATGGTTTTATGTTTACGCGGCGCGATGCAATGCAACACAATGCATAAAAACACAGTATAAGTCATTATAATCCATAATTATGTCTACACTGGATGCAACGAATGCCTCGTTTATAATGGTTTTTAATGTTTTTTGTCTCGTCGCTCCGGCGGGACACGGCATCACAGTATGGTAAGGTGGGTAACATTTCTGTCACACACTTGAGGTATTTGGCCAATCAGAGTACACCTCGCTTTTCGGACCGATGAGCTTTGTAAAAATCGACACGTTTCAGAAAGGCGGGGCATAGAGGAGAAACAATAATGTACAGTATGTGGAAAATAATGGGTTTTTTTAACCTTAAACAGCATAAAAACATTTCATTACACAAAATACACAAAAAAATGTTCTTTTTAGCAACATTATGCCCTTGATTAATATGTAGAATATAGCTTTTATTTCATTATATATATAATATTTATTTCAAAAATTAATATTTCAATATAATTTTTTTTATAAGTATATTTAATTTTAATTGTAGTTTACATTTAGTAATTTTATTGTGTGCTGTAATTTCTTAGTTTTTGTAAAAAAAAGATAATACTATAATAATTTTTTAAAAATTCAGTTAATGATTTTAGTACTTCAGCTTAAATGTATTACAATTATTTGCCAAGGTAACAATTAAAATATTTGTTTAGTTTTTTTATTAAAATAAAAACTGAAATAAAATTAATTTTTTAATAGTTAACTTTAAGGTTTTAGTTAATGATAACACTGACCTGAACATGACCCAGGCCATTAGTTAGCCAAAACCAATTTAAATTGAAACCCCGTTGAGTCTTCCATGAAAATCTGTGAGGAGTGAAATCTTTTTAGGTTGATGAAGATGATTCCATATAAGTCACAAGATTTCATGATGGTTAGGATGCTGGCTTAAAAGGCATTATGCATTGAGGAAGTACGGTTTGGAAGAGTACTTCTGTTCTGGTTATGGTTGCACTGTATAGCTGCGGCTCTCTCTCTCTCTCTCTCTATCGGTCTGGTAATAAATGCTCCCGCTGCAGGCTCCCAGAGGTAGTCAGACTGGAACAATTATAATCTTCCCAGTGCACCCGAGACCGCGGCCCCTCCCGCATGTAACACCATTAATTGCATTGTTACTTGTTATTGTACTGAATGGCACTGCCGTCTTGAGTGCTGTTTACTAATGAAACGCGTTGCAGTGAGACAGTTTGTGCCCGTTTAACGTGGCTATTAAACCTAAAGCAGCCATACTCTGATCCCTCGCTCCTTTTGGGATTGAAGAAAAAGAAAGAAAGAAAAACTACAACTGAAGAGTTCCCATGAGGCACACCTTCATTAGGAGCCTGTTAGAGTGGCCTGAGTGAACAGGAAGAAGTTTCCTTTCCCCCGCCAGCACATTCCCTCTTAAAAATTAAGGTTCTTCAGTGGTTCATTGCATAGCACTTTAGCTTCAGTAAAGAACCATTTTTTGCTGTATAGTAAGGTTGTTGTGGTACTACAGCACTTCAGTTGTCGATACCGTAATTGTAATTCTCAATATCACAGCGGCAATGCATATTCAGTTCAGTTGAATTAACATTTATATCTATAGTGCTTTTCACAGTACGTAGTGTTTCAAATCAGCTTTACAGATTTTTTTCTTGCTTCGTTTCTGCAGATAAGAGGATTTGTTATCAGAGGTGACTGTAAAAGTTGAGGTGACAAAAGTAATATTCATATGATAGAATTGAAAATGAAAGCAATGAATACATGTGAATATGCTATTGAGCAAACTTTCTATTTAAAATGTTAGTATTCATTTAAATATCAACATTAAATTTCAAATATTTCATTAGGCAATAGTTTATTCACTAATAATAAATAAAAGGAATAATGCATACGACAAATATAAAACAATAAAGCAAGATAATCATCATGTAAACAGTGGCTTAAGTTTTAATGTGGGACTGGAAAAAGCCATCAATTATGTGACTAAATGTAACTATTAACTTATTTTAGCCTGATGGTTAGATAACTTATAAAATAAGGATTTTTCTGAGGCTTTACTTTCACGTGTTTTTTTTGTATACCGCCCAAGATATTTTATGTTATTTTATTTTATTTTATTTTAATTCAGGTAAAAACTGACTGTTGTACATGACTATTCTAGCAAGATTTATTGTTCAATAATGCATTTGAACGTTGAAAGTTTTGGTCACTCACCTGTCGGTCAACTTTTTGAAGTTTCTTTTTTCATAGAAGTGTTTTGGTTTCTGGATTCTAACTACCAGCAATAGCTTTCTTAAAAAAAGAAGTTGTTGTTCTTTTAAGAGCTTAAAACCTTCTTCAGTGACATCAGGCTAGTCAGACACTTTTTGTTTCTAACCTTTAGTATTTTTTGTAGGTCTTTCTAAATTTTTTATCCGATTGTGGCCTGCTGATCAGCTGAATTGAGTGGTTTGGGTGAGCAGCAGCGTCTTAATTTTCATTAAGTGCCCTCTCCCCTTGAGGCCCTGCATCCTTGGCCTCAGCTGCTAACTGGGTTTCCCTTGTCACGATACACTGGCAAATTCAATTTCCTGTCTCGCGGGTGTTCGCCGCAGGCCCTGAGCCGACGCTCGCAACAACAGGGACTTACTCCATCATACCGCAGCCCCAGGTTGAGCATGGTGACTAGGATACAGTTTCCTGTCGAGATATGCCTGCACATGTGTTGGAGAGTTTTGCGTACGTTTTTCTCTGCTCGCGCCTCTGTCATTGGGATTAGATTAGCCTGTACTCTCATGCCTGGATGCTTTGCTGTATTAGCTGAGCCCCAGCAGGGCAGTGGCATTCATGGGGAGATGGCCGGTTTCTACAATAGAGATAAAGCTGCTGGATTTCAAATCATACTATGCTCACTGACCTTCTGTGAAATGTTAAACCTCAGCCCAGCTCGACCGCCGCACAATCTCACCGTCTGGCAAGCGCCACAGAGAAGATAGAAACCTATGGGAGGAGAATTCTGAGGGAATTTGAATGTCAAGGTGTGTGTCTATGTGTGTCCACATGGTTTAAAAGCTCTGGGTCCATTTGATTTGCGGTGAGATAAAAGCGGGCTCTGCGGTGTAGCGGGTCATATGCATCAACGCAGCAGTTCTGTCAGATTCGCTATCATCGAATGCGGTTCATCTCTGCCGGCTTGGGAGCTGCAGCCATTCTGATTTTATCACCGTTTGTCCCCTCCGGCCCCACACAGGCCTGTCCTGGGTGGTGGTTGCTTAATGGTTGAGGATCGTAACTGCTGTCAGAAAGGTCTCTGGTTTAATTCGAAGTAGAAGCTGAAATCATTTCCCTGCATGGGTTTTCCAGTTGCTGATGTTGTTGGTGCTGATACAGTATGTGTATATATATATGTGTGTGTGTATTTTCTTCTGATTCTTGTTTATTTTTTATTTGTATATTTACACCACACACACACACACAAGTAAAAAAAAATGTAAAAGATCTTATTAAAAATGTATTTTTAATGTGTAAAATGCAAAACAGTCTTTTATAAAATACATTATGAAACAAATTAACAATATACATTGTATATACAAACACACACATGTATAATTTACATTATATAATGTAATTTACAGTCTATACTGTGTAAATGTTATTACATAGATGCAAACTTCTCACTTCAGGACAACTCACTGTTTGAGATAAAATGGTCACATACTGAGATTTGCTTTGATCCAATGAGAAAGTGTTTTATGAAAGGGGGGGGTGCGGGGGGGGGTCTTACAAGGGTGCTTGTGATTTTACTAGGGTAAATAAAGTTGAAAAAAACTGTTGTTTCAATAAGTTTTGTATAATATTTTCTTTACATCAAAAACTATGTCTAAAAAGGGTAATATTTTATGAATTTGAGGTCTGAGATGTGGGAACGGTGAAGAGAGTTGTTTGTTTTTGAAAGTGATGAATGACAGAGAGGGCGCAAAACAATTGTAATGTTAGGTCAGCGCTCGCGTATAATCAGCCAATATTGTCTCTTAAATCGACTGCTAGCACTTAATCTTTTTATACAAACATTTGGATTTTGAACAAAATACGATTCAAATACTTGATATTGTAAAATGTTTTGAACAAGATGATTTTTGTGGGCTGTTTTTGGGGAAACCTAAAGGTTTGGTAATTAGGTAAATTAATAAATATAAAAAATACCTTATAAGTACATACACAAGGAGCATGTAAAGCAAAAAATCTTACAAAATAAATTACACCTGGAAGCATTTGCCCCTGATCCTCACAATGGTTGACCTCTTTTCCACTTACCTGTTTGCATCTCTGATAGTATATTTTTTAGAATTTCAGAATTTCACACACACACACACACACACACACACCATCTACACACATATTATTTCATATTCTGATACTCTTATTTATTTACAATAATCTATGCAATACATACCTTATTCCACAAGTGTATTGTCTTCTAATGCTCTTGCTATTTTTATATTATATTTTACAAACAAATTAAAAAATATATATAAAAAGTATACAAGATTTGTAATGTGTAACAACATAAATAAAACAATCTTTTATAAAATAACATTATGAAAAAAAAAAAATAAAAATACACATTTGCTACGAGATATATATATATACAGCTAGATTATGTGTGATTGTGTGTATGTACAGTGGGTACGGAAAGTTTTCAGACCCCCCTTAAATTTTCCACTCTTTGTTATATTGCACCCATTTGCTAAAATAATTTAAGTTAAATTTTTTTCCTCATTAATGTAAACACAGCACCCCATATTGACAGAAAAAAAAAGAATTGTTGACATTTTTGCAGATTATTAAAAAAGAAAAACTGAAATATATCATGGTCCTAAGTATTCAGACCCTTTAGTATTTAGTAGAAGCACCTTTTGATCTAATACAGCCATGAGAATCTTTTTGGGAAAGATGCAACAAATTTTTCACACCTGGATTTGAGCATCCTCTGCCATTCCTTCTTGCAGATCCTCCAGTTCTGTCAGGTTGGATGGTAAACATTGGTGGACAGTCATTTTTAGGTCTCTCCAGAGATGCTCAATTGGGTTTAAGTCATGGCTCTGGCTGGGTCATTCAAGAATGGTCACAGAGTTGTTGTGAAGCCACTTTTTCGTTATTTTAGCTGTGTGCTTAGGTCATTGTCTTGTTGGAAGGTAACCTTCGGCCCAGTCTGAGGTCCTGAACACTCTGGAGAAGGTTTTCATCCAGGATATCCATGTACTTGGCCGCATTTATCTTTCCCTCGATTGCAACCAGTCGTCCTGTCCTTCAGCTGAAAAACACCCCCACAGCATGTTGCTGCCACCACCATGCTTCCCTGTTGGGACTGTATTGGACAGGGGATGAGCAGTGCCTGTTTTTCTCCACACATACCACTTAGAATTAAAGCCAAAAAGTTCTATCTTGGCCTCATCAGACCAGAGAATCTTATTTCTCACCATATTGGAGTCCTTCAGGTGTTTTTTATGTGTCTTCACTAAGGAGAGGCTTCCGTCGGGAACGCGCCATATCAAGCCTAATTTTTTTTTTTTTCGGACTGGTGAGGGATGCATGTTGATGGTTGACTTTCTGGACAACTTTCTCCGATTTCCCGACTGCATCTCTGGAGCTCAGCACAGTGATCTTTGGGTTCTTCTTTATCTCTCTCACCAAGGCTCTTCTCTCCCCCGATAGCTCAGTTTGGCCGGGCGGCCAGCTCTAGGAAGGGTTCTGGTCGTCCCAAACGTTCCATTTAAGGATTATGGAGGCCACAGTGCTCTTAGGAACCTTAAGTGACGTACAGCAGAAATTTTTTGTACCTTGGACAGATCGTGTGTGCCACACTTCTGGTCTCTGAGCTCTCAGGCAGGTCCTTTGACCTATGATTCTCTTGGCTCTGACATGCACTGGGACTGTAAGGTCTATATAGCAGGGTGTGTGGCTTTCCGAATAAGTCAATCAGTTAACAAACACAGCTGGACTCAAATGAGGTGTAGAACCCATCTCAAGGATGCTCAGAAGAAATGGACAGCACCTGAGTTAAAAATATGAGTGTCACAGCAAAGGGTCTGAATACTTAGGACCATGTGATATTTCAGTTTTTCCTTTTTAATAAATCTGCAAAAAATGTCAACAATTCTGTGTTTTTCGTTCAATATGGAAGGTGATGTGTGTACATTAATGAGGACAAAAAAAATTAACTTAAATGATTTTAACAAATGACTGCAATATAACAAAGAGTGAAAAATTTAAGGGGGTCTGAATACTTTCCGTACCCACTGGTATGTATGTATTCTTTAGAAGCCTAGTTCTCTTAACTACAAACTAGCTGTCTTGTTTCCTGGGTATCCAGTATGCCACAGGATTGTGATCTAAGCACAAAGAAAAGTCCAGTGCTGTTTATAGCGAGGCTGACCTGAGTTCTTCACGCTGCTGTCAGAATGGTCATGGTGGAGGCTGCATTGCTTCATGAGGGGGTTGGTAGATGTGATTGAGATCCATTAAGCACGATTACATTATAGATATAAATCCACGGCTGAACACAGCTTTGTACTTGTATGGAGATCCATTACAGCATTTATTCAAAGCTCTTGTTCAATTTGTACCTCTCTTTGCCTCTGATGTATCCAATAAGGAAATCTGGAAGAAAAAAGAATGAAGCCATGGTGGTAATAAGCTGAGATGTGCTGAAAATCGGACAGTTTTAATGGGGTTTCCGATTCCGATGGAAATGAAGAGAAATGGCGGTGATCCTCTGGGCTTCACGGGTGAAAGAATTAACACAGCTTGCCACTCTGTCCCAGCCATCCTCCCGTTACCAGGGTAACGGACGCCCATGTGCCTCGGAGTAAGTGTGGTGACACAATTGCCGCTGCAGCCTGACTGAAGCTCTCCTCGCGGGCAGCAGCCCAGCCAGAGCTGAAACGAGCAGGAATTGGAGTTTCTATCTCCACAGAACAGTGATAATCTACCCTAATGACCTCTGTGGGGAAAATATATGCAGCCTCTGACACTATCGAGTCTTTGTTTCTGCTTTAATGAGCTCTCGGCTACTAGGTAGAACATTCATGGTAATCTGCTTATTGGGCGCTGTGAGATAAAACAATTTTAGAATATCATATCTTAAATCCAGCTTTGTGTGCTTAAATTAGACTAGGATCATTTAGATACTACTGAAATGGTGGTATTAACTATAAGGTTACTTCCTTGTTGACCGTACATTTGTTCTAGTAAATAACTTTGTTAGGATTTCAAACGGGAAGGCCAAATGTAGTTATTTTACCGATTTAACTTTAAGTCGCTTGGGTTGTTTTCAGAATATGGATCTGTACAAGATCTTTTCCAACTAGTAGCAGTTGTTAAGCGCAAACCAAAGAACATGCTGTTTCAATGTCACATTGTAATTTGCCATGGTTGTACTGCGAGCGAGTTAAGTCAGACGCACTTCATATGTTAGCACTGGAAAAATTGATCCATTCTAGTGACAAAAACTTGATCATTTGGAGAGTTCATGCTTGTAAATGAATGATTACAAAAAAAAAAAAACAGTGCCATTGGAGAATTGCATTAGTATTTTAGGCTTCTAGATAGAGTGATAGAATACATATTTATTTAAATGTTGTTGTTCATTGGCTATGTTTTAAACTTCCTAATATATAATAATATATATTATGTGGTGTGTGTGTGTGTGTGGTGTGTGTGTTGTATAGTCTAAATTAAATTCATTCATTTTTTAAAAATGCAAAAATGTGTAATTACATATTTTTATTTTATTGTAAATAAATATTTGTATATACTATTTTATTAATATAATTTTTATAATGCATCAAATAGAATACGTTATATTTAAAAGTAGGTTATCTTTTATAAATATTTAAGGGAAAACAGTAGAAGAAAAATTATATGCTCGTTTTAAGTGTGAAAAAAACTACATATATATATCTATCACCCAATAATTGTTTTATAAAATATATTATTGAAAAAAACATTTTGTATATAGTGTTTTTAAATATTTAAACACATTCTTCAGAACTTTTATTTTAGAAATTTTAAATGCTACTAACTTGCTGTCTCTTTTAGAATTTATTTTTGTAAGTGGTTAGTAACTTGACTGTACAATGACTACTTTAAAGTGTAGGTTGGCAAGCTATAGTTTCAAAGTAGCTTCCACAACACAAAGGAGATTCCATTTAGCCAGGCATTCATTAATATACCAGATGTGTTTAGATATAGTTTACGATATCGTCTTCTCTCACAGAGGGTGAAATTAGGCTTTGCTCTTGGGCAGATAAGAGAGAAGACTAGACTGCATCTCAAAACGTGTTTTTATAAGTTTACACATTTTGTCAAACATCCTCCAGAATGTTGTTGAACAAATTCTGAACTTGTATTAAACATGAAACATTCCTGGTTAGGAATGAAAGGAAAGTTATGCTCAGACAACTCCGAGTCACTTGTGTGAACCAGCATCTCATAGTGAAATTGTTCACAGACTGTCTGTGCACAATGTTTTTTGACTTTGAATAAATACACTTGGGTAGATTAATCAAAAGAGTGGTTATAAATCATTTCTGCAAGTACTAACCCATGATAACCGTGTTAAGCTGTGGAAACTCTTGCTCAATACTTGGCTCTGGGCATAACAATACTGTGAGCAGAGAGCTGTGCAGACCAGCTGTAATTAAAAGCTGTAGTTTCAAATGGGATAAAAAGACTCGCTGCAACTTTTTTGTAATGTTTTTTCATGCCAAGATTAAAGCCCTTTGATTATTTCTTGTGTAATTGGGGCTGTTTGAATGCAGAGTGGTTGTTTTGTGTCTGCTTAGTCGAGGCTTTGAGTTGGACATGGTTTTCGCTTTGAGCCGTATGAAATCTCTACCTGCCACTTCTCTGTTTTGGAGTGATAAGAGCCCCTTTAAAAACAGCCTGAGTGCAGCTATTTACTGCCTCTGCGGCAGAGAGAACGTGACCTTTCACCTCTCCTTCGTTTCTCGAGTATTGACAGCACATTACTTTTTTGTTCGAACTGAGACCAAGACTGGATTTGGTTTCATAGCGTCAAACATGTGGATTACCTGCTTCAAGAAAATGCCAGGAGTCCTCCAGCTAAGTTTGTTTTGCTCATGTAAATGACGATTCTTGTCTCTGTTTTCGCTGAAACGTATCTCTGCAGCTCATAGGAGCTCACGGGTCTGTGTCCAATCAGACGTGCCGAGGGAGGGGCTTCGCCAGTTAGGTTAGTAGGGCATGACATGTGATTCCACAAGAGGAGGAGCCTCCGCAGGTCACACCCTTTGAGAGAATTCTTACAGGTAAACACTCTGAGCAGATGAGTTAAGGCTTGCCGGGATTTTGACGTAGGCTGTGGAGTGTTTATGCCCTCAAAAGAGAGCTATTACGTACTTTGGAGTGCCTCGGAAATATGGGTACTGTGGTGTGAGATTACATATAAATGTGTTTCTGTCTAGAGGGAAGGAAAGTGTTTGTCACGAGAGCTGAGAGAAGCCTACGCCAAGCGTATGAATGAAATCTCAGAGCAGGTACAGAGTTTATTTTTACTTTCTCAAAGGCCCATTTATATGTCAGGTTGATATTAAGTGTGATGTAAGGAAATAGGAGTCTTGTGGGATGGATGGCAATTGTTTTGATGTAAAGCTGAAGTACTTGTCAAAGTATTCTTAAATCTGATAATTTATTACAGTGTGGTTCTATTTTTGAATTCTTTCACCCTCAAGCAACAAAACAAACTCTTCTAGGAAGCTGCGCTCGTTTAAACCCCATTGACATCTAGTTCATCACCAGGTTTGCATGAAAAGAGAAGAAGATTGAGGAGATTTTAACTTGACCTTAGCATCATCCTGGCAACCACTAACGGATTTTGCACCAGTCGCATTTTCTTCTGACATTGTAAAAAATCTAGTTTAGTCTAATTTGTTGAGAATGTGACATATTAGAAGTCAAGTTGCACATAAAGTTAACTTTTTCTTGTTTTTGTGGCTGAGTGACTCCGTGGGCGATTTATTACCAGCATGAATAGACTCATTACTTGTTCTTCACCCACTTTAAATGAGTTTCGTGCTTGTTTTAACGCAGCTCTCCCAATCAAGCGAGCAAAACAATGACAGTTTGGCAGTCGCCTGGCTTGTAATATCAGGACGGTCCGCGTCTGCGTGTTGAATAGAGGATCTCTCTTGGCACTCGTGTATGTGGTTAATAGTCAGATGTTAAGATGGGTGATGAGGGAACAAAGTGCTGTTCTTTGTCATCGTGCTGTCTTTGTTATGTCACTCATACTGGCATGTAAATGAACATAGCCAATTATAGAATATCGTTATGCATTTTAACACATGGCAGACACGGGCGGACGTTAATTTATTCAAGCCCAATGGCCGGTCGCTTGCATATGCAGATGTACTGTATATGACTATATTAAATGCCAACTGCATGTATGCATGTGTTTAATCACTGATTTATGATGAGGCTGCCAAACAAATGTTGATTTAGACAGGCAGATGGTATTTGGGCTCTGATCAGAGCATCATGCCTAATTATCTGTAGCTTTAACCCACCCTCTGTGATCTGGCTTTCTGCTGTCATCTGGACGCACGACTAGAACACATTTACAGCTATTTGCCAGAGAAACACAATCCTGCAGAAACAACCCTGAACCTGGTCATCAAGTATAATGTATCATTCACAACAATAATTCACGCGGGAACCAGTATGCATGTTTTTCTTTTATTTTGGGCCCATTTTGGTGCAGTTGGTGTTAGAATAAGTTTGCATTTTGAGGGTATTCTAAAAGCAAAGTGTTACAAATTAACTTTCCATGTTCAAAGTGACCCTCTCACATTTTGAGCTAAATTAAATTGCAAAATACTGTGTATTTTCTTGTAAATGTTAACATGACAGCAAACTTTGTTCTTAAATAAACCAGGAAAAGAGAATGTACATCATTGCTCTTCCTTATCCTGTGATACTCAGAAGTATTTTGCAAAAACTTTCTTTGAAGTCGAAAATAATGGTCAACAATGATGTTTCGGGTCTCTCGGGACACAACTGGCAGTTGCCAGCAAATTAGTCCTAAACGGAGCCCTGCGTTGTCATGGCAACAGTGCAATTAAATTACTTTACTGTCAGCTGTAATATAATTTTCCTGTGCAGCGGCTCACGGGACCGGAGCGCCCCATCGGAGGCTGAGTGAGATGAGCGCTCCTCATTGGAAAGATGCAGTACATTGATTTTTCATGCATGATTTTAGTGTCCGCATTGCATTTCAATGTGCTGATGGCTGGGTTGAACAAGAGGCGATTTCGTTCCACTTCAAAATGCTGCTCTCTCTGCAGCGCTGAAGTATAATCTTTAAGTATTTCTCTTTTCTGAATGACAATCAGTGTAAAGCAGAGGTCTCGTTGTTTTAGAAAAACATAATCTGCTCTTTGAAGCAGAGTGTGATTTTTATGTTTTCGTAGAATAATTTCGGCAGTATCATGTTTGATGGTGACTTTCTAGTAATTGCTTTTGCAGATGGACCGGGTGTGTTGAGCGAGGCAGGAGAGACAGCGCCACATAAATTGATCTTTGCGACAGATCACAGTGAAGGTCGCAGACTGTTTTTCTGGTGTCATGTTTGGAGTATTTGATTCAGTGATTGACATGCCCCTATAATATCTTTCCCCTCTGTCACACCCAGTTCTTTATGGGTTAGTCAGTGTATTGAAATAGATAGTCATTTTTAGATTAGTAATACTATGGCTGTCATTTGTGCTGGTTGTGGTGACAAGACTTAGCTCATGAATATTAAGTAATGCATAGATATTTAATCATATTTTATTCTTTGTAATATTGTAAAATATTATTAGAATTCAAATATAATGTTTTCTAACATATTTTAAAACATAAAATAATGAATTCCTGTGATGGCAAAGTTGAATTCTCAGCAGCCATTACTTCAGTCTTTAGTAGGGGTGGGAATCGCAGGGTACCTCACGATACGATACGAATCACGATACATGGCTCACGATACGATAATATCGCGATACATCGATTCTGCGATAATCGATATATTGCTAGACAATTCTATAATGATACATCACAATATCTGTCTAACTATGAAAACAAAATGCCTGTGAAAAGGTTAAGTGCAAGGTTTTTCTCTTTATTCAAGTTCAAACTGTTAGAAAGCAGCACAAAAGTTCTGTAAATCAAATTTAACCTGCTAAGGAAATTAATCATTTTATTCTTGGACTTACTAAAAGCTTACTTTTCTTTGTGTGTAAACCTTTGTGTGCTTGTCAACTTTATATATAGCCTATATATAAACCTGATACATTTCAAAATTTACCTGGAGTGCTTTCTCAACCTTTCCTCTCCTCTCATCATAAAAACGGAGCCCCGCGCACATGACATGCAGGGAAAAAATAGATGTTCACATCGCCTCTTCTGCACGCTCAGGTTCGTTATTTCAAATGTACACGCGCGGCAAGCAAATACATTGCTTACATTTTGTTTTGTCGTCCATGCCATAGGTGCAGTTTGTGCGGGTCGGTGCCCTAACGCGCACTTGTAATATCTTAGAGAGAGTTTTTGTTTACATAAAACTGGACGCGCCGGCGCTGCTCTCTCTCACTCATATAGTGAGGGAAATTCACCTGCGATCCGAGCGGAGAGGTTAGGCTACTCACGGACTCAGTATGCGCTCTGCAATAATAACGTGATCGATGCCTACAGTCCACGCTGATAGCTGTTCTGGGGCAGTTTTTTATCTCCATCTCCTTTTATCTCCATAAACATATATAGAGCAGTAGAGCTAATGTGGCTGGAAATCTGTTTATCCTTCGGTTCCTCGTGCTTCCCCATCTTCATAGAGAACGCAGTTCATGGTTGCTCAGAACGCTTTGGAAAGAAGGTGGAAATGGCGCGGCCGTGATTTCCACACATTTTTTAGATCCTGGGAGCAGGGAAATCTATATAGAGCGCCTTATTGTAGTAATATATTGTAGTAAATTGTAGTAAAATATCGATATTTTAAGTATCATTAAAACCGTATTCGATTAACGCGATTTGAAAAACTCAGGATTAATAAATACTGCATAAAGCAAAGTTAAAAGAAAAAAATAAATCCAGCATAAAGCAAAGTTTTAAGTAACAGTCTCATGTGCGCACAGCACGCAGAGTAGTTTTGTTTTGGGTGAAAACATGGCGGGAAGCTGGGAGGTTATTATACAATTGAATATATGGATTAATTAATTATATGAATGTACCTTTGAAGGTTCTGACAGTCTTCAGAAAAGATTTGATGGCATTTTGTTTTCATCTTCGCTCCATGTAATGCCTAATAAAGTAGTGTTCTTAATCGCAATGCTGTTTTGTCCACGGAGGTTACGAGAAACAGCTGTAATTCTGCTGATCCATAAGCGCCACCTAGTGTCAGAGAGTCGATTTACAGAGAGTTACATTTACATTCAGCCTGTGTGCAGTTTTTGTTTGGCCAAAAAACAGACCAAATTTGCATGCCCTGCTGTACATTTTGACTGGTTAATGAAAAACAAGCTTATGTGGATTCTACAGGCGTCTGTGTATCTAGAAGTATTTATGGAGCAGATATAAATATAATCATTTATTAATCAATTATCATTTTGACTGAACCCTTTTCTTTATTTAAAGGCTGAAATGTGAGGTTTGCCATTTTATTAAACTTTTTCAAAGCTTTATTTGAACATTTTGTACAGGTCATTATATAAACTGTTGTCAGTCATCATTGGTAATGTTATTGTTTTAGTGTTTATGCAAACAAAAAGCCATTTTATTTGTTGTTTGTTGATTTTAAATATAAAACTTGGTAAAATGATTTATGTGTCAGTACTTTTTGAACATTTCCAGCACATTTTAACAATACCATGTTAATACCGATAACCGTGATAATTTTGGTCACTATAATCGTGATAAGAAATTTTCATACCTTTACATCTATTTGTCACATTATATATGTATTGATATCTGTATTTTTATCTGTGTATGGCAACTATAAAAAGAGCAATTGAGAGAACATAAAACAGAGCAGATCATTTGTAGATGACCTTGAGCATTATATTCCATTTACTTGAAATATTTCACACTACAGCAAGGCGTCTTCGGTTGCTCGATAGCTGTTCCATCATCTCCGAGAGCAGACTTGCGTGCCGTGCATTCTTGCTGTTGACAGAGTAGGATGGTTCTCATAGTCTCGTTCTTTTGTGCTCTCAGAGAATGTTTTGTCCCTTGGATAGAATAAAAAGGGCTTCCTGCAGTGATCTGAACATCAAGTGATCTTAGTCATCCTCCAAGACTGTCAGTTTGTTAACTTGTACAATAGTGGATTCGGATTGAGAAATATCATATAACATATAAAATATGTGTGAAGCCTGCTTCATAGTCTCTCGCACTGTCCCAAACGGCGCTCTTAATGTGTTATAATTTCACCTTTGACCTTCTGTGATTGTGATCATGTTCTCTTTGGTGTCTTCTGTAGGAGCCTTGGTCTAAATGGGTCCGGTTATGCCTCCCAGTAAGAAGCCGGAAAACTCCGGGGTCAGCGTCGCGAGCGGCCTGAGCCAGTTCTATCAGGCGAGCTCCATCACGCGCGCCCTGCAGGAGGCCGAGGAGATGGACCTGGCTCTTCCCACCATCAAACTGGAGAAGGGCAGCATGGAGGACGAGGAACTCACCAACCTCAACTGGCTCCACGAGAGCAAGAACCTGCTCAACAGCTTCGGTGACCCTGTGCTGAGGAGCGTCAGCCCCGTCCAGGACTTGGACGATGACACCCCGCCCTCCCCGGCCCACTCGGACCTCCCTTACGACGCCAAGCAGAACCCGAACTGCAAACCCCCTTATTCCTTCAGCTGCCTCATCTTCATGGCCATAGAAGATGCCCCCTCCAAGAGACTGCCAGTTAAAGACATATACAACTGGATCCTGGAACACTTCCCTTACTTTGCCAACGCCCCCACGGGGTGGAAGAACTCAGTCAGGCACAATCTGTCCCTCAATAAGTGTTTTAAGAAAGTGGACAAGGACAGGAGTCAGGTAAGGATGGCAAAACCGCTCTGCATCGAGACATCAATCTTTAACTGCAGAGTGGGAAGTGCTGACCTTAATTTACTCTAGTTTTCATTTCATTTTTACACTTTTTGACTTCACTTTTTTCACATTTGCTTAACATTTTTCAGTAGCCTGAAAACAGCTGCTTTAAAAAAAAAAAATATATATATATATAGCTGTGACAAACAGGCTAAACAGAACGTTTGTAGTTCACATTTTTTGCATATAGCATTAAAAGCCTTATAGATTTGCAAGACAAGGCAATAATAAATGCCTTTGTCAGGTGCTGCTGGGAATTCCAGTTCATTTGCAGTGAATCAGACTGCTCAGATCAGCAATGAACCGATTCATAAAATGATTTGTGAATCAATTTGAAAACATTTCCATTTTTATTTGTTAATCATAAATAAAAAAATGTACCATGAAAAGTGTTTATTTTTCAATATTAGTTCATGATATCTAATGCATTAAATAATGTTAAAGTATGTAACCTTGTTGGAAAGTGTTACCAAATAGAATATAGTTAGAAAAGTTTGGCCTGTTTAAAACATCACTGTATTTTTGTTGTTGTTGTAGTGTAATTAACTGTCCAAAAAGGGCTTTGCAGAAGTGTGCTGAATGTGTCAATATCCAGGGGGATGGGACTTGTTATCTCAAGTTTATTATCAGTAAATGTTGATTGCATTGATTCCTATAAGAGAACATTTTATAATTGTTTGATAAGGAGGATGGAACTTATAAATTGGTACTCATTAGATGCTCATTGAGTATTGACTGATTCTAGTCAAAAGCTGATACATGTGTTGAGAGTATACTCTCTCTGTGTGTGTTGTGTGGTTGTGTGTGTGTGTGTGTGTGTGTGTGTGTGTGTGTGTGTGTGTGTGTGTGTGTGTGTGTGTGTGTGTGTGTGCTTGTGTCTGCAAGTTAGTCAGAACAGTAAAGCCATTCCATGTGACTCTTACAGTTCACTGCCATCTGGTCCCTGGCTGTGGCGCAAAGAATTTTTTCTGTATATGTGTCTCCATAGAAACAGCTTTGCAGCTGACATGGAAAGTAAGCTGTTGCTGTAGCAACAGAGAAACCAATGTGTTTGTGTGTGTGTATGTGTGTGAGAAAGTGTTGTGTGGAATGCTAATCCACTGACGCTAGTATAGTGGTCGCCCTATTTAACCCCTTCACTCCTGCCCCAATAATAAGAACATTTATGTAATTTTTGCTGCAGAATGAGTGTTTTGTCTCCTGTTGCAGTATCAGCTTTAGTGGACCTGGTCAAAATATTTAACTTGAGGAATTCAATCCACATGTTCTGTTTAGGATTGCTTAATATTGAGTTAAAATTCAATTTAAAATCTTCCCTCAAAGGTCTGGGGCTGTTTTTCATCTGCTGTGCCTGGGATGCTCGACTCGACTCGGCTCCAGATATCATTTTAGCGCTTGTTTCTAGTGCACTCATCTAATTTTATTTAACAGCTTTGCCATCCAAAATTTATTTGTGCCTTGCTGAGATTCACAGTGTCGAGTTGGTTTTTCTTTATTCAAATGAACTGTGTAAGTTTGAGCTCTGGGCTTTTTGGAATTAAAGGTTTCTAGTCTTTTTTTCTTTATTGCACAAAGAGCTTACAATATCTCAGGGAAGTTCAAACTTCTTTATTATACACATAGAAAGTGCATAAAAACAAAAATTAAACAATATTCTTTTTTACATTTTCTAAACAGAATGTGAAGATGATGTTCTTGTGAGTGTGAATTGTGAATTCACAAACGCTACGATTTAATTAAATTATACGATGCAGTTCTAATACAGTATATGCTCTTTAATTATTTACATGCTTGTAGGTTAAGTACATGCGTCACACAGCGGCTCCGTTCACAGTAGTTCCACAGGAACAGTTATCATTTACATGTGTGGAGCGTCTCAAACTCCATCTCTGCATGCTGTTGTGAGTTTGGGTTTATTATAACGTTCATCTTGGAACTCAACGTGCGCCATTTCATCAGATTTGCAAGGTATATAATTTATAAATCTACGCAAACACAGGAGAATTCATCGTGGTTTCAAAATATAAGCTCAGACCCTCACTCTGAGTTTACGCGTTTTGATGTCCACATATTCTTTTACAGTGGCTATAGCATTTCTGTCCTATAGAAATGGCCAAATATTAAAGATTAAATGTACATTTGAATTAAATGGTGCTTGGTCAATATTAAACAAGTATTAGATCGCACAGCAATGTGTAAAAATAATCATCATGCTGTTGGCGCCTTCTGCAGGCCTTTGTTGTAATGCGTAATGTACATTAGCTCTATTGTTTATAATACATTATGTCTTTTAACGTTTTTGTTCACTAAACCTTGATTTTCTTGCTTTGATACGTTATTTTGAAAAATTATTAGTGTCCCTAATTGCTATTATATATGTATTTTAAGTCATTTTAAAGGCTATTGTTCATTTACATATTTTTATTACAAAAAAATTAATTATAATTATAGGGCCCTATGAAATCAGTTTTGTTTCCAAATTCATTTTCTATACTCTGTTTTAATGTTTAAATTAAATTTTATTAATCAAAAAGTCTGTCTAATTAATTGAATTTTACAGTTTTATCTTTACCAAATTCTGTTTTCCTTATTTTCTGGATTCCATTTGAATGGTTCTATTAAATTTTAATAATCAAAAGCATCCAATTAATTGATTTTATTTATTTTTTTAAAGTTTTTTTTCTTCTTTTTTTTCAGAAATACTGCACATTTACATTTTTCTCCTAAAATTCTGGTAAATAACATTTCTGGTAAATACTCCTTTGAAAAGTGTTTTTGATTATAATTTTATTAGTAGTAGACTAGAACACATGGATATGTTCTCATTCTTACACTATAATACTGAACTTTGATTTCAGTGATTTGGACTATGAGATGGACACTTGCTTCTTGCACTCTGTTGCACTTTATTTTTGCTTTAAAAAAAGGATTTCATAGAATTTGAAGTTCATTTGTTTAAATAAATCTTCTTAAGTAAATTGTTTGATTTTTGTGGAAATTAAATCGTTTAGATTAACGATAAATTATCGATCTATTAATCAATACAAATATCATTAGTGGCAGCCCAATACTCCAAAGTAGGCCATTTCACTTAATCAAGCACTGTATGGACTATCTGCTAAACTACTTTTTAAATATAATCCTGCATGTTCTTGTTTGGTCCTGTGTGAATGAATTGCGCAGACACCGATTTCGTTTACTACCGGATACTGCGTGTGCGTGACGCTCTGCGCCATTTTTAGCCTCTGCCTGCCTCAATATACGAGTACATAACACATAAACACTTCATCATGTCATCTCCTTCCATGAAAATAAAATGATATATATATATATTGGTTTTGATGGTGAGGAAATTTTTCCCACCGGTTAATCGACGTGTGACAACACGTATCACCGCAGGGGCGTTCCCTCTTTTCCTCGCTTTCCTTCGCTTTTAAATAGCTTAGCGAATTAGCGGCAGTTCAGCGTCAGTTGCTTGAATGCAACAACAAAGTACAACGTCAAACTCACTTTAGCGTACATATAACTTTTATTAGCAAAACGAATAAAAATACACCATGCTTTTGGGCAGGCTATGCCTAATATAAAATACCAAATAACTTGCATAAAGTTTAAATAAGTATACAAAACTGGAAATAAGTAAACATGTATAATACAGGTGTCCGCAGGTCCTTAAAAAGTCTTAAAGTCTTAAATTCGGATTCGATGGGTTTTAATTATTTTTGGTCTCATTACCGCTAAAATATCTTCAGTCGACGGACCTAATGACTTTACATCATTGTACAGACCGAAGAACACGCGGTAAAGTTACGCGTCATCGAGAAATTGCAGTAAGTTTAGCAGAATACAGAATACAACTCGCGCTGCTGAGGCCACTCTTTTTTGTCCCGAACTTCAGAACAACGAGTGTGACCCGCACACATAACTCAGAAGAAACACACTGGGTACATTCACATGTTTAGTTTATTCATACATGAATCTATTTAAAATAACACCCTGACAATTGAGCTATTTGCGCAACATTCTCACGACGCAAAAAAACAAATTATTCAAAACCCCTAGAGTGCATGCATTACGTGAAGTCTAGTGCGCTCTGCTGATCACTGCATGATTCAGTCTATTAAAATACATTCTGAGTGATCACAAATTCAAGACATGGGGCAGAAAATGTGTATATTTATACTCGCAGTTCACAAGGGAGAGTGCCTTTTTTTCTCCAAAAATTGCCATATACAAATGTGATATTGATTTTTTACAACAGTTCAATAAACAAAAAGTTAATATTAAGATACTTGCTTTTTAGACACCATATTGCCTGTTTTTGCTCTATTTCGCCAACAAAAATAATTCCAAAAAAAGCCACAGCGTTGTTTTGCGTCTCTGAGCAACATGACACTGTTTTGTTCCTGAATGATTCAACCGTTTAAATGATTTGGTTCAATAGCAATGTCTCACTTATTAACAGTGACTTACTGCCACCTACTGGCGGTTTTAATTTCACATTTAAAGTATCTTTTCATTTTTTTTTATTATTTCAAATATCAGTATTCAATGTTTTATGTTTAATATATCAAAACATTATTTATGCACTTGTAACTGCAGGTTAAATGCTCATGTCCCTGCATAACTTTTGTAAACACATCTAAATGCCCTCCGGGCAGCTTCCTGTGCATTGCAAAGATGAATTTTGATACTGATATCATTTGTTTGGTAACAACCCAAATGTCTTATTATTCTAACTGATTGATTAAATGTAAGACTTTGACTCAAAAGATAATGGACACTTTTAGAAAAATGGTTTTATAAAGGTAAAATGCCCATAAAAGGTCAAATCTATTTAAACTTATCTGACCACCACACAGAATATGAAGAATATCAAAAACTTTAGGAGTCAGCTGTCCACGAAAGTCCTTAAGATACCAGCATGATAATGCACTCAATCAGTTGAATGAATGACTCACTCATTCAGTGACTTACTGTTCCCCTTCAGGAACTCGAGCTGCGTCGAAATTCGCTTTGGGAACGCCCCTGCGTGACCGCGTTCTGAAGCACGGGTAAAATCAGTCCAATGGAGCAGCAAGACGTCACAAGCAGGGTGACGTAAGCACCAGAAAGAATAAAAGCGCATCACGCAGAGCGCAAACCAGCTTCTGCTCTTCAGTAGCGCTTTGTGTATGTGTCTGTCTATTTACTGTTGTTTGTCCGCACAAGCACTCATATATATAAAGCAATGAGAAAGTCTATGGCGAGCGAATGGCATTACAAACGTTGTGTTCCTTCCTGCCCACGATATCTGATGGCAGGGGATACACACGATTTGTGTGTTGTTTGTTTGGGAGCGGAGCATGCACGGTCAGCTCTCGAGGGGGCTGATTGTCATGACTGCGAGTTGCTCTCGCTGCGTGTGCTCCGCTCTCGCCTGGCTGTGTTTGGTGAGAGCGGCCAGGCTCGCGATCCTGCTGGTAGCGGTCCCGCTGTTGCCGAGGCACAAGCGCAGACTGTTGTCATGGGGATCGCAAGTGGATTTAGCGGAGGGATCCGAGACGGGCTCATCCTTTTCTCTGTCCTCACCCGCTAGATCCGCAGCTCTCTCTCAGGGTTCGGTAGCCCGCGCTGCGGTTTCTTCCCCCCGAGAGAGAGCCAGACGCTTCATCCATCTTCCTCCGAGGAGGTGGATGTGACGACTGTCGAGACAGAGGAGACTGTGGACTCACCACCGCAGTCCCTCGCGTTTGAGGAGCTCGTGGAGGTTGTGACTCGGGCTGTAGCCAAATTAAATATCGATTGGCCAGCCAAGAAACAGGACACTCGTCCTAAGATCAAATTAGACGAGCGTTTCCTGAAAGCGAGGTCACAGCCTTCACGACGGGGCCTTCTGTTTTTTCCTGATCTCCATGCTGAGGTGTCGAGATCGTGGGAAAAACCGTATTCTTCCCGTATATATAGCCCCACAGTCTCTAATTATTCTAATTTCGTGGGGCTGAATGAGAAGGGATATGGTGATGCCAATGGTGGAGCAGACGCTCGCAAGCTATCTCTCCCCATCCTCAGCATCATACCTGAAGGCCCCGAAGCTTCCCACCAGGCCTGTTAAGCTAACATCTAGTCTGGTTGGGAAAGCTTATACGGCGGTATGTCAGGCTGGCGCATGTTTGCACACCTTGGCGGTGTTACAAGCGTACCAGGCTGATCTGTTCAGGGACCTGGATGACAGGGAGGAGGGGAATCCGACGTGGTAGCTGAACTGCGTCGGGTCACAGATTTGTCCCTCCGGGCCACCAAAGAAACGGCCAGAGCTATCGGCCGTTCAATGGCAGCAATGGTGGTCACGGAGTGGCATCTGTGGTTGAATCTGTCTGAAATGCAAGATAAGGATATATTCTTCCTCCTAGACGCCCCGCTCTCGCCCTATGGCCTTTTCGGCGATGCAGTTAACACTGTCGTCGAGAGGTTCCAGGAGGCGAGAAAGCAAGCGACGGCGTTTCAACGGTTCCTCCCTCGTCGCTCCCAGGCCCATGGGGCTGCTGAACAGTCACAAAAACAGAGCATTGCAACCCGCACCCCTCTGCAGAAAGAATGGGGGTCGGGGCGACGCTCTCAGTCGGGGTCCTCTAGACCGAAGACGGATCTGCGGACTGTTATTTTGTCTAAGAGGACCTCGGCTAAGTGGTCCTACCATTGTCAGGTCCCTGATGGCAGCCCACCTGGGGAGGAAAGGATCACACCTCAGTATACGGTGCCCAATCCTCCTCAATGCCCTCACGGAGATTCACTGATACCCCTGCCACCCTCGGTGCTTCAGGGCTCAGTGAGCTCCGACGAGCAAAATTCCCAGCTGCCGCCCGGCAACGGTACGGCACAGGAGAGCTCGCCCCCTCAATTGAGGGTTCTACAGCAGTCAGGTCGGTCGTTCCCTGCCGGTCATCCGCTTCAGGGCACCGAACTGGATCCTCTAAATAATCCCAGAGGCCAGCCTCGAGAGGCTGGTTCCCTTAGTAGATTTCTGGTAGCGTGGAAACTTCTACCAAATATCTCAAAATTGGTCCTGCAGATTGTAGAGAAGGTTACAGAATCCAGTTTGGTTCTCTTCCTCCTCCCTTCAAGGGGTTCTTCCCACCTTGGTGGGTCTCGAGCAGGCTCTGGTAATGGAACAAGTAGTAGATACTCTCTTGAGGAAGGGGGTCATAGAACGTGTTCCTCCTCTTGAGAGAGCGTCCGGATTCTACAGCCGTTACTTCATCATTCCGAAGAGGGATGGGGGGTTACGTCCGATCTTAGTTCTCCGTCTTCTAAACCGCGCTATCAAACGGCTTCGGTTCAAGATGCTCACTATTAGCAGATAGTATCTCAAATCCAGTCCGAGGACTGGTTTGTTACGATAGATCTCAAAGACGCTTATTTCCATTTTTCCATCCTCCCTCAACACTGGAAGTTTCTGAGGTTTGCTTTCGGGGGTGAAGCTTACCAATATCGGGTTCTTCCTTTTGGACCTGCACTCTCACCCCGTACTTTCATGAAGTGTGTGGATGCTGCCCTGGCTCTCTGTTGCAACTCCAGGGCATCCGCTTACTGAATTACATTGATGATTGGTTGATATTAGCTCAATCGGAGCAGATGGCAGCTTGGCATCGGTATGTCGTCCTCGCCCATATGAGAGAGCTGGGGTTAAGACTAAACACCAAGAAGAGTGTTCTTTCTCCACTACAGAGAACCACTTATTTAGGCATGGTGTGGGACTCGATGCAGGCACGTCTGTCTCCTGCTCGAATCAAGTCAATCCTCACGACAGTCACGAGAGTAAGAGAAGGCCGGTCACTCACTGTCAAGCAGTTTCAGAGACTGTTGGGTCTGATGGCAGCTGTGTCCAATGTGATACATTTTGGCCTGCTGTACATGATACCCTTGCAGTGGTGGCTCAGAACCAAGGGATTTTCCCTGAGGGGAATCTGCTTTGCATGATCAAGGTCACGCGGCTATGCTTACGTGCCTTAGACATGTGGAAGAAACGTTGGTTCCTGGTTCAAGGCCCGATGTTAGGGGCTCCTTGTCGTCGCGTAACGCTAATGACGGATGCCTCTTTCACGGGCTGGGGAGCGGTCATGAGTGGCCGCTCTGCCCAGGGTCTGTGGGAATGCCATCATCTCTTTTGGCACATCAACTGCCTAGAAATGCTGGCCGTGTTTCGAGCTCTAGAACACTTCCTTCCAGACCTAAGGGGACATCATGTCCTTGTCCGCACAGACAACACATCGGAGGTCTCCTACATCAATCGGCAGGGGGGTCTGCGTTCGCGCCCCTTGTACAAGCTGGCGCGCCAGATCCTTCTGTGGGCTCAGGGGAAGCTCCTCTCTCTAAGAGCAGTTTACATCCTGGGTATCTCAATCAGGGTGCAGATATCCTGTCGAGACAGGGGTTGAGGCCCGGGGGATGGAGGCTCCACCCCGAGGTGGTGGAGCTCATTTGGAGGGAATTTGGCCAGGCGGAAGTGGATCTAGTCGCAGGAAACGACACACTGTCCGCTCTGGTTCTCCCTCACGCATCCAGCTCCACTGGGGCTGGATGCCATGGTGCAGACGTGGCCGAGGCTTCGTTTGTATGCTTTTCCCCCGATCGCTCTGCTCCCAGGAGTTTCTGGAGAGAGTACCCCGGGATGGGGTCCGTCTGTTGCTAGTAGCCCCATTCTGGCCGGCCCAAGTATGTTTCTCGGACTTGGTGTCCCTCCTCGACGGCTCTCCGCTGGAGATTCCGATCAGGAGGGACCTCCTCTCTCAGGTGGGGGGCACCATTCTTCACCCCCGCCCGGAGTTATGGAAGCTGTGGGCATGGCCCCTGAGGGGGCACAGCTCCTAGCATCTGGTCTCACAACTGAGGTTGTTGATACTATACTCCAGTCCAGAGCTCCCGCAACTAGGAAACAGTACGCCTTGAAGTTGAAACTTTTCGCTTCATGGTGCGGACAGCGACTGCAGGACCCAGTCAACTGCCCATTTGGTACAGTTCTGGAGTTTCTGCAGGAGCGATTCTTCGCAGGGTTATCTCCCTCCACTCTGATGGTATACGTGGCGGCCTTAGCTGCTTACCATGCCTTTCTGGGTGGTCAATCATTGGGAAGACACCCACTTGTCACTCGTTTCCTCCGTGGCACCCTGAGGCTGAGGCCGGTACAGCGCACTAAGGTGCCCTCATGGGACCTGGCTGTGGTTCTGGAGGGCTTATGCAATGCCCCATTTGAACCCTTAGAAGAAGTGTTGGTCAAGTTGCTCACGCTCAAGACTATCTTCCTCCTCGCTATTTCCTCACTGAAAAAGATTAGGGATCTTCAGGCACTCTCTGTTTCGTGCCTGGAGCTTGCTCCAGGCATGGTTAGGGCATTCCTTTACCCGAGGGCCGGGTATGTCCCTAAGGTGCCCACTTCTTCACCAGGGCCCATAGTACTTCAGGCATTCTGTCCTCCTCCATTCCAGGAAGTAGGCCAAGAAAGGCTTAATCTGCTCTGTCCAGTTCGAGCACTGGACGTTTACACACACAGAGCTGCCCCGTGGCGTAAGGCAGATCAGCTTTTTGTTTGTTTTGGTCCGCCAAAGAAAGGATCTCTGGCGACCAAGCAGACTATGAGTAGGTGGGTGGTTGAGGCCATCTCACTAGCTTACGAGTCCTCGACCAGGATTATGGCGGCCTCCAAGGCTTTCAGCTTGGGTGTGGCCTTGCAGGACATTTGTGTTGTGGCGGGCTGGTCCTCTCCTCACACTTTTGTCCGCTTTTACAACCTAGACCTAGCATCTACCCCAGGTTCCCGAGTTCTCTCTTCGTGATGTGCTCATAATATACACACACAGGCAGGGACTTGGTAGTATGGTGCAGTGGGTATTCTCGTTCCCAAAGTGATCTCTATGTAGCTCGAGTTCCTGAAGGGAAGCGTCTCTAGGTTACGTATGTAACTATGGTTCCCCCAGGGAACGAGACGCTGCATCTCTTTGCCATACTCCCTGCATCCCTGCAGGCGCTACTTAATCGAAGCTGGTTTGCGCTCTGCCGGATGCGCTTTTATGCTTTCTGGTGCTTACGTCACCCCGCTCGTGACGTCTCGCTGCACCATTGGACTGATTTGACACGTGCTTCAGGACGCGGTCACGCAGGGGGCGTTCCCAAAGCGAATCTCGACACAGCGTCTCGTTCCCCGGGGAAACCATGGTTACATACGTAACCTGAGACGTAGTTTAGTTGAGAAGTATGTTGAAAAGTATGCATTTTCAACATTTCTTATTTGTATACTCATAAATGCATTTAAAACATTAATCTCATAACATTATTTATTGCAGTTGTAATTATTGTTATTTGCAGTGTAAATGATTTAATCTGACTGGTAGCAGCCCTATAGTGTATATTGAATTTATTGATACATTATAATAATTTGACATGTAAGATGATGCATACATCTAAAAAGGTTAAAAATAGGCCTTTTTGTAAAGGTAAATATGCAGATTTAAGCATGTAAAATCTGATAGAACACTGATGAAAATATTGATATTTTGTGTGGAATATTGTCTGCTGACATGAAAAGTTCACTGTATATCATAGTAATAAATACCATTTATTACAGCATTGATATTTTGTTTTCTTTTTAATTTATACACATTAAATATTACATATATGTATGTAATAAAATGTGTATTTCCATTACAGGTTTAGGTGTTAAATTTCATATAAGGTGGTATTAAAAAGGTCTTAAAAAGTCTTAAATTTAACTTGTTCAAGTCTGCAGAAACCCTGAACAAGCATAATACAATAGACGTAACGTTTATTAGCAAATTGAGTAAGAAAGCTTGGAGGCACGGCATACATCTTGATCAATAAAATAAATAAATGACAATGTTTAAATAATGTAAAAATCAGCAAACAATGTGGAACAATTAAATAAGAAACGAATGTTAAAAAAACCTTCCAAAATCACCTTAAATAAACGGCAAAAGTCAACAGGCTTTTCAAAAATCCAAAATATTGCCAAACAGGCACTTTTACATTTCGTTTCGAAACTAAATCATCCGCGATCGTCTTGTCTGTCTCGCCTCACTCTTCTTGTCAGTCAGCTCTCCTCACTCTCCTCACTGGATAAATGAAATCTGATCTGTGATGCGACTGTAATTCGGCATGCTGCATTGAGCAGCCGATTTCAGTTTTTAATTGTAGTGTCTGTTCGACGTCGATGACCCCAAACGACGGTGGGGGTCGGTGCCACAGTGGGCAAGTTACGTAACCCGTGTAAGGCTTAACAACGGTATCACCGTCAGCACAGTCTATCGCAGCAAGCCTACTATTTATATTTTATTTAATAAAATCATTTAATTAAATGGCTTTGATTTAATTAATGAAATGAATCCCTTAACGGGAATCCAGGAAAATTAATGTAAAACAGAATTTGGTAAAAATAAAACTGAATTGTAAGTTTTATGATTTCACTTAATTACACATCTTTTTGATTAATACATACAATTTAACCATTATAACAGAATCTAGAAAAATTCAAATGGAAAAAAAATCGGAATCCAGAAAAATGAAAACGGAAAAAAATTGAAAAAATAAATGGATTTCATGCAGCCCTGATCTAGGTGGTTGCTGCATGGTACTTGCATGTGCAGAAGTTGTTGCCATGATGCTATGGTGTTGTGTGTGGTTGCTAGGGTGAGAGCATGTGAGATGTGAGAGCATAACATTTTTAGGTTCTATTATTGTCTCCCAGGCCATTACTCAAATCACTTGGGTTTATTCAAATCCTCAAGTCTTAGTATGATAATTAGTAACAGTGATGACAACTTTAGCAAACACCACTAACATTGCATGACAACAGGAATATTGGCAAAGCTTCTACCACTTAGTGTTGTCTCTTCAGTTTTCCAGAGTTGTTTATTTCATACTTTTTAGAAAAAAACGTTTCAGTTAGGTCACAAAGTCATGATTAGCCGTATGCCTGTTCATTTGCTATTTGATTTAATTTCTCTAGCCTCATTGGCCTACTTAATGAATGAGATGACTATTTTAAGTCTGTTTTAATTTCAGATTCATTGTGGATTTGCTATGCAATCATGCATCACTCTACATAATGAGACAGTAAGGGGCAAATTAAACCAGCAAAATAAGAGTCTGAACAAACAAACATTTGATAGATGCGCAATCCCCAGGGGTTTACGGAGGAATAATTAATTTCGGCCAAGAGGAGAATCAAATTAAGAGATCCAGACCTCAAGAAAATTTTGTTTTTGCTTTTTACGGATTGAGAATGAGTTGCACCTGCTGCTAGCGTCATTTGCACATGCTGTCTGCACTGTTTTAGCACCAGATCAAATACGGCAACAAAATTAGTGTTGCATGGGGCAGTTCAACCCTGTTCACGTAAATGTACCTAGACAATGGCTTAAAGACAGAGAAAGGTACATTTTTACACAGGGGTATAAATTACTGCTTCAATAATCATAAGGAAATGTGCACAAAAAAATTAGTATCTTTACCACCAGCTTCCCTGGCTGGTAATAGTGCATCTTAAATTATATCAAACAAGTAGCAGTAACATTTATGAATCCGGCACATCCTAAAATAACCCTTATTTGCATAGAAACAAGGTGTATTTAATATTGCTATTCCAAGAATAATTTAATAATTAAAAATATTTAATTTGTAATTTTTTTTCTTGTAGCTTAGCTGAAGGTCATAGGTTCAATTCCCAGCAAATGAAAATGCTGATAAATATATACTTTAACCTAACTGCAAGTAACTTTATATAAAAGCTGCTTTTCGATAAATATTTCTATTCATATTTAATGCATTTGGCAAGTGCTTTTATCCAAAGCAACTTGCAATGCATTCGAGGTAAATTTGACCAGTTTATGCATTCCCTGGGAAACAAACTCATGATCTTGGTATTGCTGCGTATGTGAAATAAGAAGGATGGTTTTGCACTGAAATTTGGTGCACTAGAGTGGTGCAACTCTTTAGTGTTTTCATGCGTGCATGTGCAGTGACTGGTGAAGAGTGAGCCCTCTAGAAATGACACCCTGTCATTTGTTTCCATGGCACTGTTATGAACACAGGATCTGAACTAGGCACCAGAGTGGTGGTTATATGGGTGGATCTCCAGAGCTCTTGTGTCCCTTACAAAGCCTGTTTCACATACAGGCACATGCATCAGCGTTTACACATAGAGGGAGCTTGATGGTAATGTGTCTGGTCCATTGTTGATGTCATCTCCATAGCAACAGGACGAAGTTACACAAGAGTTGCAGTTGAACAGGTAGCATTTTTGAAGAAACACAGGATGGAAGAGCATGCATTGGCATTTCCAGTGGGTAGCGTTTTCCGTACTGTCAGCACTGTAATGGTGATGTTCTGGGAGTTTGCTCGGACATTCGATTGAGTTCAGAAGTTTAATTATTTAAAGAGAAATGTGTCATATAATATATATATTATATATATATATATAGAATATAACTCTCTTTGTCTGTCTCTAATCCCCGCTCTCCAATCCCCATCTATATGGAACCATGTGGGGTTACGGTGATAACGCTGATCCGCGTGACATGATTTATCCCTCGCTCTGAAAGCCAGGTTGATGCCGGCCTGCTCACTGACATGTTCCCTGGCCAGCTGTTGTGTTCCCTGTGGACAGATGTTGGTTGCGAGGGAAGCTGCGGGAGATTTGCACGCAAACCTACCTTTGTCATCACCAGTGCGCCTGACTTTTGTAGACTGCGCCGTGTTACCAAGGGTTACGCGACCGTCCCCCAGGGATCCTGATGCTGACACCACAGTACCTGCCGATCAATAGCGGACACGGAGCAGAGCGCTGACTCTCAGGATGTCAGCACTTTCCGGAATCTGAATCTGCACTTAAAGGATTTGTTTACTTCCAGAATTTTTTCCCCCTTATAATTTATTCACCCCATATCATCCAAGATGTTCATGTCTTTCTTTCTTCAGTTGAAAAAAGAAATTAATTTTTTTGAGAAAAATATTACAGGATTTATCTCCATATAGTGGACCTAAATGGAGATCAATGGGTTGAAGGCCCAAATTGCAGTTTCTACACAATCCCTGGCAGAAATAAGGGGCTTATCTTGTGAAACGATTGGTAATTCTAAAAAAAAAAAATAACTAAAATGTATAGATGTTTTAACCACCAATGCTCATCTTGCACTAGCTCTGTGATGCACATCCGAGACTTTGCGCATTACGTAGTCACATTGGAAAGATTTCGCATGGTTAGAAGGGATGTAACGGTATGAAAATTTAATATCACGATTATAGTGACCAAAGTTATCACGATTATCAATACTATCACGGTTTTGTTAAATTTAGATGAAAATTTTCAAAAATAACTGATACACACACTGAAAACATTTAAATAAGTTTTATATTTGAAAATATAAACAACAAACACAATTACCAGCTGTATGCACTTTTTTTTTAGCATAAACATTAAATTAACATTAACATGAAGACCTAATAATAATAATAAATCACTTTCGGTTTGTGATCATGTGATCTTCGGTTAGGAGATCTTGTGATGCTTTTTAAAGCAAAGTTGGGGTTGATTTCGAGTTCACATATAAACATAAATAGAATAGGCTAATTAAAGTGGTCTTTTAATGTAAGACAACATATTTTTCGTCAGTGATAGAAATATGATTTAAGACTGTAGTGTAAGCAAGTTTAGTTTGAAAAGTTTAATAGTAAATAAGACACAATCAGACAATATTTGAATAAAACAATAATAATAATAATAAATATTTATTAGCAACAACTGATGGAGTACTGAATGCTACACGCACGCGCAGCGTTGTCAAGGTAACATTTGGTCAGTCATTCCCTTCGCCAAGGGAGTTTCAAACGCTTATACGAGACAGTAATGCCCTGCACCCTTCAAAGAACACACTACAAGGGCTCTGCCCTTCGAAGGGAGTAACGTTAGTGCATAGGGATGCTCACTTCCGTTTGGAATTCGACCATGTCTCTGGTATCACCGCCGCAGAGGCGCGGACGCGCTCTCTCGTTTCATTCAAATGCAGCTTGCCGTCTTGCGTCTCAGTTTTTTTATTGTATTGAAAATGAAATCAGAGGATTTTAGTATTAATACTACTATAATTTTGTTGTAGTGATCATATTGTCCTGACGATTTTTTTTGTACACTGTTCATAATGGATTTATAAACAGGTAAGATTTCAAAACATTATCTCAATTCAATATTTCATATCCCCATATTTATATATTATTTTAGGTAAAAAAAAAAATCCATGTAATAAAGTAACTATGAATATACAATACATTATCCCTTAAATGTCAACCTGATAGTTTGAACGTTCGTTCGTCTTGGCTCAAAGCCACTTGCTGCGAACTTTTCTTCGCGGAAGCTTTGCGTTAAACAAGTGAGAACAAAATATTTAATCTCTAATCAATATTTTCAATTATCAATTATTTGCCCAGTTAGTTTTGGTAATGAGGTAAAAGTTACCTTGCATTCGCAGTGGGTGGTGGTCACGAAGATGACAGAGCAAATTTGATGCGTTTCCCCCTTTTCCAGCGACTTTCTTCTTGCAAGATCGGCAGACAGGGTGACCGTCCTCGATTAAATTGCCTTCAGGACTCTTGTAAAAGCCAAAATACGACCAGACCACCGATTTGGTCCTCTTAGATGGCTGAAAAATCTCCCGAGCGCTGTCACTGCCTTCCGCCATTTCGTCTCGTGCAAAAAACAACAACAACAACACTGCATGCTGCCTCTGCGTCAGACTGATGCTGGCTGGACAGGATTTACCGCAAGTTTTCAAAATCTCGATAATCAAATACGGTTTTGATGATATTTAAATTTTAAATGGTAATACTAACACGTCAGGGCATTTTTATCGTGCTGTATGTGAAACCGGTAATCGTGCCATCCATAATGGTTAGTGTATCTGTGTACTTCGTTTCAGAAAGGTAGGGTAGCGCGAAATACTCTCATATCATTTGTGACCATGGGACCACAAAAACCATTCATAAGGTTCATTTTTTGAATGAGATTTATGCATTCTCTGAAAGATGTATACATCCTCATACCATTGATGTATGGTTTGTTGGGATAGGACAATATTTGGCTGAGATGCAACTATTTGGAAAATCTGGAATCTGAGGGTGCAATAATCAATATTAGATAATATTGAGAAAATCACCTTTAAATGTGTCCAAATTAAGTTCTTAGCAATGCATATTACTAATAAAAATTGAGTTTCGATATATTTACAGTTGAAAATTTACAAAATATCTTCATGGAACATGATCTTTACTTAATATCCTAATGATTTTTGGCATAAAAGAAAAATCAATAGTTTTGACCCATACAATGTATTGTTGGCTATTGCTACAAATATACCTGTGTTACTTATGGTTTTGTGCTCCAGGGTCACATTTTGTCCTCCATCTTCAAAATCATCCAACATTGTTGTTTTACCTTTTTTTGTAAAGGCCTTTTGACTTTCTTTGCACATTCGCTTTGCAAGCACTGGGTCGGTACTTCCGTCTATGTCACACGTGACCTTTCCAATGTGACTACATAATGCGTGACGTCGAGCTAGTGCAAGCTTAAAAAGTATTTACATTTTTGTTTTTTTAGAAGATGACCAATCATTTCATTATATAAGACCCTTATTCCTCAGCTGAGATCGTTTAGAGCCTGTTGAAGGTGCATTGAAACTACAATTTGGACCTTCACCCCGTTGATCACCATTCATAAGTCATATGAATTCATAATTCATAAATTAAATTTATGAATTCATAAATTAAATTCTAATTCTGATTGAAGTCCACTATATAAAAAAATATATATAGTATATACTCAAAACCCTTTTTCTTGTTGTCTGAAGAAAGAAATACATGAACATCTTGGATGACATGGGGGTGAATAAATGATCAGTACATTTTTATTCTGGAAGTAAACTAATCCTTTAATGTGAGAGCAGGATGGAGATTTAACTCTAAAACTTATGTTTTAGAGTTAATTGTTTTGCTTATTGACATCCAAGCAAAAGTTTTGGCAGCAAAGATAAGGCTGGTCTTGATGTTAAGACCACTTGATGAAACTTTGGGGAATGCTATGGATCTGTCAGTGTTTTTTATGGTTATTGTAGGTAGATGTATTATACTATAGATGTCGTTACTTAACTCATGACACACTGACCAGTCCTTTAAAATTACATGACAACATTCACTGGGTGGTTTTTATACTGTTTTATATTTGCTCTAATGGTTGTAAGAAACCATTATTAGCACCTTGCACCCTGCAAAAGGAATGCATGATTAAAGGATTAGTTTTTTCCCACACTACCCATAACCGCACACGACTTCCCCCCCCCCAAAACATGAAAAATTCCTCATCGTTTACTCACCCTCAACAAAAAGGAGAAATTTAGAAGAATTGTACAGATCGCTATGGAGCTTTCAAGTTCAAAAAGCATGCAAAATCTCATAAAGCTGCAGAAGTATCATAAAAAAAGCATTGTGAGCTATATTTCAAGTCCTCTGAAGTGATATGATGACTGTGTGAAAACCAGATCAGTCAGATTCATGAACAAATAATTTAGACTGATTTTATGTACAGAATAAACTAAAAAAGGATGATTAGATAATGACGAATGGACATTGTTACTTCATGAACTATCATGAATGTGCTAAGAAAATCTACGGCATGACAACATTTTTTCATAGGTGAGGATGCATTCAACTGATCAAAAGTGAGAGTAAAGACATTTAAAATGTTACAAAATATTTGCGTTTTAAATAAATGCGATTCTATTCAGTATCCAGAAAAAATGTGTGAGAGTTTCCACAAAAATATTAAGCATCACAACTGTTTTCAACATGGCTATTAATAATAAATGACTACTGAAAGTCAGTTTTATCACGAAATAAATTAAATTTTTAAATATAATAAAATAGAATAGAATTTTAGTTTATTTTTGATCAAATAAATGCATGCAGTAAATTTCTTGGTGAACAATGTACAATTCCAAAAGCCATCTTTTTTGTGTTCCACGACAAATTGAAAGTCAAGCAGAACAACTTGAGTAAACAATGACAGAAATTTAATTTTGTGGTCAAAAACACTAGCTAGCACTTAGGATCCGTGTTGGGACTACCGCTTTTAACAAGACTAACACTGAACAGATGAAAGGATAATTGCAGCTAATTCTGTCATTTGAGCTGTACAATTGAGCAATTTTAGAGATTGCTTGACTTGTCTGTTAGTCTGTTACAGATATAGCACCATAAGTGCTTCATCATTAGGTCTTTTCACCGACAGAGCAGTGTGTCTGAATCTGTGTTGAATACAAGTCTGTCAGGGTGAGAAGTGTTGTTAAATGAGATAATCTGTGTGTTAGAAATCTTTACCATCTGATTATGGAAATCAGCATCTTTTGTCAATTGTCTGCACTTAAAGAGCCTCTTGGCAGAGCTTCAGGTGCCTGATACACAAGAGAACCTCAGCAGTTCAGTCCTCAAGATATCTGGCTGTCTGTTTGTCTCCTTCCATAATTAATAACAGTTTTAGGGGTTTCACTGCTTTCCCCCCCCATGTCTGATGCTCATACTTAAGGTTTTGGGTATTTGAACCAGCTAATTCAATTTTGGTGCATACCTCGTCCTGCACCATTTGCACTTAAGGGCCATTAATTACATCTCAAATTGCTTAAATATTACAGCATTGTAGAGATTTGGGCGTGAACCTAGCAACCACTTAGCAATGATCTAACAACTGCACAGATCACATGGAAACCACCCACTGTGGCAGTGATTTGATGCATGAGCATCACTCATCATATTCGTCTGAAAATAATAATAATTTTTACAATAATTTTTATTTTGTATTGTAAAATTATATGTTTTAATGAATATATTTTGTAATATTTAAATTAGTTTTAATAAATATTATATTTTGCATTTTATGCAATAATTTGTACTATTATTATATAATAATGCTGCTTTTTCAATGTTAATGGTTTAATCCTTCATGGCTCCACCCAAAGATTTTTGCATGAGTTGATTTTTAATTCTTCGGAAAAAAAAATGTATATGGATATTAAAAATATTTTTATATATTTTTATGTGGATTTAAAAATAGTTAGTAATATTTGAATACATTTTAATAAATACATTATTTCATATTTTTTGCAATTTTTAAGATTTCTCATTTGCATTTTGATTCAATGTTATAGAGGCATATTATTCCGTTTCTATGATAGGAACCTTTCGCTGTAGTTAACAGTCGAAATAGACCGCACTGCTATATTAACTGCAGTCACATAAAAGGTCACTTTGTTTAAAATATGATGGCATGTGTGAGTCTGGTCACTTCCTGCACAAGGTTGAGTCACTGATTTGATTCCAAGGCTTGGTCTCCTCACGCCTCGTGGCCGTATGCTGCACCCGTGGGGGACACCATATTGCTTGCGTATGATCTCGGCATACGCTGACTGTGTCAGAATAAACACGGTGCGTGAACGCCAAGAGAGACGGTTTGCACAAGAATGTGCGATTTTTGTGGGACTACATCTCAGCGGGGCTTGATCTGGCCACCCTTCGTCACTGGTGATCATGTACAGCATATACATGGTATGAATGCACTCACACGCTTTCATACACACACCCACACACACTCTGTCCTGGGTACTGTTCTGGCACAGACTGCGCTGTGGGAACAGAACTTGTCTTAATTTATCATGTCATCAGCTTTTACTTTTGTATCTGCTTTACTCTGGATGGCTTCAGGCTCTGCAAAGGAATCCTCTTTAATTAGGATTACACAGGTCATTAGCAAACCCAATTTTTTTTATGTGAGCCTCATTATTGGGACCAATTTTGCATGGTGTTAAACTAAATTATTGATCGTGGTTGTGTCAGTGGCGTTGCTCAGTTTAGCTTCTTTTGGACCAAGCCACTTAGTTTGGACTTGTTTTTCTGGAAAGATTTGGCAACACTGTCTTAAAGTGCCCCTATTATGCCATTTCCAATATTGCCTTTCATACAGTGTGTAATGTAGCTGTATGTGAATGTAAACAATCAGCAAAGTTGTAAAGCCGAAAGTGCACGATAAATAAAGTTATTGTCTCCCAAAATAAAGAATCGACTCTCTACAGCCTAAACGAGTCGTTAGTAATTCGAATCCCAGTTCCGTGACGGCTACATGTCACGGGGGTAACACATTTGCATAATTCCCGCCTATGTTCTACGTTGGCCGGCAGCGAACAACTTGACCCCGTCCACAAACACGTCATTTTACTGACGACTGCTTCTCTAATCTCGGGGAGTTCAACGCGGGATTCACTAAATGCTTGCTCTTGAAAGATGGCTCAGTACCCTGTTTATTTGGACCATCTGGCTCCACTGAATCACAAGTATGATAAATAATAGATGTTTATATTTTCTATCGAGCGTTCAAAATACAGAACTATGGCAATAGGCGTATCGTTTCCGCCACGCGCTGTACGCGTTACCAATCACAACAGACTAGGCCAGGTGTGGCTAAGACGTTCGTACTCCTGGCGTCCGCAGCCCCACTGCATAGATTTTTTGCTTCAACCCTAATCAATCACACCTTAACAAGCTAATCAAGGTCTGAACGGTTATTAGGAAGCTACAGGCAGGTGAGTTTTAATTAGGGTTAGAGCTGAACTCTGCAGGGCTGCGGCTCTCCAGGACCGGAGTTCGCCACCGCTGGACTAGGCCATCTGACCAATCAGAGCAGAGCAGGGGTTTAGAGAGACTGAATCTTTGAACCTGGCTTGGGGGGGGTGGGGGGGTGGGGGGGGGGGGGGGGGGGGGGGGGGGGGGGGGGGGGGGGGTGAACGAATCGTTTGAGAATCGTCTGGAAAATGTGATATTTAAATGCAATTTTGAGAGATAAAAGCGTTTTTTGACATTGCATGCATGTAATCCTATTGTAGGAGACTCCCGAAACAATATTAGGAACCTTAAAAATGGCACAATAGGGGCACTTTAAAATCCTACATCACTAAAGGTAATTTACAGAAAACGTATGCTGAAAATCCATTTATTTTCTGTTGCGAGGATCTAGAGGAAAAACGCAAGAGTTTGCAAACATTTTTAGATGAATGTTAATTTAGAATAATTTAATAATCTGTAACTACATTTCTGTAGTTTTATAAACATTTAATTTTTAAAAAAGAGATGGTCGAAATCATATTCTGATCATTTCTAGAGACTAGAATATTGCTGTCAGACTCTGTTCCTTGTTGCTCCCCATTGGTCCCCCCTCCTTCCTGTTCATAGTTCCAGGCGTTCACTGTTATTAGTTATCCTTCTCACCTGTCTGCCCCTCATTATCTGCCCTATTTGAGTTCTAGCCCGTTCTGTTCTCCCTTGTCTGGAATTGCATATGTCTACCCTTGCTACACGTGTTTTCCTTGTTCCCTGGAGGTGATTCAAATCTATATGTTTGAATTCCACTCCTCATCTCCTCACTCCTTCGTCTCCGTGCTCCTCACAGTAGCGAACCGTGACAATGACATTGTATATTTGGACTAGTGTATTTTTTAAGTAATACTTTATGTTTATTAATATAAATAATGGTAATATTTAGACTTAATAATAATATAATAATTAAAAATAATTGATTTTTGTAGCTTTATGATATTTCATTTGGTTGAGTTTATGGTTTTTATGGTTTAAAAAGGGAAATTTCATCCTGACTATTTCTAGAGACTAGAGTATTGTAAGGTTCATATATTGTACATTTTATTACGTAATAATAATAATAATTATTATTATTTAAAAAAGAGATTTTTCTTCTGCTGTCAGTATATGTCCATTAGATGTATGGTTGGCTGTTTATGTTTGCTTTGCAATTTGTCAACTTTGATACATAATTGATACATAATTCAGCTGGTGTGCATTCACAGGTATGTCAGTTTTCAGATTGAATGACACTGTTAGAACCAAGGCATTGTAAAACAATATATATCAGCTATTTTACAATAGTTTGGATTTAACTGTGACATCCAAGCGAGAGTTGGATGGGGGTGATGTCTTGGACTCGTCTCCGTGAATAGATCCAACAACAGCCAAGCTTCCCCCTCTCCAAACGCCCTCATTATGAATGACCTTTCATGCCCTTCCTAATGCACTGAGAGCCTCTGAAGGTGAGTAGAGTCATCGGTCTCTTAATGCTTCACTGCAGAACTCCACAATATAGACCTGGTTTAAAAATGCCATTGTGTGCAGAATTCACCCAATATGAACGGAGGTCATCGTGTCTCCACCAATCATAGAGCAGGCTTACCGCTTCTCTGCTCCTTCATGTGATTTAAGCCGCAGAGCCTCAGAAGAGATGATGGCTCTGGGGCCGCAGCCGTTAGCAGCTGATGACTGCTGGGATTTGGAGACCAAAGCAATGATGTCCTTTTGGACACCTTGATTTATCCATGTTTCAAAATGGTCGATGTCTGCATTTATATAGATCACCTTACCAACAGAGCATTAACACGCTCGCTTTAGGACGTCAGTACATTGTGCTGCTGAAGCAAATTGGTTTTCTTCAGAAATAGAAGTGTTTTTGTCTTGCAGAATCCGGTTTCTTCCATCTCCTTGTTGTGTTTTGACTTTCACTGTAAAGAACAGTAATTAACTGGATTTTCTAAAATAAATGTGAATGGTGCCTATGCTAAAATTCTTAGAAATGGCTCAGGTCGCTCGTTAAATGTATTTTTTTCCTTCACCTGTTTGGTCTAATAGACAAAAACATTTCAGGGTTTTGGCCAGTGACTGCCAATGTAAATTCTACACTCTTTTGTGTAAATAAATAAAAAAGTTAACTTAGGCATCAAAATGTTATAATGTACAGTATTAAAATGGATATTCATTTCATATTTTCTAAAGCTTAGATTTAACTAGTGCTGTCAAAGGATTAATCGCGATTAATCGCATCCAAAATAAAAGTGTTTGTTTGCCTAATGTGTGTACTGTGTATATTTATTATGTATATATAAAGACATACCATACGAGCCATATATTAAAATAAATTTACCGTTTTTTTAAATTGTAGCTATCTTTCATATAATTTATATATAAATATATTTAATATATAGACATAACATATTCTTCTTAAATATATACGTGCATGTTTGTGTATTTATATAGACATAATAAATATACACATACACACACATATATATATACACACACAAACTGTATTTTTAGATGGCGATTATCATTTGACAGCACTAGATTTAACGTATTAAATTTATAATTTTTTTAAAGATTTAAAATTTAAGTGAGCAGTTGATTACGAAAATTTACACATCCACAATAAATATTAGATGAAATATTAATTAAAAATATTAGATAAAATGTTAAAGCACTAAAATTACTGCAAGAAAAAAATCTGAACTAAAACGAATTCCAAAAATAAATTAAACATAAATAGTACAAATTATAATAAAATATTAATAAAAACTATCTACTTAGTATATAAATATTAAAATCCATTGATTTGAAAAATGTTAGTATGAACAAATTAAACAATCTAACAATTAATCGAATAGTGCTAATGTCTGTAGCACGAACGTATCTTTGATTAACATGCTATGGTTTAATATTAGGGTTAGGGGATTTTTTTTAAACTCCCACCTATATAAACAGTCATAAGAAAGAAAGAAAGAAACGGGTGTTTTTGTAGTTTTGCAGTGTGATAGTATAATGGGCAGTTGTCTCATAAAGATGGATCCAAAACATGGCTTTTTGGGTTAAATATTTTCCCACAGTTCTTTTTTTCACATGTTTAAAGTTGTGAGCATAAAAGGGGGGACTCTGGACAGTCGGGTCAAGGGGAGGGGGTGCTTCATAATAGCAGGTCTTTCATTTTGGATTAACTTTACTGCTTATAATGGAATATAGCATCTTCAGAGGCCCGTGCTTCTTAGAGAGAATGAAAGATCTCTCTGCCAAGACTATCAAACAGTCTTTATATACTCCACCATTGCCTGTTGCCTAGGAGACCAGTGTAATCCAAGTGCTTTCCCCCCTTTTCCCTGGCTCTCCTTTCCCTTTTTCACCCCCTCTCTCTGATTGGAGACTCTATTGGCTGGTGCCATTGAGCTGGCCTTCAGACGGACACAGCAGCTGTCAGGAGATGGAGATAAATCTGAGGCAAAGTGCTCTGAAACCTATTGATTTCTCCTGATTACGGAACATTTGGAAATAGACCAGTGCAGCCTCTTCTCCACGGAGCATATAAATAATCTGATACTCTCAGGATCACATATCACACCCTTTAAAGACAGATGTGGCCCTGTTGGAAGCTTTATTGTGTCTGAACGTACACATAGTACTCAAATAGTACATATAGTAGTCACTGCGTATAACCGTAGACTGTATAAAAACATGGACGTAGTGTCCGTGACGTCACCTGTAGGTTTCTGAAGAGCGTTTTTGAAGCTCAAAGTTGGCGGAGCCGACCGTCGCCAATCTTGGCAGCGCGTCACCACACGTCACTACCGGATAATCGAAAATAGGCAAAAAGGCGAGAGCTGGTTTCTGAAACCATGCCCACCTAGCTCGACGGTGGTGACAGCAGTGGCAATCCACCTGTCACTCAAGTGACCACGCCCTTAATTATGCAGAACTTTAAGGCTTAATATAATTTAAACAGATGAGTTATAAAAAAAAAATTCCTCCCCCCACAGTTGTTATGAAGGTCAAAATTAGCTATATAGACCAAAAACACTTTTTGTACCAAGCTGTAAACATGTTTTTTTTCTGCTGTAATGTTGGCCATTTTAACATGGGGAGTCTATGGGACTGACTCCTGTTTGGAGCCAGCCTCTTGCGGCCAGTCGATGAATTGCAGTTTTAGTCACTTCCGTGTTGGTTTCACGAGAGAGACCAGAAGGTTGCCTCTTGCGTATAACTAATATTGGTAACACTTTACTTGAAGGGGTGTGCATAAGACTGACATGACACCTACATAATCATGACATGACATATGTCATGAATATGAAGGTTTTTTATTCATGTTTATGACAACTGTCATTAAGTGTCATTCGCTCAGTTCTGTCATTTTTAATGCAAATATGACATTATTTGACCTAACCCTAACCTACCCCTACCCTTACCCCTAACCAGAGCCCATAACAAAGACATCTCAAACAATTTCATCTTTGCATTAAAAATTACATAACTGAGGGAATTACACTTAATGAGAGTTGTCATAAACATGCATAAAACATCCT